>OZ005649.1:252375441-252975441 GCA_963930645.1 Salticus scenicus
AAAAAAAAAAAAAAAAAAAAAAACTGATAGCCATACCAAAAAATAACCCTAGAAATTTATGAAAATGTATCACGAACAGTTCCAAATTCATTAATCACTAACTATTCTTTAATAAAGTGGAAAATCATTCGAGTTGTCAAAAAATTTACATAAACGCATCGCTATAATATGCTGAATAATCATAGGTTATTAAACGAACAACATATGATTAATTAATCACAATATGCTAACTACCATGTTATTATGTTATCATTTAATATTGTTATTACAAAGTCATAGTAGAACAAAGCCTTTGAACTTTGGCTTTGTTCATTTTCCACGTAGTATGGCAACTTTTCCACTTCCTTGATTGATTAGAAAATATTTCTTCCACAAACCTTTTCATAGTCGAAGGAAACACGGATTTCAATTATTAGAAACTCTGGTGCACCAAGAAGGAACAGTCACAAACACAAGAAAACACGATAACACTAACTTAATCAACAGATGTGCTATCTTAGGTTGGTGGAGCAGAATCGCAATCGCGCAGATATGGATATGACCGGTTTTGAAACTCACCAGCCTTAGGACTTGACCGATTTTTTTTGTAGCAAATTGTGATTTTTAAACGCAAATAATACAGAAATGAATCGGCTTTGGCATGATTTCTGGTTTCCAGGTGATGGAAAAATTTACTTAGAACTGAAAAAAATTAAGAAACGCATTTTCTCTACATTTAGGGAGTTGGCCGGTTTTCCAACTGGACAACACAGCTATTCTATATTATCCATTTAGTCCATATCACAGATTATTATACAGATAGGACACTCCCGTATATTCTTTGGTAACCAAAATTTGACTGCAAAATTTGACAACGACCCTATTGTCAACGGCTGTAAGTTTCTCGAGCTCTCCAGCTTACGCAATCGCTCGTCTTATTTTTATTGTATCTATGTTCATGTCATAATATTAGTGCAACGTTAAACCTAACATTCAACCAATAACCATTGTTTTGATGTTTACGTTTGGTAAATTTCTTATTGTTTACAAACTTGATTGTTGAAAGCAATTTATTTTAAGAAGCAAGTACTAAATATTAAGCAAATAAATTTCGAAAATGTACATAAACCAGAAATATTTTTTTTCATTTTAAAGCATTTTGTATTATTTAAACCAAGCTATGTTAAATATTTTAGATTTCATACCATACTGCTATTCCAGCATTCAGTTTGTTATATTGATTTGTACACTTGAACACGAATGCGTTTGGCAAAATTTATTTTCAAACATAATAAAAATTAGTTTTATTTCTTAGAAAATAGCTGCGAATGTTATGATTTTGTGAATTTAAAAGTAGTAGAAAAAGTGAAGGAAAGAACTGCACATACGTTTTCGTTTGGCAAATTTATTATTGTTTACAAACTTGATTGTCAAAAGCAATTTATTTTAAGAAGCAAGTGCTAAATATTAAGAAAATAAACTTTGAAAATATACATAAAATAAAAACATTTTTTCATTTTAAAGCATTTTGTATTATTTAAACCAAGCAACGTTAGATATTTAATGATTTCATACTTCTATTTCAGAATTACAGTTTGTAATTTTAATTTGTACTTGAATATGAATATGTTTGACAAAGCTTATTTTTAAACATTATAAAAATTAATTTTTATTTCTTAGAAAAATAGCTATGAATGTTTTGAGGATAATTTAGTGAATTCAAAAATAATAGAAAGTGAAGAAAGAGAAAACTTCCCATACTAACCTGCTACTAACTACTCGCGAAATAGAAAAACAATTTTCGATCAAAGATGCTATTCATGTAGACTTAACACATGTAGTTCCCCTCTGTTGACACTAGTGGTGCTACTATATTTCCGGTTCGCGTTTTAGCTTCACTGTCCTATCTGTATGATAATCTGTGGTCCATATTACCTTAGAATAGCTTTTATTTTTTAACATAAAATTTGCATGTAAACTCTATTTCTTGCAACATAAAGCTACCAAAGCACATTAACCACACTTGAATTCTTGCTACAGTCAAATCGACAATGATCCGAAATATTTCAGTTTTATTATGGTGAGTTTATGGCGATTTTAAGTAAAAATAGCATTCGATATTCCTCTCCGTTCTTTTACACTTCTTTTCTTGTGAGGCATTCTGCTCGTTAATATATTATTCAAATCTTCACTTGATCTTAAACAAATTTCTTTATAAAGAAACTGGGCAATTTAAAAGTATATCGAAGTGGGGTAAGTGCAATATCGGCTTATAACTCAACTAAGAGGCTAAATTAGTAGCTAATAGGAACCATACTTGTTTGTTTAAAACTTTCTTTGTAATACTTAGCCTTTGGTAACGAAATCGAATACGAAAAAGCGATAGATTGAAATGTTTGAAAAGTTGCTTACATTTTCATTGTGCGACAAAGTGCCTATATCAAATTTTGGAATTTTGCCATTGCTCTACTTGTGAAGTAAACTGTAGAATTTTTGGTAATCAAACTAAGTTTAATCTGTACAATTTAAATATAAATTCAGATTTTTTCTGTTTTAAAGTTTGGCTTGCCAGCCATTGTTACACTTTTAATTAACCCTTTGGACGGAACATGTTTTCATCCTGCTTATCGGGAACATCGGTCTCACAGACCGCTTTTTGAAAAAAAGGTGCAGAATGTATTTGGAGAAATTTTGTGGCGGTAAATTATGAATTCTTGCAGCCATAAATTTACTTTCCCAATCATGACGTATCATAGGGGCGACAGGGTATATTATATGGCTGATTGGATTTAATGTCGCATTAGTACTGCGCAATGGGTAGAAATGAGTAAAAATGATAGCTACTGATAAAATATATATTTCAAAGGGCAGGTAACTCCTCAAGGAAACTCCATTCAATGACTCGCTTATGAATGAATTGGCTCTGGAAAACTTCCTAAAAATAAATCTCCTTTGCTTTGAATGACATACTACTGACGACTAGAAAAAACTTTGAAAATTTCGCATGGTGTTCGCAACAAAACTTTACCTAAAATACTTTCCAATCCAACTCGAACACCAAAAACTCGCCGAAAACTATAAATCCGTTAGAAACTCACGTTCCCAAAAACTCGTAACTCCATCCGCAACTTTCTTCGTAGCATTCTAATTCTACCTAATACCAGCAGAACCAATCGAACTGAAACTTTCAGAAAAGAATTCTCAATTACTGACATTTCTATGTAATGTGTCTGTTAACGCTCAAAAATTGAGATTCCTAGTATTCTAATAACAATTCACAGGTTTCTTTTCAACATTAAGGGGCTCCGCCCCCTACTCACTGCCAACCCCCAAGGGTCTCTTGTTTGAGCGAGTTTTACGTTGCACTAGTGTCATGCTGTGAACAATCGGCGACGGTTAGAGACTCATCCCTACGGGTAGTTCTGAGACATGCCATCTTCTACAGTTTGATTGCATTTTACGTCGCACTAGTGCTTCAGTTAGACACCCTTCGCGTCTTGGACATTTATTGTCAAACGCGCCGGTACTTTGTTCTAGGAATATGCATCCGAAAGTCCCTACACTAAGCCTAACCTTTAGCGGTCTCAGAGACCGATATTCCTGTATAAGGGTTAATTAAAATTTGAAAATAATAATCTCATAATAGTTTTAAAATTAGACATTTAATTATTAGCTATAATCTAACCCCTTCCGACCAGAAATTTTTATCTTAAAACATTACAGTCTTCTGTTTTAGCCTGCTGAAAGAAAAATGTAGAGTACAACCACCATTTGTTGATTGAAAATGGTACTGTACACTTTCTGGGAATTAGCACAGTCGGTAACAAAAGTGTCCGAATACTAGCAAAAATTCCTATGTAAAAAAGTACACTTCATACGGTTTTGTTAAATAAATCCTCGTCGAATCATGTTCTTAGACTGACTAAGGACAGGATTCGACAAGGATTTATTTAACAAAACCGTATGAAGTGTGCTTTTTTTACATACGAATTTTTGCTAGTGTTCGGACACTTTCGTTACCGACTGTACGATCATCCATTTCCTGCTTTATTACATACGACTGCTGTAGATGCAAAAATGTATGTGGATATGTAGATATCTAACCTACAGGATTGTGTAGATTAGGTCGGAAAGGGATAACTGTATCCAAAAAAAGGGCCTCAAACGGGGTTTTGACTTGAGTAATTTCAATGTACCTTATTTTTAGTTTTTATATGTAAAGCAGTATGAAAAATAAGGATTCTTTTTTTAAAACTCATTTAAATATACTGACCAGCGAAACAGGCAAAACCTGCTAGTATATAGTATTTTATATAAATAAATATTTTTTAAATATATATCGAAAACAAAATATGAAAATTCATAACACTAGTATTTTTATCATCATCATTCTACTCACTAAAAATAAATGATATTGTGCATTATTCCAATTTTAAAAACGGAAAATGTCGTAAATAAATTGAGAGTCTCTATGATGCATTAACTAAACTAACATTTATTTATGGACTACTTGTTAATCCCTATGCTAAATTTCCTCATTTCTCAGACATTTGATTCCAGGAGTTAGTTGAAATTTCTTGGCTAGCTTTCGTAAAGGATAAGTTACTAATTAAATACACAGAGAAGGATTTGTCATTGAGGTCTGTTTCATCCCATGGTGTTTACAGGTGGGAAATGATAATTTGAATTTCTACTAGGAATCAGATAAATGCGTAGGTGAATCAGGAATATTAGAATTTTCCTACATCATACATTATGTATTTATAAAATAGATGATAAATTTATAAAAATATATATATATATGTATGGAATTAGGGATAACGGAAGGTATTAATTATACGTTAAATAAGAAATGGAGAATTTATTTTATTTTCGTATTAAAATAAATTTAGTAGTATGAAAAGAAAGAAGTTATTTTAAAATCTAATGTACATTGTATATATTTTAAAAAATAAAGTAAATTTGTGGCAGAAAACATAATTTTATTGTGACTGATGCACTCTTGTTGATTAAAATATTAAGTACAGAATTAATTTGTTAAGGGTCTGTAAAAGAATTTGGAAATGACGTAGAGATCCCCCCTCTTTTTTTTAACCTTAAAAAAAAAAAAAAAAAAAAAAAAAGAGTTTTCTTGCATAGTGTTCCAGTAAATTTATACGAATCGGAAACATTACGTTCTGGGTATCAGATATTTCAGATATGTCGATTTTCGTTTTACATTCAGATATCTTTTAATAATAATAATAATAATAAAAAATACATACGCGGTGTCTGTATGATGGCAAAAGTATGATATTCCTACACACAACAGAATTATCAAATACAGTGCGTTAAGAAATTATAAGACCACAAGTGTATTGGTGCATTTCTAAAGAAGAGAGCATAATATGCAAATTTTTAGTTGCGTATTTAAAATTGATAAGAAAACGCATCCTATACTAATTTCAATTTTTAAAATTAAATTAAATTTCATTAAAACTTATTCATTTTTCTAAAAATTAAAGACCGTGACTGTTAAGAAATTATAAGACCACTTGAGAAAATTAGCATATTATACATGACGTCAAACTCAATATAAAGCGCATGCGTCAGTATTTCGTAAAAGCATTACCTAAGAAGTAAAGGCTTAGGTTTTGAATGCGTTATTTACGATTAATTTGACGATGCCTCGAGGTAAAGAATTATTAGAGTGCAAAGAAAAAATTTATTTTATAAAGGTTCTGGTAAATTTGAAAGAGATATTGCGAGGTTAATGAACCGTTCTAAAACTGCCATTCATAATGCCATAATTAGAAAAGATTATTCAAACAAAATAAAACGATCTGGTAGAAAAAATATTTTGACAGCACGTGATAATAGACAAATTTTTCGACTGTCAACTAAAAAAGGTCTTTCAACTCGTGAAATTTCGAAACGTTTCAGCAAGAGAACTTCACATGTAACAGTCTGGAAGAGTCTCAACTTAAATATTAATACGAAATTTATGAAATTGAAGAAAAAACTAAAGTTATTGAAATGCCATCGAGAAGAAAGATTAAAATGGGCTAAAAATGTCATGTCATGGAATGATGAGTGGAAACAAATTATATTTCCTGATGAAAAGAGATTTAACCTTGATGGTCCCGATGGTTCCAAACACTATTGGTATGACTTGAGGAAGGAACCAAAAGAATGCTTCAGTCGACAAATGGGTGGAGAATCAGTAATAATTTGGGGAGCTTTCAGTTATGAGGGGTTGTGTGATTTACAGCGGATTTCGGGTCATATGAACTCTACACAATATCAGTCTATGCTATATGATCATATGATACCGTTTGGACCTTTATTAGGTGGTGCTAACTGGATATTTCAACAGGACAATGCTGCTTGTCATACATCTAAATCCACACAGGAGTAGTTTAAAAATGAAAAAAAAATAATGTTTTGCCATGGCCAAGTTGATGAACATCATGCAAAACCTATGGGGTATATAATCTCGCAAAGTTTATGCTAATAATAAACAATTTTCAACTGCCAATGAATTGGAAATAGCCATTGTAAAAGAATGGTACAATATTTCTATAACTGAACTTAATCACCTGGTTACTTCAATGAAAAACAGAGTGTTTGAAGTCATCAGGAAAAATGGAGGACCAATATCATATTAATTTTTTATACAATTTTGTTTTTTGACAAGTGGTCTTATATTTTCTTAACAGGTTATTTTTCACTTATTTCTAATATATATTTTAATTAAACATTTATTGCATTATACCAAGTTATTGTAAACTAATTACAAAAAAATATAGAGCAATATTTTATTTTATGTATTTAAATTAGGATTAAAATCTTTATTTTTCTTATAATTTACAAAATTAAAGTGGTCTTATAATTTCTTAACGGACTGTAGATTTTATCAGACAGGTAAAGACACGTGATAGTTTTACGAGGTGCCACAATTGTATAGAATGCAAAATATTATTCCTGTATCAGAGATATAATAATATTTTAACTTTAGATTTAAAGAATCAAGTGTTACCGCTATTGAATCTTTCGATTTGCTCAGTTCTTCTCCACTTCCACCACTGAATATTTATAATACTTTTCTGTATGCTAAGAATCCGTTAACTTGGAGCAGTATAAAATCATACTCTTATGTATAATATACAGCCAATTATCGCCAAGAAATATAAAGGCCAACCGCCTTCAACTGAATTGGTGGCCCTTCAATTTCGAGCAATTTAGAACTATTTGTTCATCACTTTTCTATCTGTTCCATGTCTGGAATGTCGGAACACGCGTACATTTTCGTAGATTATGTATTGAAACTACATTTGACGCTCAAACTTTTACCGTGCATCTAGAACCAATTCTATAACCCTTTCATACAGTCGACAGCAAAAGTATCCGAGCACTAGCAAAAATTCCTATATAAAAACGTACTCTTAATACTGCTTTGTTAAATAAATCTTTGTAGCCGACTATACATCTGCAAGGACAGATATTCAGAAGAAATTTTTACACAGAGAGGTTTAAATTCGGTGGTATCGAAATGACTCTCGCGTGTCGGATGAATGATGACTTCTGATGCCAATATGTCTCTTCTGAGTTTGCTGGGACCTTTCCCCAAAATACAGACCTAACTGCAAGAAGACTCATTAGAGCACTGAATGCTTCTTTTTGGTTTATCGCATCGACATGTTGCCATTAGAAGCACAGATATTTACAGAAATTATTCCCTAGCATTAAATTTATCGGAAACTCTTGATAATCTGATTTTTTGATATTTATTGATACTCTATAGCAATTAATGATTTTTGCACAGAGTGTGTGTATGTGTGTATGGGAATAAGACCAACTGACTGCTCAATGGTCCTATACTTGAGGTGGTGTATCCTCTGTGGGTGGTCTTTCTATACACGAGTTTCGGATAAAACCACTGAAAACGCCAAACGGCTGGATCGACTAGAGTTACTTGGGATCGAACACGGAACTTCTTGTCGGCTAGCTTTGAGGGCAGAAACGCTTGGCCACTGGTCGGACCCGATTTTTGCACAGGAAAACGATATTATTGGACACACTTCTAGACAGATTATTATTATTATTTTTTATTATTATTTGTTGCAAGACATGCTACCAATAGCGAAATATTATATTTACAGAAATCGCTCAGTAGTACTAAATTCATCCAATGCGATCTATCTGATGTTCTGAGGATTTCTGTTATTTTATAAGAAGGCATATTTTTTGCAAAGAAAAGTGGTTGGTTGAGGGTTTTTTTTTTTACATCGCACTAGTTCTACGTTATAGGCAATAGACAATGTTTTGGGACCAACTTGAGAGTGTTCCAGAAACATGCCATCACAATTTTAATCCTCCACGGTGTGGATTACGGAAAAAAAAAAAAAAAAACGAAAACAGAGTTTACTATACACACTACAAGACAAAGTTTGTCGTCTTGCTTTGTCGCTTACACATTCTGACCCCAGCGGAACTTCATGCTTCTAGAAATCTCACATTAGTATTAAGCTCATCAGACACTGTTGATATATCAAAGTGTTATATTGATTTTTGTGCATATAGACAAAAAGTATGTCTGTAGCAAGTATGTGTTAAGCATATGTACACACATACACACACACACGCACACGCACATACAAAAAATACATATATTAACTAGAATAAAGCACCGATTTTTTATTTTTTTCATGTGTCGCACACTCATGGTGTCAACAGCGACACAGGAATAATTCATTATTTTAGTAAACGTATCGGGTGCAGCTAATTTACATGATGTTCGGACACTAAAAATAATATTTTGTGCTGGTAGTATATATAATGCATGCTTTTTTTTTATACATTTACATTCACAAAATATTGATTAGATTGATTTTCTTATGTTTCTTACCGATTGAAAAATTGTACCTACCATGCGCCCTAAAAAGTAATTTCGTAATCATGTGAAAGTTGAAAGAACACAAAATAATTTTTATTGGAAATTTCATCGTAATGTCGGTGAAAAAATATCTGTACAACGAAAGCGACATAAATACGCAATGGGTAAATATATAAATTTTTATTTTAAATTAATCGATTAAAAGTTTGGTATATAACATATACGAAAAAAAAAAAAAAAAAAAAAAAAAAAGGAAAAACGAAAAACTGCAATTAATTAAATATATATATATATATTTAGAAGTATGGTCGTATTATTAGCCAAAATTGTCCAATTATATCTATATATTTATAGATAATGGTTATGTAACCCAATTACTGCTCTTGAAGAAGCTTTCTTACTCGTAAAAATAGAGATACAATTGTAGTTATTTCCCCAGATTCATTAAAAAATTGATAAAAAATATTCTTTAATACGATCAAATAAATTTTTAAAAAAGGCTTTCAAGGGTATTTTTGACGAATTTTACAATAATGATATTGAACATATTTTACAGTTTAATGTCATTAAACTATACTGCGTCTTAGTGTCGAATAAAATAAAATTAACATTTAAAATGAGATAACTTATTTACAGTAAAAGAAGTAATAACACAATATAAAAAACATGAAAAAGTTGTGTCTGTAATAACACAACACTGATGAAGGCTGATTTACAGCCGAAATGTTTTTCATGTTATTAATTTTTTTTTTTTTTTTTTTTTTTTTACTGCACTGTTATGACTTTTATTATAAATGAAATAATTATCTCATTTTAAATGATAATTTAATTCTATTTTATAATGTTCTTTTTATGCTGCGGTTAAAATAAGATTTAGTGTTTAAATGTTACAAATTCGTATTATAGTTGTCGAAGCACACACACGTAACACACACACGTACCACACACACATACATGTTCTATTTGATCAGCACCTGCCTGGTGTTCGATTTTTATACATGTATTTCTAGATTTATTTTTCCTTGCCAGTTCAAATAACTGAGCATTAATTTACTTGATATTATTTAAAACAAATATCTTTATCTTTTACATCCTGATATTTATATGTTTTGAAGTCCAATTATCTCCTCGAAATTAAAAGTGATATCGTAATTCTTTAATTTAAATTTTATAACCAAATGTCTATTTTTTTTTTTATACTATTGATTTCTCGTGACGTGGTTGAATTCTACAAAATTATTATTTTTATTATTATTATTGTTGTTGTTTTCCCTTGGCTTATTAAAATTTTGCATACAATGAAAAGAATTTATTCTAAAAGTAGATATTGCTTTGTGTTTTTTAAGTTTTTTTTTTTTTTTTATGGAGGGATAAATTTTAGAAAATTATCTTATTCAAGCTCATTTTCCGCGATGATAATAATTAATATACAATATACTAATATGAACTTAAAAAATAAATCTTCGTAAATATAAAAATGGATTTTGTATGTTTAATTTATTATTTGATTCAAAGAACGAATCTTCCAAAATCATCCAAAGCATGGATAAAATTTTATTTTCTTTATCTCAATACATTGTTGAGATTGTGATGTAAGTTTTACTGTTAAATTATCCATTTTCATTACTTTATTCAGTTGAAATGCACGCACGGAATCCACGGATGAAATTTTACTAGGAACGTTCAAAAAGTAAGTTACACTCGAATAATATGGATGAGAAACGTTATTAACCCCTTCCACTCCAGGGACGTACGTGCGTACGTCCTAGTGTTAATGGCCATTAATACCATGGACGTACGTGCATACGTCCAAAGAAAGTATACGATACTATTTCAAAATTATAATCTGGTATTTCAGACATTTACACTACAGCTAGCCTGGAGTGGAAGGGGTTAAGAATGCCATTTCAATACAATATGACACCCTTACATACAGTATTTCTCTACAAAATATCCCAGCCACCGCAGTCATTTGTCATAACGTGAGAATAATTACTAGAAGCACTGGCGATAGAAACTCGTTCCTTCGTTTTAGGGCCAAGTTAGAATCAATCTGATGACGGACGATGAAATGAGCAACTGATCTTCCGAAATCCCGTGCGACGTGTGCGACGTTCACTCTACGTTTGTTGAGAATAATGCAACCAACCTGTTGCATGATGTCTATGTGCTCAACAATGTTGGGTATTCTCCCGATTCCGCATTATTTAAGTCTGCGCGACTACTTTCGAATTGCTGCCCCCATATCTGGGCGTGACATTTCATTTGGCCGATTCACTTGCTTAACCACTGTGTTTTCACTTGTTTTCACTGTGCAGTGTTGCCAGACTTGGGGACTTTTTTATTCAACTACCACCAATAATTTTGAGAAGTAAAATTTGACATACATAATAGACGATTAATCGTCGATGTGATTAGGCATCTGTAGCAATAAAAATTTAATGGTGGATGTTGAATAAAAAAGTCCCCAAATCTGGCAACACTGTCACTGTGAATCTCCGAAATCCTGCAATGTTTTGCCCACAAAAAAATACAGTTTCACTTACTTTAACATTCGAGTAAGATTCCAGCTGACTAGCCATTTTTTTTGTACTATGCAGCAACATTTACAGCATTTAATAAAAAAGCACCACAAAACTGGCGTTGTAAAAAATATTACTGACAAACTTTGAATAAACACCATAAAATGCAATAAACTCGCAAATCCGCTTTGACTGCAGCATTCGTGCTTACTTTATTCGCTTGATGAAGGGTCGTGTGTTTTTTCGACCCGGAACAATTGTTGCGAGTTCATTGCATTTTATGGTGTTTATTCAAAGTTTGTAAGTAATAACATTTACAGCAATTCGAATGAAATTGCTAATGCTTGGAAGCATGGAACTCAATTATCCTCTGCACAAGCTTTGCTATTGTTCTACAATGCTGCGATAGTTGAATGCCCTATTTATTTATTTATTTTTAATTTCAGCATATCTGTATATATATATAAATTACGTGTCACGATGTTTGTCCGGGGTAAACTCCTAAACTAAGGAACCGATTTTAATGAAATTTTGCACACTGTGTGCAGTTTGGTCCAACTTGAGAGATAGGATAGTTTTTATCTCAATTTATTGTCACAATGTTGTTTTATTGCAATTATTTGTTAATTATAGACCTTTATTAAAGTTGCTCCAAAATATCTGTGAGAGTTCCATTAATTTAATTGTTGCCAAAAAAAAAAAAAAAAAAATACGAGTTCATTTTCTTTAGACATAAAAATAAATACATTTAATCAAACGTGAACGTTAAAAAATTATAAAAAGTTAAATTATGCATCTCACGAAAATTGACGTCATAATCAATTTAAAGATTTTATACACATTGATAAAGTGCTAATGTAGTTCTATCATAGATATAGTAATATATATAGATCTCTCATCTCCATGTTATCGTAGAAAGATTTTTGATGCCGAAAATAAATAAATAAAAGCTTTGGAAACAGCCATTAAGTGGTATTGAAAAAAAAAAAAAAAAAAAAGAAAGAAATATGAATTTGAAACTGTATCTGGAGTCTTCCATTCCCCTTTAGCAAATAAATTATTCATAAATTTTATTTGCTAAAATATTAGTATGTATTCCCGTATGTACTCGGGGAAAGACGGCCATATTTTGGTAAAAACGTCGTCTTTTCCCAAATGAAAAGGAATAACTTTTTTCTCCCCAATGATCACTCTATTCTATATATGCTATACTATATCTGAGTTCTATACGCAAGCGAAGTGTGACTCACTGACCGTCTGTGCAGCCAAGAAAAAGATTTCCTATGTTAATTGCCCACTGGATTTTTTGTAAGAAATTATTAAAAATCGAGGAAATTTATTTCCCGATTTTAATCCTTATATTTGGGTATAGATATGTATTAGTTATCGCGGGTGTTAGATTGAATTATTTTGCTGTCAAATTGACAAAATTTTAATTTTAAATTTCAAAACTCTGTCGCCCTTGGCTTTTTTTATTTTTATTATTATTATTTGGCGATCAAAAGCGTAACACGAAAATATACATGCCAGATGTATGCATTGTACGAAATGTAATATGTATTATTCATTGTACGTATGTATGACATGTAATATGTATTGTACGAAATATTGTTTCATATTATTCATTACTCTTTTAATATAAGTTGTTAAAATAACTATGATTTTTGAAAGGAATTAAATATTTTCGCCAGATAATTTGGCGATATTCTTTTTTTTTTCGCCAAGGATGACAGAAATGAAATCTATTCCGCTGCAAAATATTAGTATCTTACATCAGATATTTTATTTAGACATTTGAAAACAAATTTGACTTCAAACTATGATAGAATATTTATCATTTTCCTTTTAATTAGTATATTATTAGTATATTAAAATTTAAAAGCATGGTATATAAAAAGTTTTTTTTTTTTTTTTTTTTTTTTTTTTTAATCTTATAATTATTTTTATCTTAATCCTCAATGTTTCCCATCTTTATTAACTTGAATTTACTATTAAAATTTTAACATACTCAAAAACTTCTCATCACTTCGTTAAAATACACTAAACTTTTCCAAAATCTTTTTCTATTTAAAATGATACATGTATTTACTTTAAATGTCAAATATTTCATAAGATTTCCAATTTTAAAGTTTTTAAATATTTATCAAATTTACTTATTTTTCTGGTTTAGCCTTATTGTTTTCCTTTTTATAACTACAGCTGTTGCCCTCTTTAAAATATTTAAAATGATGAGGTCATTTTATAGTAAAATTATCCATTATAGCATATATTATATTTCACTCCTCCATAAAAATTGATTTTAAAATCGTCTGTTTCTTTTATACTTTTATTTTAATAGAATTTTAATAGAATTTAATTTATATATTAGTCATTTTAGCAATTTTATCCAAAGTAGCATTAGAAATAATATATATCACTTCTCCATTAAAATTTATAGGACCCTACAATAAAATTAATTTGTGCTTAATATCAACACTACAAAAATGTTTATCAATCGCTTCCAAATTTTGACCTAAGTTTCAAATCTCAACCCTGTGGGTTTTTACATCGGCTACAACGTTTCCGTCTTTGTTCGTAAATAATAATTTGACTGTACTAAATAGTTTACAGCCGTATAATTCAACGTATAACTTAGTCACAGCAACGCGTGGCCGGGTCTGCTAGTTGTTTTATAAATAATTTCATTTTCAGCATTACTTTTCAGAAACTTGTGCTTTTTTATTAAGAAGATATTTTGTAAATCTAGTTTTTTCTTTCTTTTTCTTTCTTTCTTTCTGTCTTTCTTTCTTTCTTTTTTTTTTAATTAGCGAAAATATTCATTGAAAGTGTTCCAATTTCTTCCCATTGAAATTAGTAAGAAAAGTACTCAGTAAAACCTCATTCCAAAAATCATGCATCGTCATTTTATTTATTTGTGAAACTATTAAAAAATAATTATAACAAAATCTTCATTAATTAATAAAAGTTCAAAATTATTTGTTCTTCTTTCCTTTTTTTTCCATTTTCTTTAATGTAATACATGACAGAGATAACTGAAATATCTGGTTAACGGCACTCTTCACTTACCGTCGCCGGAAGCCCCAGCCAATGTTATTCTATGGGGAAATTTTCTTTACAAATAACTTATTAACTGATACATATTTTTAAATTCTGTTTTCACATTCAGAAAATTCTCAACTGTTAAATTGACGGACTTTTTTTTTAAAAATGTACTTTTTAAATTTTTAATATTTTATTTTGAAATTGCAAAATGAAAAAAATTCACACATTGAAAATTCGTATTTTGCAGCTTCAAAATAAAATATCAAAAATTAAAAAAATAATTTTTTAAAAAGGGTTCGTCAATTTAACAGCTGGGAATTTTCTAAATGTGAAAACAGAATTTAAAAATATGTATTAGTTAATAAGTTATTTGTAAAAAAAATTTCCCCATAGAATAGCACTGGCTCGGGCTTCCGGCGACGGTAAGTGAAGAAGGCCCTATTGGTTGTATGCAATATGAAAAATTGCATGTAAAAAGTGTAAAGCTACATGCAAAATGTTCTGAATAAAATCATCTAAATTAACTACAAAAATATCTATCAAACAGCTATCAAACATAACTAAAGACCACCCCGACCAAATAAGAGTTCTAAATACTACTACTACTACTAATAATAATAGTAATAATAAACGTATTGAAATCGGTCTATTTGTTTAGCAGTACTGCAGTTCCACTCTTTGGTCCGGGATTAAAAACAATTGCTAACATAGAAATTTAAACTGCATTTTATAAAATTTATGTAATTTTTTTCGATAAACAAATTCTTCTTCCACAAAAATAAATCATTATTTATTTATCTATTTATTATATATATATATATACATATATATATATATATATATATATATATATATTGCTACTTAATAAGTACATAAAAACGACTAAAGAATTCTGAAAAATTTCTATATTGGAAGATCGGCAATTGGAAGTTCAAAATGCAATTAAATATAATTTCTAAATAGTAATAATAATAATAATAATAATAATCTATATATATAAAAGAGTAAACTGACTGATTCACTGACTGATTCACTGATTCACTGACTCAACACGGTTGTGGCGATCCTATGGGAGATAGAGTCACAATTTTTGGTGAGCAGGTTGATTTTAGGACCCTGACGCTCACTAAGACGGGATTTTGCGAAATACCCCCCGTTCCCCCCCGGGGTGGGCAGAAGACAAAAACCACCTTTATAAGCATAACTCGGCTCCAAATTGCTTCACGGTGAAGAAATTGCAAATGGGAAGACTAGACTTGAATACAAAAAAAATCATTTTCTGCGATTTTGGAATTTTGGATTTTTAAGGGGGCAGGGGGTAAAAATTAGATTTTCGGGGGCGCATAAGGCAAAAACACATTTATAAGTACAACTCGGCACCAAATTACTTCACAGGGAAGAAATTGCAGATGGGGAGACTAGGCTTGAATAAGAAAAAATCATTTTCTGCGATTTTGGAATTTTTGATTTTTAAGGGGGGAAGGGGGTGAAAATGATTTTCGGAGTTGCTGAAGACGAAAACACCTTTATAAGCATAACTCGGCTCCAAATTGTTTCACAAGGAAGATATTGCAGATGGGGAGACTAAACTTGAATACAAAAAAGTTATTTTCTGCGATTTTGGTTTTTGGATTTTTAAGGGGGAAAAGGGGTGAAAATGATTTTCGGAGGCGTAGGAGGCAAAAACACCTTTATAAGTATAACTCGGCTCCAAATTACTTCACGATGAAAAAATTGCAGATGGGGAGACTAGACTTAAGTACAAAAAAATCATTTTCTGCGATTTTCGAATTTTGGATTTTTAATGGGGGAGAGGGGCTGAAAATGATTTTCGAAGGTGCAGAAGGCAAAAACCACCTTTATAAGCACAATTCGGCTCCAAATTGCTTCACGGTGAAGAAATTGCAGAGGGAGAGAAACCAAAAAATCACTTGAAAACAAAAAATCTTTTTCTGCGATTTTGGAATTTTGGATTTTTAAGGGGGGAAGGGGGTATAAATGATTTTCGGAGGCGCATAAGGCAAAAACACATTTATAAGTATAACTCGGCTCCAAATAACTTCACAGTGAAGAAATTGCAGATGGGGAGACTAGACTTGAATATGAAAAAATCATTTCCTGCGATTTTGGAATTTTTGATTTTTAACTTGAGAAGGGGGTATAAATGATTTAGAAAAATACGGATTTTCGAGCAAAAGTAATAGCTCAAAGATGTAAAAAAAAAAAAAAAAAAAAAAAAAAAAAACCGCCAAGCGTCTTCTTGAAAATATTTCCAAAAACTCATTTTTTGATTTTTTCCGATTTTTTTTTTTTTTTTTTTTTTTGGGGGGGGGGGGGGGGGGGCAAAAAATTAAAAATAGTGTCAGATCGTTCAAAATTGGTACATAGAGGTTTTCGATACTTACAAATCGATTGCGGATATTTTCGAATTTGTAAAATTATTAGAAGGGGTGCGAAGGGGGGGCAGCATGGGGGGGCTATGGGCAAAAACAAATAGAAATACAGTTAGGCCGTTCAAAATTGGTACAGATAGGTTTTAAAGGCCTGCAAGTCGAATGGGGATATTTTCGAAAGTGTAAAGTTATTAGGAGGGGCTAGAAGGGGGGAGGGGAGAGGGGGGGGGCAAAAAATTAAAAATAGAGTTAGATCGTTCAAAATTGGTACATAGAGGTTTTCGATACTTACAAATCGATTGCGGATATTTTCTAATTTTTAAAATTATTAGGAGGGTCGGGAAGGGGGGGGGCAAAAACAAATAGAAATACAGTTAGGCCGTTCAAAATTGGTACAGATAGGTTTTAGAAGCCAGCAAGTCGAATGGGGATATTTTCGAAAGTGTAAAATTATTATGAGGGCCGGGAAGGGGGGGCGGAGGGGCAAAAAAAAATAGAATAGAGTTAGAGCATTCAAAATTGGTATATAGAGGTTTTCGATACCTACAAATCGATTGCGGATATTTTCGAATTTTTAAAATTATTAGAATAGACGGGAGGGGGGGGGCGAAGGGGGAAAATAATAGAAATAAGAGTTAGAGCATTTTGGGAATTTTTTCCGAAGGCAGTGAGAACCCGGTGCGACATTTTTCCTAATAAGATTTTTTTCTGTTTTTTTTTCACGTGATAAAAATTAATGCAATTTTGAGAATTCAGTAATTATAGCGATTCATTTAAAAATAGGGACCAGCGAAGCGGGCGTTGCCTGCTAGTAGTAAATATAAATATAAATATAAACTCTTTCTGCAGATATATTTCAATCAAAGCAAGTTTTTTTATATATATTTGAGCTATTATGTGACATTTTATAGACATGACAATATATTAAATATGTGACTTATAAATGTAAACAATAGTTTGACAAATTTCTAAAATGCTCTTTAAAACAAGTATGCTGTGGCCACCACAAAATATTCATCTATATTATTCTATGTAATAGCTCCACCTATCGGTTGACATGCACAAACATTTAATAAACATAGCTTCTCGCAATTGACAATTTCTAAATGATTTTTCGTGCAAATTTTACAGAAGGATTCTGAGATACAGCCATCTAGATAAACGAATAAAGTAACAGCAGCGCTACCTGTTGATTGATATACACCAAAATTAAACCAGCATAGTTTTGAATAACATTCACCTCACATACGAAATTTGGTGTGTTTACATTTCCTAGAAACTGAGATATTGTGTTTCCATTGAAGGGATTAAATTGTAGCGTAACAATGGCACCTGTCAGCTGGTATACACTCAAATTGAATCTACACAGCTTAACATTACATTCAGCTGATACACAGAGTTTAGTGCATTTATACTCTATAGAAACTGAAATATGGTATTCATTTAAATGTGAATAGTCACAGCGTAACAGTGCAGACAGACAGATATTTTCTAAAAATAGTCGGACCTTTTTTTCTAAAAATGGTCGAATCATGTTTAGAATATATCATATTGTGTACATTCGGCAGTTAAATTATAGAAGAGCTAGCAATAATTCCTACTTAAAAGATGTGCACCTAATTGTGTTTTGTTAAGTAAATATTTTTCGAGACCTGATCTTAGTCTTATTCTTTTTATGAAAAAGTTAGTTGATAATAAAAATTAGCAATAAAACTATATATAGTATATATATACTATATACATACATACATATATATATATATATATATATATATATATATATGAAAAATGTAGATGTGTGCTCCAATAATATTGCTTCCGATTGTGAATCCATTGAAACCCGAAGGCTGCAATCTTTCACGAATCCAATACTTTATTCTTATATATATATATATATATATATATATATATATATAGATGAAAGTAAATTTTGGAGATTTTCAAAGAATATAATTCGTAAAAACCATTTGAAGACCTTATTACAAAGGAACAGAAATCAGTAAAATAATAATAATAATAATAATAATAATAATAAATAAATAAATAAATAAATAAAATAAAATCTGACATAAGCACGAAAATAATTCAACACATAATCTATTCTAAACGTATGATAAAAAGAGAAAGAATTAAAAATATTTTAAAGAGAGAGGAAAAAATCAAATAGAAAAAGCATGTTCTTATATTTTAAGTAATCTTTGTAAAATCAAAACTCGATGATCATGTTAATTACAGCAATTATTTTTTCCGTTTAACGAAGATCTAAACTAGCCAAACGTGAAAGAAAATATAGGAAAAATAAAATTTTTAAAAATTATTTTGAATATTATAAAGAAATACTTAAAAACGTGAATACGTCTTTATTTTTATTTATGTTTGGTAACTGGATATTTAATTGTCTAAACACACACATGCAATATATATATATATATATATATATATGTGTGTGTGTGTGTGTGTGTGTGTGTGTGTAGGGCCAAATAATGTGAACACTAAGTTAAATGTTCATATCAAATAACATAAAGCTTTAATATAAATATGTTGAATGGTAACAATGTTGAACATTGTTGAAGCATAAAATCCTAGTTAAAAAACAAGAATACACGTTTATATGAAATCATGTAATATAAAAACACGTTTATATACATATTTAATTTTTAAGTCTAAATAAATAAGCAGCAATGTCGATATTGATAAAAAATATAGAAACGAGGGTAGGATGAAACCATTAACACGCTAATCAGTATAGCGATAAAAAATATAATAAAACAGATATAAAATAAAAGACAAAAATGATATTTTGAAAACTCTCCAGTGCAGGGGATTAAATAAAATTAAAAAAGAAAAGAAAGAAAGAAAATTATATAGTAACAGAAACAAAGCAAAATAAAAGAAAACTAATCGCAAGTTAGAATAGTATATAAATAATAAACAATAATGTTTTGTGATCAATTTGCAGGAATCAGGTATGAAAGGCGGTGAAAAAAATATTCCATAACATTTTGGTATCTTTGTAAATCTAAAAAGCTTCACACAAATCCAAATGCAAAAAGTATGGTATGCCACTCACACGACTTTCTATTACCTTGAATTTCAATACTATAAAGATGGATTGCACATAAAGTCATGAGATCAATAAGATAAGATAATAAAATTCAATCTACTTTAAAAATAATCTAAAATAAATTTAGCAACAGTTTTATTTGACATATAATTCTGTGTGAGAAGGGCTACTGCCCCCTCAACCTCCCGTTCAGTTATAGTACTTACATCTATAAAAAGAAATTAGAAGACTGTTTCTAATTAGCCATCAAACTTGCCAATCTTCATAAAAATTTTCAAGTGGCAACCTAATACGAATTTAAAATACCAAATTTGAGTTTTTTTTTTTTTGCCTTATTTGTTTTTATGTTATGCTGATAACAGATATACATACAGATCAACTGCTAAAAATTGGACTTGTATTTAAGGCACCTCAAAACATGATATTATACAAAAAACCAGAGTTGAAAATAGAACTTGAAGAAAAAAAAACTTCGTTTACATTATGGGTATGAAACATGAATTTTCCTTCCTGAGCAGTGTTCCTTGACATAGTAAAATGTAGCAAAGCACTTTCATCAATTACATTCAATAGAAAAGAACGTTTAGCTTAATTTTGGATAGCCCTGTATAATGTCTATAAACTATATGCACATCACACTGTGTGCTTAAATTTAGTCTTATATGAAGAACACCTGGCACGAAACAAAATAAACTTCTAGCGATTTCCAAGTATAGTCCCAATATATCTAAATACTTTGGGTAGGACTGTAATTGAAAGATGAATAATTTACATACAACGATATACACAAAACATGCTTTATTGCGTATAAAAAATATTTTTATTCAGTTTTTTAGGGCAGCTTATAGATTTTACACTGTACTTAGAAGAAATTCCTGCCATTGATATAATGCATTGGGATTCTCTTGAATGTCCCTGTATACAAACCATTTGCTTGACATCAACGAAAAGTTTAGTGTAGCATCATTATATGATACAGATGTAGAATACTGAGTTTGGAATTTGTTCTTCTATTTGTTCTTGAGATACGATAACAGACACACGCAGACATAGAAACAGACATAGAAATAGGCACACAGACATACAGATACACACCAACCTCTAAAAACATGATTTTTGGATGCTGGAGACGTCAAAACTTGTAAATATACCAAAACTCAATTTCAGAAATTCGACCAAAAAATAATACTTTCTGTACCATATACATGAGTCAGAAAAAGGAAATAAATAAATAAATATTGGTCTTATTAAAGTCAAAACAAATGTCTATGCGGCCAGCAGAAAGTTTACGTACAGTTGCGTACTTGGGGGTTCGTGAGTTGTCCGAGAATGAAAGGCGAAACTTACAAAAATTCAATATTTTATTCACAGAAAGTTCCAGAAAAAATACAGGTCTATAAACCAAGGATCAGCTTCAATTCAGCCAGTAAACACAGCTTAAACAACAGCTGTCAATAGCAAATCCACAGTACAAACTGTATAGCAATAAAACATAAAGCAAGTATATTTCAAAGAGGCTCAAAGCAATGCAAGCATTGGCGAAACTGACCGACTCTGATCTCAGACTGAACTGAATCACAGATTATTATACAGATAATACACTCCCGTATATTCTTCGGAATCAAAAATTTGACTGCAACTACCCTATTGTCAACGGCTGTAAGTTTCTCGAATTCTCCAGCTTACGCAATCGCTCGTCTTATTTTTATTTTATCTATGTTCATATCGTAATATTAGTGCAACGTTAGACCCAACATCCAACCAACTAACCATTGTATTGATGTTTACGTTTGGCAACTTTGTTATTGTTTACGAACTTGATTGTCGAAAGCTATTTAGTTTAAGAAGCAAGTACTAAATATTAAGCAAATAAATTTCGAAAATATACATAAACCGATAAACCAGAAATATTTTTCATTTTAAAGCATTTTGTATTATTTAAACCAAGCAATGTTAAATGTTAAGATTTCATACCATACTGCTATTTCCGCATTACAGTTTGTTATATTAATTTGAACACTTGAACACGAATGTGTTTTGGGAACATTTATTTCCAAACATAATAAAAATTAGTTTTATTTGTTAGAAAATAGCTGTGAATGTTATGATTTTGTGAATTTAAAAGTAGTAGAAAAAGTGAAGGAAAGAAAATTGCACATACGTTTTCGTTTGGCAACTTTATTAAATAAAAACATTTTTTCATTTTAAAGCATTTTGTATTATTTAAACCAAGCAACGTTAGATATTTAATGATTTCATACTTCTATTTCAGAATTACAGTTTGTAATTTTAATTTGTACTTGAATATGAATATATTTCACAAAGCATATTTTTAAACATTATAAAAATTTATTTTTATTTCTTAGAAGAATAGTTGTGAATGTTTTGAGGATAATTTTGTGAATTCAAAAGCAATAGAAAGTGAAGAAAAGAAAACTTCCCATACTAACCTGCTACTGACTACTCGCGAAATAGAAAAACAATCTTCGATCAAAGATGCTATTCATGTAGACTTAACACATGTAGTTCCCCCTCTATTGACACTAGTGGTGCTACTATATTTCCGGTTCGCGTTTTAGCTTCACTGTCCTATCTGTATGATAATCTGTGAACTGAACTGACTCGCCTTGGCGAGAAAGCGCTCCTTATATACTGTTCCATTGAACCCAGACTTTTCGAGAAAACTCTAGAAAGTGATCAAGCAATCAACTTACAGCTTCCATATTTGGTATATCCGTAATAAGGATTTTCTCACCAAGGTCGCCAAAAAAATCGCCAAGGAGGGAAAAGTCGCCAAATTTGGCGCCAAATCCATTAACTGCCTTATTGGAACATTTTAATGCCTTTTTTTAAGTGAAAATAAGGCTATTTTAACGCTAAAACGACTAGAAATGCATAAAATTAGCACTTTATCAACTTACTAAGCCTCTTTGAAAGAATTTATACAAAAATAAACACAATTATTTACAATATTGTAACACTGCCCCCTCCTAAGGGCTGCACGTCCCGGGCAGTGCAACCCTTGGTCAAGTGGCGAAACTAAACAAATTTACATCTAAAATACGAAAACCAAGTTGCATATAACGATAAATAGAAATCTAAATCAAGTGAGAAATATTTACAAAATTCACAAATATGTACAAATATTTATATACAAATATTTACATTACGCATGTGCAAATTTTACCAGTATTTACATTTTAAATTTTAATATTACCGTTAATTGTGGTACTTGGTTAGCCTGTTTTAGTGCACCACCTTCGGTTTTGATGAAGGTGCTTTAGTGATCCGCGCCACTACATCATTCAGCCTTTTTAAGACTGTACGGTCCATCCCAGTTTCACTGTAACTTGGGAGAGAGTCATTTGCGTCGAACAGGATTCCACAACCAGACCTTGTCTCCTTCCTGGAACTCATGTTGAGTAGCCTTTAGATCATACCTTGTCTTCATTTTCTCCGTTGCCATGTGAATCCGCTCCCGAGCAAAGTTGTGCAAGTCCTCAAATCGTGCCTGGAAATCTTGGATGTACTCCTCGGGCGATGAAGGCGCAACGTGTGGACAACCAAACAGGAGATCACATGGGAAACGAAGTTCACGTCCAAACAGCATCTGAGCTAGAGTATAGCCGGTGGTTTCATGGACAGCTCTTCGATAAGCCAGCAGGAACAACGGCAACTTCAAGTCCCAATCTTGCTGGTTTCTTGATACTAGAAGAGAGAGGTTATTCAGGATGGTACGGTTGAATCTCTCGACCATGCCGTCCGACTGGGGATGTAAGGGTGTTTTCTGGGTTTTGTCTATGCCGAGTAGTTGACACAGTCCTTTGAAAACAGCAGAGGTAAAGTTCGTACCTTGGTTGGTATGAAGTTGTAGGGGCGTGCCGAATCTTGACACCCATTGCTGCACTAGGACCTCCGCAACTGTGCATGCCTCTTGATCGGGAATAGGATATGCCTCAGACCACTTGGTGAAATAATCCATCACGACGAGGATGTATTTATTTCCACTGGAGGTCCGTGCCAAAGACCGAAGATGTCGAGTGCAATCCGTTCAAATGGTGCTCCCACGTTATATCGTTGCAGTCTTCCTCGACTTCGTTTCTGCGGGCCTTTACGTGCCGCACAAGCATCACAGGATTTACACCATTTCTCCACGTCCTCCCTTGCCTTGCACCAGTAGAAGCGTTCCCGATCTTTCTGCAGAGTCTTCATTACCCTAAAATGGCCTCCGGTAGAGCTACTATGCAGTTGTTCTAAAACAACTGGAATTTTTGATCTTGGTAATACAATTTGCCATCTGAAGCTTTTCCCATCATCAGATTCCCACTTTCTGTATAATGCGCTGTTTCTGATATGAAGAGAGTCCCAAAGTGCCCAATAACTTTTTGTAATGGGACTAAATCTGGAAATATCCTGCCAGGTCTGTTGCTGGTCGTCTCCTTCAGTTGTAATATTGGCTTTACGTCAGGGTCTTCCAACTGGGCTTTTCCAAGTTCTTCGTCACTCCATGGATCGGGATCTTGTTCTGATGGTGTTGCGACAGTAACTTGGCGAGCAACTGGCTATATTCTTTGGTGTTTATCCTCGGCTTTAGAGCTGTATTTATGATCTTCAGATGGAGTCTTCCGCAAGAAGGCATCTGGGTTTTCCCGAAGAGCTCCTTCTGGGTGGCATACTTCAGGGACATTCTTGGTGTCTTCTCTAGGTGTTCTTACTGGGCAGCTTCGTTTGATATACCCATCTTTTCCACAACCCCACCATTTAGTTGTTGGAGTCTTCCCTTCTTTCTTACTCTCAAGAATTCGCAGTCTTCTATTAATATCTGCAATCATTTTCTGAATCTCTTTAAGATCATCTTGAGAGCCGTTCACTTCGTCTGCTGTGCTGTTCTGGCGACGTTTACGGGAGGCTTGTTGGACTGCCTCGATCTTTAAGGCATACACTAAGGCTCACTCCACATCCTTCACGTCGGACAGTCTGAGAGCTTTTTGAATTTCTGGATCTCCGACAGCATCAATGAAATATTCTAGGGCCAGATCATTGCGTGTTTCAGGATGACAGTCTGAGGAAGCCAAAAGTGAAAGCCTCTGGATGTTTATGCCAGTTCTTGTAAGCTTTCCCCTGGTCTCTGATGACGGGACCTTAGCTGGAGTCGACTATATTCTTTGCACCATTTCGATCCAAAACGTAGCTCTAGTGCTCTGGTTAAAGCTTCGAAGTCATATCGCTATTCCTTCGAGTCTTCAGAATATCCGCGGCGTCGCACCGCAACGATCCTACCAGATGAGCCGTCTTTGCAACAGAGTCCCAGCCGTTAGCTTCAGCTACGATGGAAAACTGCGTCTTATATACATGCCAGGAAGAACTGCCGTCGTAGGTGGATAGCTTAATAAATTCTTGATTCTGGCTTCTTTTATCTCTCTTTTCAGTTTCCTGAGGCATGGATTCTGACTTTTCTTCGAGACTCCGAATCTTGTTCTGCAGTTCATTCCCTATTACTTCTCCGTTCCACTCTTCTTTCATTTTTCACTCAAGATCTTCCTCCATTCTCTTAAACTTGTTTTCTATCTCTGAAAACCTTCCTTTCAGTTCTTGATCAAAGTTTTCTTTAAATTTCTCCTCAAAATTCTCTTCAATCTTCATAACTTTCTCTTCTATTCCATCTATTCTGCTTCCCATATCCGATAATTTACTTTCAATCACTTCCTTTACTGTCGAAAGTTCTCTCTTCATCTCGTCTTGATTAGATTTGATTTCTTTAGTCAACCCGTCTTTCATCTCTCTTTGCCCAGTTTCCAATTTCTCCTGTACTGCTTTCATTTCTTCAGTGAAACTGTCTTTCAACTCTTTTTGTCCTTCCTTCATTTCTTGACTGAGGCTATCTTTCATCTCTCTTTGTCCTTCCTTCATTCTTTCGATCAATCCGGTTTCCATCTTTTCCTGTCCGGCTTTCATTTCATTCATGTGGGTAGCTAAGCTTTCTAGAAGTTTCTTCACTTTCCGCTCCATAGCTCTAGTTATCACCATTCACAGACAAGCCCACTCCTGACACCAGAAATGTTGCGTACTTGGGGGTTTGTGAGTTGTCCGAGAATGAAAGGCGAAACTTAAAAAATTTAATAATTTATTCACAGAAAGTTCTAGAAAAATCCAGGTCTATAAACTAAGTATCAGCTTCAATTCAACCAGTAAACACAGCTTAAACAACAGCTGTCAATAGCAAATCCACAGTACAAACTCTATAGCAATACCAAAACTAAATGCAAAACTGGTGTACAAACGATAAATAGACAATAAGACTTCTTCACACACCATAAATTTTAAGCCAGCACTTGCTTTTGCCTCCAAGGCAGTAGCAAGTGTTTTTTTTTTTTTTTTTGCACCTGATGAAGGAAGGCTACGTCCTTTCGAAACCGGTTGTGCTGGCTTAAAATTTATGGTGTGTGAAGAAGTCTTATTGTCTATGTATAGCAATAACACATAAAGCAAGTCTCTTTCAAAGAGGCTCAAAGCAATGCAAGCATTGGCGAAACTGACCGATTCTGGTCTCAGACTGAAGTGAACTGACTGGCTTTGGCGAGAAAGCGCTCCTTATATACTGTTCCATTGAACCCAGACTTTTCGAGAAAACTCTAGAAAGTGGTCAACCAATCAACTTACAGCTTCCATATTTGGTATAATCCTGATAAGGATTTTCTCGCCAAGATCGCCAAAAAAATCGCCAAGGAGGGAAATCTCGCCAAATTTGGCGCCAAATCCATTACCTGCCTTATTGGAGCTTTTTAATGCCTTTTTAAGGGAAAATAAGGCTATTTTAACGCTAAAACGACTAGAAATGCACAAAATTAGCACTTTATCAACTTACTAAGCCTCTTTGAAAGAATTTATACAAAAATAAACTCAACTATTTACAATTTTGTAACAGTACATTATTTTGATGCTCAGCGATATGAATTTTGTACGTACACATATCACACTGGTTGTCAGTAAGAATTATTTAAGCATATTTGGTATTTGCACTCCCTGAATTTTCAAAAAAAAAAATTTTAAATAACATTATTCAAATTATAATATTTAAATTTCAATAATGTTAAAGATTATTCAGGTTTAAATAATATAGTTAATTCTTTAAAATTCGGATCGATCACTGACAGTTATACAAGATAAGTCAATTTCGGTGTCATAACTTAATGTGAATAATTTACAAGTTAAAATACACAATAGTAAAAATAAAAGGAGGAAACCCTCTTTGTGTGCGTTTTTTCATTAAAAATTATCAAGCGATATATATAAACTGTATTAAAAAATGTCAAAAAAAAAAAGGTAGCGTAAATTAAGAAATTATAATTAGTGTTAGAAAAAAGCCATAAGTAGTTGAAATATTTTGAGGTATAATGGAGACAGCTGTCATTATTTTAACCATAAAAAAAAAAAAAAAAAGTTTCTTCTAAAGAATTCTATGGCATTTTAAAATCTTGTGCTTAAAAAGTTTGAGCATAATTCAAAAAGAAAAATCTCGTAGATGAGAATGAAGATTTTGCATACATTTAATATAAAACATTAAATTTCTTTGCTAAATTACGCAAATATATTTGTTTTTCAATAAATAAATAAATTAATTAATTAATTAAAAACATAGTAATAAAATAAAAAAAAAATCATTCCTCTCATGTTATAAATAAAACTATACTTATTACTTTTGCAATCTTTAATACAATCTCAAGAGAAAAGAAAATGGGCATGAAAAAAAAAAAACATAGTTGAAAGTAAACATTTCTTTTTGCGCCTGATGTGATCATTTTTTACATATTTTTACCTGAAACTCATGATCAAATTTTTATAATTTATGGCGTTTCCTTTAAAATTTCTTTTTCAATCTCAGTTATCATAACTTTCGTTTACATTTTACTCTTGTAATATATTGTTTTGACAAGAACTCAATAATTTACTGAGTATAATATCTAAAGACGTTCAGCGAATATTAAAAAAAATGCCACAAGAATTTAAAACAGTTATTCTTGAATTGAAATATACCACATACTTCATATCTTTTTTAATAGTGTAAAGCAGGGGTAGAGATTAAGTAATTGATCAGTAACTGATCAATTCAGTAACTGATCCAGTAACTGATCAGTAACTGATTCAGTAACTGATCCACAGGACTAAAAAATTTAAAACTTTTTGTGGCCTGTACAAGTTTTGACAAGTCCGTTCACCCATTCTATTATATTTTTAAAAACATGTAAAAATTTCTAAAACTCTGTTTCACTTAAACTTTGTTTCATAAAATTATATGGCAAATATGATAATTATTTGTAACTTAAATAATACAAATGAACTAATGAATTTATGTAAAAAAAATATGCTTTAATGATCGAGCTAAAAGTAATATATTTAACTAATGTTAAAAGAAAAAAAGGTTATTAAAGTGAAATTAATTTAAAAATTACCGAGAATAGGTGGTAATGACAATTATCATGAAGTACACTTACTATTATTATAGTTGTTACGTTATTCTGTGACAGATTCATAGCCCTATTTAGAGAAGCAAAAAATATAAAATATTGAAAAGCTTCACAGGTCCGGTGGATTACTAGAATCTATTTTTTACTGATCCCTTGAATATTTCTGTGGTCCTGGAACATCGGACCGATGTTAACAGTTTCGAGCCCTGGCTTAAAGCGTTTTAAGGAGCCGCTTTATTTACAGTCGCAGAAAGCCAAAGCACATATTTTCCATGGGAAATATTCTTTATTTATAATTCATTAACGAATACAGGTGTTGAAGAAAATAATTGAAACAATTTTTGCTTTTTTACGTTTTGTCAAATATCTGGAAAAACACTTAATGGGTTGTTCTTGAATTTTGGAAATAAAGAAAACATGTCTTTCCTCGTATTTTTAAAGAAGGTCCGTAGGAGACGAACAACAAATCCAATAAAATAAAAAGTATTTGTGATTACCCTGTATCTGGAAAAGCGTTGATTCATCTGTAAGTCTTAGATATGGTTAGAAATGTTTTATTTTATAGGTGTGTAGAGTTTTATGAGGATAGTTCGATTATTTATAGAGTTATGAATATTTTATTAAAAATTTCGCAAGTTTTTACTTTATAACTCTAATGTTCTTTTCCCCCCAAATTTCATGAAACTTTCAGAAAACATGATAACGTATACCTAAACTTTTATACTACAGTTTAAAGCAAATATATCCAATATTCACAGACATATGGACAGTTGTAGTTAATAATTTATAACTACGCTTGAACTGTAGCAGAAAAACTTTGACATAGCTTAATACTCAACTGTATAGAGCACATTATAAAAAAATATCCAGTTAAATATCATAAAAATTCATATATATATCGGTAATTAAATGAGCTGTTTTTCAGCAGTTTTCCAAAAAATCTTCACGATAAGGAGTCATTCGCAAATGAAATTTGTATTAGGAAAATAATTTAATTTTTCTTTTCAAACAATTTTTTTTTTTTTTTTTTTTTTTTAAATAGGTATGTAGAAACCTATAAAAAGAAAAAAAAAATCACAAAAATCCTGATACAAATTTTCATTTGTGAATGATCCCTTATCGTAAAGACGTTTTTAGAAAACAGTTGAAATTTAATCACTGATATCTCTATGAATTTTCATGATATTCTACTGAAATTTTTTATAAGGTACTCCAGACAGTTGAATATTAAACTATGTCAAAGTTTTTTTTGCTACAGTCCACGTATGCGCAGTAATAAATTAATTACTACAACTGTCCATATCTCTTTGAATATTAAATGTATTTGTTTTAAATTATAGTATAATGATTTAGGCATATACTGTCATGTTTTCCGAAAGTTTAATGAAATTTGGAGAAAAGCTTTAGAGTTATAAAGTAAAAACTTGCAGAAAATTTTTGGCATTTTTTAATAAAATATTACTAACTCTCTAAATATTCGAACTATCATCACAAAATTATACACACGTATGAAATATAACATTTATAATCATATCTAAAATTTGCAGATAAATCGACGCTTTTCCAGATACAGGGTAATTACGAAGACTTTTTATTTCATTGGATTTGTTGTTCATCCCTTAATGGCCTTCGTGCAAAATTTTTGCAGAAAAATATGAGGAAATATCTCTTATCCCCAAAATTCAAGAGCAACACAGTAAGTATTTTTCAAGATGTTTGGTAAAACCTTAAAAAGCAAAAAATATTTCCATTGTTTTTATCCAACACCTGTACATATTTTTGAATCCGTGAAATTCATAAAATTCATAAATTTCACAACACTTAAATTGACAGAGGTTTTCCAAAACTGATTTTTTAAATTTTAAATGTTTTATTTTTAATCTGTATTATACAAATTTGTAATATGTGATATTTTTCATTTGCAGTTTCAAAATAAAATATAAAAAATTAAAAACAATCCGTTTTTAAAAAACGTCCATCAATTCAACAGTTGTGAATTGTCTGAATGTCAAAACGGAATTTAAATTATGTATTAATTAATGAGTCATAAGTTAACAAAATTTCCCATAGAATATCATAGGTTTGGGCTTACGGAGACAGTAAGTGAAGCGGGCCCTTTATTTGTTTATAACAAATAATAAAATTAGTACCTTTTAGTTTTCCTGTTTTCTTTTCGTTTTTCCTTTTTCAGTTCATCTATTTGTTTATTTTGGGGATCTTTTTCTACATTTTGTACTTTTTTCTCTACATTTTTTTTTCTTAGAAAATTTATTAATATTCAAATTTAATTGGTATATAAAAAATAATAATAAAAGTAGACCGTTCTATTTATCCTATAAATAATTTGTGTCTAAGAGTCACTGTAATTAAAAAGAAGGAATTTCTTTTTTCTTCTATTATTTACTTGTTTATTGAATTTTTTAGCTAGGAGGGGTGTTTCCTAATATTACGCATAATTTTTTAAAAAATTTATTCCTTGTGAAATTTTTTAATTATTCTGACAAGAACATAGATTTCCCTGTAAAATGGGGATATGTTTTAAGGTTAAAAATTTTTATAAATGATAATGTAAAATGGGGATATCTTTTAAAGTAAAAATATATTATAAATCATAATTTAATGTCTGAGTTTTCCTCATCAACATAATGTCTGAGACATTTCGCACACTTATTTTTATTTTTTAAGGAATCATAATGATTCATAAAGCAAATTCAGGGAAATTAATGATGAATACAACTTTTTTTTTTTTTTTGCATATGAATTTTATTTGATACGGAACGAGAAGTTGAAAAATGTTTTTTCAGACCCATAAAGTATTTTTGTAAATACTTCTTAAAGAAAATATTGCTGTCTTAAAAATACTTATATTACGTACTTTTTAATGAAGCAATAAAATAGTTAATGATTTGTTTCAAAATTATGTGATGATATCTTATTTCCTCAAGAGAGACACTTAAAAGAAAAACAAACTTTTTTAAGTGGCTTCTTAAAGTTTTCTTTTTACAATTGTAGTACTTAAGAAATGAGGATTTTCGTTCAGTACGTCTGAAAAAGTTTTATTTATTAGTTATTAATAAAAATATGTATCTTAATGATTTTTCACAAGTCAATTATAAATATATATATTTATATGTATAATGTGTATTTCTTATTACTTCTTGAATCATTGTACAGTTTTTATAATTATGCAGTAAAAGCATCTTAGCACGATTACTGTATTTATTTCTCTCTCTCTCTCTTTTTTCTTTTTCTTTTTTGTAAGTGAATAATGTCATTAATGATAGAAAGAGACAAAAAATTTAAATGCTTATTAATTTTGCTCTGTGTTTGGAGTTTCACTTTCTCTTACTCATATGGCAGAGAGAGTATTATTTTTGGGTTAAATTTTCGAAATGAAGTTTTTGTTATATTTAAACGTTTTGAGGTCCTCTTAATCCGGAAATCATGTTTTTAGCGGTTGGTCTGCATGTCTTTGTGCGTGTCTGTCTGTTATCGGTATATCTCAAGAACATATAGCAGCAGGAAGTCCAAACTCGGAATTCTATTTAAATATGTATCATATAGGGATGCTGCACGAAACTTTTTGTTGAGATCAAACGATTCGTGTACAAGGCCATCCAGGATAATTTAAATACAAGTAAGGAAATTACAGGTAAGTACACTTTAAGATTTATAGGCTGACTTAAACAAGCGGAATAAACATTCTTTAAAAGCATGTTTTGTATAGATTGTGATATGGAAATAATTCATTATTCGTTTGCAGGGCTACTCAAGCTATTTGGATGTATTCGGAGCTGTACATGAAAATTGCTGGAATTGTATTTCCTTTTGCGTTATATGTTTCTCAAGTAACACTGAATTTCAGTACACAGTATTATTTATAGTGTATATTGATTATACACAAATTGTAGGGCTACCTAAAATTAAGTTAAGCGTACTATTCTACTGCATGTAACTGATGGAAGAGCTATGCTACGTTTTACCACTGCTCAGTAAGAAAAATTAATTTTTCATACACATGTTGTAAACAAAGTATTTTTTTAATTTTCAACTGTGATATTTTTTTAAATATCACGTTTTGAGGTACCCTGATTACGAAAGTCCAATTTTTAGCGGTTGATCTGTATATCTGTTATCAGCTTAACTTAAATAAAATAAATGCAGGAAATTCAAATTTGATATTTTGAAGTCCGTATTAGGTTGCCACATAGAATTTTTATCAATATTAGTAAGTTGGAAGGCAAATTAATAACAGCTTTGATTTCTTTTTATAAATAATCGTATACACTATAATTGAATAGGGGATTGAGGGGGACGGTAGCATCTTTCACACGGAATTATATGTCAAATAAAACTGTTCCTAAACCTATTTTAGATTATTTAAAAAGTAAATTGAACTTCATTATTTTACTCAGTTGATCTTAAGACTTAATATGCAATCTATCTTTATAGTATTGATATGCAGAATAAGAGAAAGTAGTGTGAGTGACACACCAGATTATTTGAATTGCTTATTACTTTTGAAATCGGCACTATAGACACATTAATGAAAAGTTCTATATTTTTCTTATGCAACGAAGAGTTAAAATTTAAAATATAATATATTTTACATCATTTTTAACAAAATAATTTAATTCATTATCAATGTCTTACTTTTTGGTGTTTTTCCGAATAATTCCAAGACTATTTAACGCAATTGGCGACCGATATAAACGGGGAGAAATAGCACAAGACTAATCCATCTCCTATTTTTTCTTCTCGAGTAATTCACGAAGAAAATACCTGTAATAAATAAATAAAATAAAATAAAATTAATTTATTTATAAAAATATAGATGTAAATAATATATGGTGTTTATTCAAAGATTTTTACTTATTGTTTGTTGCTACGGTAGAGACTCAAAGCGTTTTGGTATATATATATATAGCTTGTAATTTGCATATATGTCTATCACGATAGCTCTGTCACAAAATGTTGTTTTGATATATATATGCTTGCAGTTTGCATGTATGTCTGTACCGCTATATGTGCCACAAAAGTTTTTCGATTGGTATGAAATTTGGTTCAAAAATTTATATATATATATATATATATATAGTATCGGGCTCTTGCTTCCTGCAACCGCTGATTCCAAAACAGCCGAGTTTCCCTTTGCTACTGACAGCGAGCGCAGAATCTGAGAGGAAGGTCGTAGCTGTGACGTGAGACAGACGCCATTTCCGGAACACACATTTCCATCGATGGAGCGGAGAGCTCTTGCCGGGAAAGAAGTAGTAGACGTTTGACTTTTAAGACGAATAGACGCATAGATTTTCTTCTGTGGTTGACGAAAGTCCGTTGGAATGAGGATCTGTACTAGGCTGTGTATTTTTGAGTGAAATCAGAAGTGAATTGTGTAATCCTTTTTTTTTTTTTTATAAAAACTGAGAACTCTGATTATTTAGATACGACTGTTCCAAGTGGCCGTTCAATACTAATTTAAACTATAATCTTGTAAATATTTGTATAAAGCACTTTAATTTTCTATTAAATTTTAAATGATTAATAATTAAGTGAATTATTAGTTTTCTGTTTTAAAGCCCACACAAGTAGGCCACCCCACAAAGTCAGAAATGGGATGCGCCTGGACTGAAAAAGAACTATTTTTTTAAAGTTCATTGAACTTTTAAAAATTTTTAACTTTTATAGACTGTGAACTCTTTATTTATTTTAAAACTGTGATTGAACTAACTGTGTGTCTACGAATGAGATACGGTGTTAAACTACATTGAAGCTTTTGTGCGGAGTGCTTTGTCTATTCTGAAATTTATAGTGGATGATAAAATGCGTAAAGTATGATCTGTGGATTCTGCGGAACAGCTACGAATCGTCTAGACAGGAGCTTGAACAAGAAATCTGTACCTGCTGTTATTTCTGTTCTTCTAAGGTACGTGAACTTTTGTTTTTGTTGCATGATGGTATCACTAGGGAACATTCCTAAAACTGGTGTTGCACTAGGGACGGAGAAATATAATAAGATTAAAATTCTGCATCGGTTTATTTTTGAAGACGAAGGTGGTCGAAAAAACAGATGCAGAATAAAAAAATTCTCCGGATTTGAGTTTGTCGTTGATGATGAAAATTATATTAAAAAACAGAAGTTTATAGACGATATTTTTTCACTAAAGGAATTAATCATAATCAGTAATATATTAAATGTCCCTTTTGATGGGACTAAAGAAGAATTAAGAGACAGGTTACTATTGAAGTTATGTGACATAGAATTATTAAAACAGGAAAAATTTGAGAATGATTCGGATGATGATAATTCTGAGAATGAATCTAGCAGTGATAATGTCGTCACGAAAATTGACTCCTCAGTGCAATGCCATAATGATTATGATAATGATAGTGATTATGATAAAGCTAAAACTACTATGTTGTGGCCACCACAAGACTTTCTTCTTTTTCCTATACAAATTCACGCAGTAACAATATAAAAAAAAAAAAAAAAAAATACGATTTTTTTCAGGTTTTTTTTTCGTTAAAAGTAAAAAAAATCGATAACTTTGTTTTAAATTACCACATATTTATAGTTCAACCATTCGTTTTAAAGGTATTGACGAGACCTATCGAAAGATACCGATCTTGAAAATTTACAGAGGAGGAAGTACCCAAATTTTTTTCCTAATTAACTACTACTATTATCAATAATTCATATTAATTTCACAATCACAGGTTAAGAATAACTCCCATTATGTACATTTATACGAAATTTTTTCCTATAATGCCATGTTAAAAATTTAGAAAAAATGCGATCACAGCGCCACCTGTTGAGCGATTGATCCCCAAATCTAATCAGCCTCAGTTTATGTCAGGGGCCAACTAAATACCAAGTCTGGTTAAATTTCGTAAAAAAAAAAAAAAAAAAAAATTGTTAAAAGTAAAAAAAAAACGATAACTTTGTTTTAAATTATCACAGATTTATAGTTCAACCATTCGTTTTAAAGGTATTGACGAGACCTTTCAAAAGATACCCATCTTGAAAATTTACTCCCCTCGAGGGGGGACTTCACCCCCCAGGGCGTTCACGAGGCTCCTACACATGCAAAAAAAAATTTCCCTGTTGACTATCTCTATTATAAATAATTCTTGTAAATTTCATAATGATTACTAAAAAATAATTCTCTTTATGCACATTTATACAAAATTTTGTCCTATATCACCATGTTAAAAATTTAGAAAAAGCGGGATGGCAACGGAACTTGTTAGACAATTTTTACCAAAATTTGATAGGCACTAATTTATGTCAAGGTGCAACTACATACCAATTTGTATGAAATTCTGGGCAGTAGTTCTTGAGATACAGTTGCCACAAAATTTTGTCACACACACACAGACAGACAGACAGACAGACAGACAGACAGACATTTTCTAAAAATGGTCAAATCGTGTTCTACAGCTCTCAAAACGTGTAAATTCATCAAAAACCCGAGGTCGAAAATTTTTACGAATCCAATACTTTCTCTATATTACATATAGAAGAAAGTAAAAAGTAACATTAATTGTAGAAATAGTAAGAATTCTGGAACACATGGTGCAGTTATATCTTTTAATGACTTTGAAAATAAATCTCAAAATTTAGCGGTGAGCCGCATGAAAATATAATTGAGTGGTTCACTGAATTTGAAGAGATATCTAATATGTTTAATCTTAATGAACTACAAAAAATTATTTTTTGTAAACGATCTTTGAGCGGAAACGCTCTGTTGTTCATTAAATCTGAGAAAGCGCTATTAGCATATAAAAAATTAAAAAAAAAGCGCTTATTGAAGAATTTAAAATTGAAATTAATTCCGCCTCATTGCCTGATATATTAAGTAAAAGGAAAATAAGAGGCAATGAGTCTGTTACCGAATATTTCTTAAAAATTAGAGAGCTATGTAAGAACGGGCACATTGATGATGCCGCAATAATGCGCTATGTAATCCAAGGAATTAATGACAGATCTGAGAACAAGGTTATTTTATATAGGGCTAGAAACTTGCATGATTTCAAAGAGAAAATAAAAATGTATGAGACATTTAAGAGAGATAGTGAGAAAAATAAATTTAGATTTGATAAAGTAGATAATACAAAACTGAAAACCGTCAGATATAATGTACATGAAAAATTTAGTCCTAAAAGTGAAGTAAACAAACTTTGTTATAATTGCGGCGATAAAAACCATTTGTCTAGAGACTGCCTTCATAGAGAAAAGGGTTTTAAGTGTTTTTCCTGTAAACAATTTGGGCATAAGAGCTCGGAATGTCCGGGTTCAAAACCCGAAGTTGAGGCATTGTGCATTGGCGTAAATCAAAACATGAATAAAACTATACAAATTAACAATGTAAATTTTACTGGGATTATTGATACAGGAAGTGAAGCAACACTGTTGCGCAAAAATGCTTTTAACAAATTGAATGCTAATAGATTAAATCCTATGAGTACTACTTTGAAGGGGATCGGGAAAAGTTCCATAAAGCCGATAGGCTCATTTGATGCTGATTTAAAAGTTGATAATTTTGAAAGCAAAACTAATATTTATGTTGTAAAGAATGATGTAATAACCTACGACGTAATCATCGGAATGAATGTGTTAATGTTAAGTGAAACGACGATAAATGAAAAAGGTATTTTTATAAAAAATAAATCTAGTTCACTTGAAGTAAACCTAGTGACAGTTCTTCCAGTAAATGCATATAAAAATGAACTTAAGACGAATATTGTTATTGATGCTCCCATTAACTGTAAAAATAAAATTTCTGAGAAATCCCCAGAAATAAATGAAACATTAATTAGTGTTGGAAAATGTAAAAGTAAAACCCCTCAACCTGTTATATTATCCCAAAAATCATTAGAATCTTCCGAAAAAGCCGTAAGTGAAAACAATGATGACGACGAAAATGATGAAAGTGATGACGATAAGAAGATGCTTTTAGAGGACGATAATGGTGAAGATGATGACAGTGAGGAAGAGGAGGAGCCTCGACGAAAGGAACGAAGTCAGACGAATATTTCCCAAATAAAATCGCAAAATCAAGAAAACACTTCTTCGAAAAAAAACGAAAAACGAATCCTACTTGAGAGGATTTCGCAGTTAGCAAAAGAGCTGAAAGAGTTGAAGGAAAAAGTTGAAGAAAATTCCAAACTCCTTAAAAGAAAGAAATTGAGAAAAAAGCCAGTGACGATAGATTCCATTGATTGTAAAAGACAGAATTTCCCAAAAAAAGAGACTGCCGGTATAAATTTGAGAAAATTGTTCATTCCATCACTTCCGTTGAAGACTACAATTAGTGAAATAGCTGCATTATTTCCCAAAGCTGTGCAAATACAGTTAGAAGTTTCCCCTGCATATAAAAGTGCTACTATAGACTTTATGACCGAACAAGATCCTGCAGAGGCCTTAAAAGACACTAAAACTGAAAATGATCAATTAGAGGTTCTCGAGCTCGAGTCCCAAAATGACTTTGAGTCCCAGAGTAAAGATTTGCGTAAACATGACAAAGAACAATTTATCAAAGATAAAGAGAAAAATAAAACAAAGTATAAATTGCGTAGACAACCACTAAAAACTGCTGAAATAGGCGACCAAGTTGCCATAAAACCAAAACGACAGTACTTTTGTAACTGTAAGACTGTGAAAATAAAAAATGAAAATATTTGTGATGTGATTAAAAATGGATGCCATGAAGGCCCCCGTGGCACATCCACTCATGCTGAATTTCTCAAGCAGTGGATAGTTTAAGAGAAGAATATGAAAATGTGTATATGAACTGTAAATACGTTTGTTATTATTTTGTGTTGCTTTTGTGTTTGGTTTTTCTTTTTGTATTTTTCAGTGTGGCCGCCTGGAGGACCAGTCGACGCAGGATGGCCGAGAATATAGTATCGGACCCTTGCTTCCTCCAACCGCTGATTCCAAAACTGCCGAGTTTCCCTTTGCTACTGACAGCGAGCGCAGAATCTGAGAGGAAGGTCGTAGCTGTGACGTGAGACAGACGCCATTTCCGGAACACACACTTCCATCGATGGAGCGGAGAGCTCTTGCCGGGAAAGAAGTAGTAGACGTTTGACTTTTAAGACGAATAGACGCATAGATTTTCTTCTGTGGATGACGAAAGTCCGTTGGAATGAGGATCTGTACTAGGCTGTGTATTTTTGAGTGAAATCAGAAGTGAACTGTGTAATCCTTTTTTTTTTTTAATAAAAACTGAGAACTCTGATTATTTAGATATGACTGTTCCAAGTGGCCGTTCAATACTAATTTAAACTATAATCTTGTAAATATTTGTATAAAGCACTTTAATTTTCTATTAAATTTTAAATGATTAATAATTAAGTGAATTATTAGTTTTCTGTTTTAAAGCCCACACAAGTAGGCCATCCCACAAAGATATATATATATATATATATATATATATATAAATAAATATATATATATATGTATGTATGTATGTATATATATATATATATGCGTCTGTGTGTATATGTGCGTGTGCGTGTATATATTTACATTTTGACGCCGAAATTGCATAAAAACAAAATTAATAAATTAATAAATAAGTAAATAAATATAAATAAATAAATAAAATAATATAAAATAACCCAAAGTACACTAAATTTTAATCATAAACACATCTACCTACACCCGTAAAGAATTCAAAACTATCTTTTTCATAAAAATCTGCCAAAGACTGTACAAAATGCAACTGTACAAAACTGTAACATACATATTACTTGAAAATTTATTCAATTCAAATTTATTACTTCCATTACCCGACTACCGTAGGTAATAGAAGTATTGTATTCTGTCCAAAAATTCGATATCGAGATTTCGCCTGATTTACATGTTTTAAGGTCTCCCGAGTCCAAAAAAGTGGTTTTTGACAATCGGTCAGTGTGTGTGTGTACGGGGGGGGGACTTCTGGCTATTATATCTCGGAAACTAATAAAGATAGAACAACGAAACTTTAGAATTGAAACAGGTCTGGTGTGCAGATGAATTTTCCGAAATTTAGTGAAAATTGGAAAACCAGAAGGGGGATGTTCGAAAACTAGAGCAGCTGTAATAGTTCCTTCCCCAAGGCCAGAAATAACTGCAGAACTCAGCAGTACAACTCAACTCCTCTCCAGTTGAAGCGGGATATAGCGGAATGCTTCTGTTTACCGCTACGAAAGAATGTTCTGTTTTGATCAATATGTCGCTATGGTGCGAATATTATTCGAATTTATTTTAATTTACGGGCCCTCTGTATATAATTGATGTATAATAGTTTGTAAATAGTAATGTTTGTGTTCAACAATATCTGTTTATGGAAGTGTGTGCAGTTTGATTAAAAGAAAATATTGAAAATTATTCTATGTTCTATTTCAAGACTCCCGCCTGCTTTATTCTCTAAAAAATGATTGTGAAACCAATATCTGGCGCCCCCGGGATGGGCCTGGCGTCTTTTGAAATAGAATGATTAATAATTAAGAGGTAAAAAGATTAGATTTTTTCCATTTTGAAGTTTATCATTGATGATCTAAAAAAAAAAGAAATATATTAAAACAAAACTTACGAAGAATATTTCATAAATGAATGCATTTTATTAATGAATGTATTATATCATTTAGATAGTATTAGATAGTAATACAAAGTGTATTATTTTTTGATATAATGAAAATAGAAATATTTTGAAGTTTATGATTGTCAATTGAAAGTTTGTAAAACGAAAATATTTTGGTTTTGAAGTTTATCTTGTGGTGATTTCAAATTTATGAAAACGAAATTTACTTAGTAAAATAAATATTGAGTGAATATTGTATTATATTATTTGATAGTAAAAATGGAAATAATCAAAAGAAATAAAACTACACACAGAGCTTCCTTCACGAGGGCCTATAACAAGCTAGAAAATATACTAGCAGACGAAAATTCTTCGTTCGAAGAAGTAGAGATCAGTTTAGTTTTATTTAAACAAAAATCTGATACATTAGAACTGACACATAATACATATTTAGATACTTTAAAAGAACAAGAATTTGAAACAGAATTTGATTCTGTAGAAGAATATAGGGAAAAATCACTGAGAATTCAAGTAAGAGCTCAACGCTTTTTAGAAAATCACAAAAAATTAAATGTAAAAGAATGTAATATTGTTGATAATGATAATCAATTAGAGATTAACAAATTGGGTAAAATATTATGTCAGCGTCTCCCTGAAGTTGAACTTTACACGTTCGGGGGAGATTTAAAAGATTGGCTCACATTTTGGAACTAATTTAAGAATTTTCATGAGAATAAAAATTTAAGTAAAGCAGATAAATTTCACTATTTGATTCAGTCAACTAAAATTAAATCAGAAGCAAGAGAAATTGTTCAGTCATATCCCGTAACTGAAGAAAATTATGATTTGGCTATACAGAGCTTAAAAGAAAGGTATGGTCGAGAAGACCTTTTGATCGATTTTTATGTTAGGGAGTTATTAAAACTCGTTCTTAATTCTAATAATAAGAAAAATGGTTCTTTGAGCGGTTTATATAATAAATTATCTACTCAGTTACGAAAGCTAGGCACTTTGGGTGTTACTAGTGAAATGTGTGGCCTAATTTTATATCCCTTAGTTGAAAGTTCATTACCCATAAATATATTACGTTTATTTGAACGACAGAGAAAAATTCTAGAAACTGAAAATAAAATATCGAGTCTTGATGCCATACTTCTGTTTTTAAGAAATGAAGTACAGTCCGAAGAAAAGATTAAATTGAGCAGAACCGATCTTTGTAATACGCTTCCTGAGCGCGAACATAAAGGTTTAACAACTTATAAAAATGTAAAAGATAATTATCCATCCGCAATGGAACTAATTACACATGATTCAAAAAGTAATTTATGTTCGTTTTGTTCAAAAGATCATGAAATGCGATTTTGTAAGAAAGCATTCTATATCCCTTTAAGCGAGAAACTTTCAGTTATTAAAAATAAGGGATTATGTCGAATTTGTTTAGTTAAGGGCCACGTAGCCAATTCATGCAAATCAAACATTAGGTGTCAGATTTGTAGTAAGAAACATTTTAAATTTATGTGTCCCACGTTGGAAGCTAATAAAAATAATGAAGGTGCTAGATCACTTTCGAATCACGATGAAATAAAAGAAAAGTGTGTTGACACACTGTTTACACAGAAAGAAACTAAATCAAAATCGCATGCAACTAATAATGTATTTTTACAAACTTTAGTTGTAATGCTGCATGGAAAAAATGCGAAGCGCAAAGCGAGAGTTGTCCTAGATACAGGGTCTCAAAAGTCATATATATTGAAATCCACTGCAGAAGAATTAAATTTCGATTTTGTAAGAGAAGAAGAATTTTGTCATTCATTATTCGGTGGAGAGAAAACAGATATAAATAAACACATATGTTACAAAATTTATTTGAGTAATCTTCATAATGATTATATTTGTAGCTTAGATGCTCTAGATCAAAATGTTATTTGTAATGATATTTCTGCGATAACTCAAGGAAATTGGATACGTGAGTTAAAAAATAAAGGAATCAATTTAACTGACATTGAAAATTCTGGGCCTATCGAAGTCCTTTTGGGAGCAGACGTCGTGGGTAAATTATTTACTGGTAGACGAGAACAACTTAAGTCAGGCTTAGTCGCCATGGAATCGAAATTAGGGTGGACTTTGATGGGAAAAGTCCCTCAGTCCACTAGTTGTAGAGATATAAATATGTCTGTCATTAGTATGCTTTCACAAGAAGACATATCAGTTTCAAAATTATGGGATTTAGAATTCCTTGGCATTAGAGATCCTATAGAACAAAGTAATAGGGAAGATATTGAAAAGGCTGTTATTATACATTTTAAAGAAACAGTCAAACAAAAGCAAGATGGAAGATATGAGGTCCACTTACCGTGGAAAAATGATCATGCTTGCTTACCGAGCAATTACGAAGTTGCAGTACAAAGATTAGAATCTACTGTTAAAAAGTAAGAAAAAACTGGATATCGTAAAAAATACCATGAAGTTTTTAAAGAGTGGATTGGTGATTAAATTATTGAAGAAGTTCCCGTTGAAGAATTGGCACTTGCTAATACTTATTACCTTCCTCATCGTCCAGTAATTAAGGAAACATCATCAATGACCTCTATGAAAATTAGGCCCGTTTTTGACGCCTCAGCTAAGAAGCCTGGTTATCCATCCCTAAATGATTGCTTAGAGACTGGTATTAACTTTATTGAAACCATTCCTTCGATTTTAACAAGATTTCGCTTATACAAAATTGGGGTTATTTCTGACATTAAAAGAGCGTTTTTACAGATAGCTCTGCACGAAAAAGATCGAGATTTCTTAAGATTCCTCTGGTATGATGACAAAGATGATATAAAGGTTTTCCGTCATACCCGTTGTGTTTTTGGGGTAACCAGCAGCCCTTTTTTACTCATGGCAGTTATTCATCACCATTTGTCAGCTGAATCGTTGAAAATAAAGTATTCTGAAAAATTGCTGGAAAGATTGCGTGACAGTTTTTACGTGGATAATTGTGTGGCCAGTGTACATAACATTTCAGAACTAGATAACTTTGTGAAGTATGCCACAGATATTATGAAAGAAGGGAAATTTGATCTTAGGGGCTGGGAAAGTGCAGCTTTTCCTGAAATCCCTTCTCAAGATTCTAAAACACAAGTGTTAGGCTTAATATGGGACAAATACTCTGATACCTTAGAAATAGATTATGAAGCATTAAAATTTGATAAGACAGAAAAACTAACGAAACGAAAAATTTTGTCATTTATTAGTAAAATTTTCGATCCGACAGGTTATATTGCCCCAGCTTTAATACAACCCAAAATTTTGCTTCAAGCCATATGGAAAACTAAAGAACATTGGGATGCGGAAGTTAGTGATGAAATTAAAAAGAAGTTTCTTGGTTGGGTCAAACATTTACATTTTTTAAAAGACATAAAAATACCTAGATGGACTGGTGTGACTGAATCGTCACTTCTAAGTTTGCATACATTTGTAGATGCGAGCAAAGATGCCTATGCCGCATGCGTTTTTCTAAGATCTGAGTCCACTGATGGTGTAGTGAACATTCACTTATTGCAAGCTAAATCTCGAATAACTCCACTGAAAAAGATAACAATTCCACGTTTAGAGCTCATGGGAGCTACAATAGGAGCAAGATTGTTCAAATCAGTTAAAGATGCTCTGAAAATGGAAGAAATAGAATCCTATTTTTGGACTGATTCATCTACAGTACTCAGTTGGATTAAGCGGCAAGAACAGTGGTCAGTTTTTGTAAATAATCGCATAAATGAAATTAGGAAACTTACTGATGCTGAGAATTGGTTCCATGTTTCCGGTGAATTGAACCCTGCTGATCTTGCATCCAGAGGATGTGGAGCTAAACAGTTGTTAAAATCTCAGTGGTGGCTGGGAGCAGTCTGGCTGAAGAATCCAAGAGAGCAATGGCCTAAGTCAGTCATAAATATCAATGAAGAAGAGATTGCTCAAGAAAAAAGAAGAACTGTAGTTTCTGCTAATAATATTGAGTTTGAATCTGTTGTATCTCGATTAGCGAACAGAGTTTCAAAATTTTCCAAGATTGTTAAAATCATAGCTTGGATATTACGTTTTCAACCGAAATCTAAAGACTTAAGAAAATATCCAAATATTACATCTGAAGAAATTGAAAATGCTCAAAAGACACTTTTTCGTTGTGTACAGACTGAATGCTTTACAGATAAAGAAGGCAAAAGATCTCTCGTAAATTTCCAAACTTATAAAGATGATGAGGGAATACTAAAACTGAAATCAAGACTTACAAACGAAAATGAAAATTCTGATTTTATTTTTCCTTTGGTTCTTCCTTCCAAACATCCAGTAGTGAAAAGACTTATCGAGCAAGAGCACATTGTCAACAAGCATGCTGGAGCGTCTGCTCTACTTGTTATTTTGACAGAACGATTTTGGATTTTAAAGGGAAAAAGAATTATTCGAAGTGTCATACATAAGTGTAATATCTGTAAGAAGCAAAAGGTTAAACATCTAGAAGTACCATTTCCTCCTCTTCCAGAAGATCGCACGAAATTAACAGCAGTTTTCCAAGTCTCAAGAGTTGATTTAGCAGGTCCTCTGCTCACCAAGTCCAAAGAAAAAGTTTGGATCGTACTATTTTCTTGTGCGGTGTTTAGGGCTGTACATTTAGAATTGATTCCATCGCTTAGTACGAATGCTTTCATTCAGGCTTTACGAAGATTTATAGCGAGAAGAGGACGGATTTCTGTGTTATACTCCGACAACGGTACAAACTTCACTGGATTAAATAATGCATTGAAGAGTTTGGATTGGACTGAGATTCAACGAACGTTTGAAGTAAAGGAAATTAGATGGAAATTTAACCCACCATCAGCCCCATGGTGGGGAGGGTTCTGAGAAAGACTTATAAGAATTCTCAAAGATTTGCTTCGAAAAAACTTAGGTAGAGCCTCTCTGACACAAGAAGAACTACGTACGCTTGTATGTGAATGCGAATCTATAATGAACACTAGACCGTTAACGTACATATCTGAAGATCAAGAACTAAATGTACTAACGCCTTCACTGTTCCTTCAAGAATTACGAACAAGTGATGTACCTGACTTGGACCAAATTGAGAAAACTGACGTTGTTGAAAGATTTAGATATATTCAGAGAGTAAGAGAATCTTTAAAGCAAAGATTCAGAAGAGAATATCTGGGTTTTCTACGTTCGTCGATCCCCAAAAGTCACGACACAGTTCAAGTGGGTGATATAGTCTTGATTGGCAGCGACGATAAGAAACGCTTATGTTGGCCCTTGGCAAAGGTCATCGAACTCTTTCCTAGTAAAGATGGAATTATTAGGCTGGTTAAGCTTAGAACATCGAAAGGAGTTTTACTACGACCAATCCAGAGACTCTATCCTCTTGAAATCACACAAAGACTTGAACAGCATGTGCCAAATCCTGCACCGAAAACAAATAACACTAGTGAGAAGCCTAATGATGGAGAGCTACTTAAGACACGTTTTGGCAGGGTAGTGAGGCCAGTAAAAAGACTTGATGTCTAATTTTGACACAAGACTGCTCAAAAACTATAAAAACATTTTTTTTTCTTTGAAAAGTGAACTCTAAATATATATTTTTTTTTGGCATTTTTCTTTTTTTTAATTATAAGATGTTTAATGTAATTCATATATATATTGTCATTTGTTAACCTTTCTATTAGTATTTTTCAGTGTCATATTTCTGTTGAGCATTTTTGCAGAACGCTCAAGTGGGGAGGATGTTCGAAAACTAGAGCATGTAATAGTTCCTTCCCCAAGGCCAGCAATAACTGCAGAACTCAGCAGTACAACTCAACTCCTCTCCACTTGAAGCGGGATATAGCGGAATGCTTCTGTTTACCGCTACGAAAGAATGTTCTGTTTTGATCAATATGTCGCTATTGTGCGAATATTATTCGAATTTATTTTAATTTACGGGCCCTCTGTATATAATTGATGTATAATAGTTTGTAAATAGTAATGTTTGTGTTCAACAATATCTGTTTATGGAAGTGTGTGCAGTTTGATTAAAAGAAAATATTGAAAATTATTCTATGTTCTATTTCAAGACTCCAGCCTGCTTTATTCTCTAAAAAATGATTGTGAAACCAACAGCGGACATCGGAAACCGGAAGTGGTACCGTAAATCTGTATCTCAAAAACGGCTCTAACGATTTTCTTCTAAGTTGCTATGTAAACACTCTATTACATGTCCTTTTGAATGATATACAGTAACCGTCGTTTAATAAAATCACTGGTTAATAAAATCAGCCGCTTAATCTGATCAAATCGCCAGGACCGGAATCAAGTCAGTACAAACTACTTTTAAAGCCGCCGGTTAATAAAATCAGCATCGCCGGTTAATAAACTCAAACTTATCTTCTCAGCAGCCAAAAATATCATTTATGCACACTAGTTTTTATTTTATTTTTATTTTACAATTGTGATTTTTTTTTTTAAATAGAAAAGAAATTAAACCACAACAAACTCTCCGTTATCGCTCATTGTTCAAGATTTTATACTTGCAGCTTGCAGCACAGTTACAAATTAAACACGCCCCGCAACTTATCACCGTACCAATTTCAAGGAACATATTTTTCAAAGCGCAGTAATAAATACAAATTTGATTTCAAATGACTTTTTTTTTTTTTTAATTATTAGAAGGCAATTTCTAGTTCTTATTTTGAAATTACTATAATTCATGAGGTTTAAACGGAAGTATTTTAAATTTATAAGAACAGCGTGAACTTATGGTAAAGTAATGATGATTTTCTTCGAACGAAAGTGCACGGGACTTACAATGCGTTTAATTTACTTATATCAAAGAAACAATTAGTTAACTATCTGCCAAAAATTAATTAATATTGTTTACTAATTATATTATTCGATACCTTTTGACGTTTCTTTCGAAATTCAGGGAAGTAATAACTTTTCCTTAAGGACAGGAACGTTCGACGGATATAAAAATCAGCCGCTTAATGAAATCACTTTGGCTCAGAACGAATGTGATTTTAATAAGCGGCGGGAACTGTAGTTGGTGAGTTCAGGCAAATTGATAGACGTCCTGTATAAATAGCTCAATTTCACGCCTAGCAAGTACTTTCCTTTAAAAATGGCTGTACGGATTTTTTTCAAACTTGCCATATTAACTGCCTTTTAAATATCATTTTCTATGTAATTATTGTTTTCCGGTCGATAAGTGAGTATGCCAAGTTTTGGCAATACTCGGTATCTCAAAAACGGCTCTAATGATTTTCTTGACAATTGTTACTTAAATCCATTTTAGATATTCTTTCTTATGTATCACTTGGTTATTAAAGGAAAATTACCAGTCATCCTGTTTAAGTAGATCACTTTTAGATGTCGGAAATTTATGTTTCGAAAAATGGCTAAACCGAGTTTTCTTCTTCCTATTTTTAAATTCGCCATGTAAATATATTTTATATATCTTTACATGTGTATAAGTTTTCTCCTGCCAGAAAATTTTAGGTGTCTAATTTGTTAGGTCAAACTTCTGCTCATATTATCTCCAAAAAATGCATACGATACATGTAATAGTAAGTAATGGAAGTCGTGTGGTTGTTTCACACCAGATTTTTGTTATTTTATTATTAATGTTATCAAATTATTTATTATTTAATTTTATTGTAGTCATTTTTTTTAAGTTTTTCTCTAATTTAAATAAAAGATTTTAAAGTTATTTCATGATTTATCTTGCGGGAAGAAGGGAGGGGAAGGATATGAACGAATCCCTAAATCGCCAAGTGGTGGTCCATAAACAAAAAAAATCAAAACTGAAAAAAAAAAAAAAAAAAAAAAAAACTGAAAAAATTGTTTAAATGAAGCAATAGTATTACCTTTATGTATTGCATGCAAAAATTCCATTTCATTCAATTTAATTATGTCTTTTCTCATTATTTTATTTTACCAATTTAAGAAAAAAAAAGACACTATTAATCAAAAACAAACAAATTCTCATCTGAAGAGAAATCTTTTAATCATTGCTTAACAATGAATAAAGCTTTGTTATTTTCCAAATTAAACTTACCACTGCTTAAAACACAGCAAATACTTTCAACAAAAATGAGCAAAATATCTTTGTGAAATGTTGAGTTTAAACAAAACTAACAAAATATAAATAAAACTAATTTAATTAGCTTGAACGTATTTAATTATTTAATTTAAAAGTTTAATTCCACGTCTTTTGTGTAAACATATTTCTGGATATTTAAATTGATTTCTTTACAATAAAAGTTATCCAAATTTAGAAGCTGATTAGTCATTTTAAAAGCAAATGTATTAAAAGATTTTTTTTTTTTTTTTTTCTCAAAGTAAAAGCAACGTGAAAATGCAAATACGTTTAAGATTAAAACTGATGAATGTTTTTTTTCCTTAATTTTGGTGCTTTGTTAAATGGATCATTCTTAATTAAAAAAAAATAGTTTTTAAAAAAAGTATTTTTTTTTATGAATACTCTCTTGCAACGATTTATTAAATGTATTTTCAAAATTTCAAAGCGTTGGCGGAAGAAAATTTTAAAGTAATTATAATATCAGTTAGATCTAGTATTGAATATTCAATCAGAAACGTAAATTATTAAATTTCTTAACATAGAATGAAGCCTATATTTTTTTATCGCCAGTTTTTTGCTTATTTTCTAATTAATGATTACTGCGTTATGGAAATCTAAACTGTATGGACAATTTTTCCTTTGGCAGAAAATCGAATTTTTTATTCCGCTGAGCAAAAATCTTGAAGAAAGTTTATACGAGGTGTGGCTATTAAATAACGAGACTATTGCTGCTACAGATGAACTACATATGCGCCAAATCCGAACGACCGACATCTGTGCAGGTTAAAGCCTTCTCTTTCGATTGCTGCGCCTGCCGTGTTTGTAGAGAAATTAGTCTGGCCGTAACCTTCGTTTGTGTAAGAAGTGTTTGTTTCGTTTTGCCGAAAACGTGATAAGTAGAGCAACGAATTGTAGTGAAATTTCACGTGAAACTTGGTAAAACCGCTAGCGAAACTTATCTTTTATTAAATCAAGTTTATGGCGATGAATGTCTATCACGTATGCGAGTTTATGAGTGGTTCAACCGTTTCCAAGATGGCTGAGAAGACTTTGGAGATGATGATCGAAATTCAAAGCGATGCTGATCCTTTTTTTTTCGACATTCATGGTATTGTGTACCTTCACTGGGTTCCAGAATGCCAAACTATTAATCAACATTACTATCTTGATGTGCTTGCTCAACTCCGTGAAGGGGTAAGGAAAAAATGACCCGAATTGTAGAAAAACAAGTCATGGGTTCTCCATCAAGACAACGCACCGGCTCACACGTCATTGTCTGTCAAGACGTTTCTAGCAAAATAGAACATCCCAGCTTTAGACCATCCGCCTTATTCGCCTGATCTGGCCGCATGTGACTTTTACCCGTTCCCCAAAGTTAAATCTGCATTAAAAGGAACGGGATTTGAGTCAGTTAAAGCTGTGAAAGAAAAAGCGGCACGCCTCATGCAGGAGCTCACAGGACAAGACTTCCAGCACTGTTTCGAACAATGGAAAATTCGCATGGAGCGTTGTAGGGATAGAGGAAGAGTGTATATTGAAGGTGATAATAACTAAATATGTATAAATGTAAAATAAAATGTTTTACAGCAATAGTCTCGTTATTTAATAGCCACACCTCGTATACTAGAAAGATATTTTATGAAATATCTCCAAAAAATATGAGAATAAAGTTCTATCAGCTAAGAAATTATAAGAAAGTAATCATTCTGAGCATTTTGTCTAAATAAAGAAATATACTATATTATACTATAATCATAATCATAAATTAAAAATTAAAAATAAAACGTAAAAACGCACAAATGTGAATTTAAAGAACAGGCGTGAATTCGTAAACTTTGGGTAACATTTATTTATTTTTATTTTTTGAAAGCATATTAGTTTTTAATCTCCAACCGAAAAAAGAGGGGTGTTATAAGTGTGATAAAGCCTTTGCGTATTTGTTTCTTATGTGTGTCTCTCTCTATCTGTGGGCGCTGGCGCTATAACTCCCAAAGAAAAAACTTATTTCAATGCGATCTTTTTACTCAGAATGTTGATTTCATCAGAAGATCTATATATTAGATAGATTTAATAAAACTATGACAGAATTTTTAAAATTAATTAAAATGTGATTTCATCAAGGCAGTTTCCATTGGTATTTTAAATAAAATTTTCGAGCTGTTAATATTAGAGCTTTCAATTCATACTCGCTAACAGATCACATGGTTTTTGAATTAGTGGGAAAAATACCTCCAAATTAATTCGTCATTAATTCTTCCTTTTACATATAATTTAATTATTATTTTTTAAATATCACGAATTTTTAAATGATCTAGATAAATAAAAATTTAAATAGTGATATGTGTTTACCATAAAAAATATGTAAATTCGCTTGAAAACTAAAGATTATACACTATTTAAAATGCGATTTTAGTTTTCAGACTACTTTGTATTGCTATTTAAAATTCGTGAGCTGTTAATTTTTTAAATCATGCTAAATGATAAATCATGTGATGTTATGTGACTAAAATAATAATAATAATAAAATCTTTATTCATTTATTTATTTTTATAAATCGCAAATTGTGCAACCGATTGTAACAGAATTAAAAGTATCTCTATTAACAGTGAATGAATGCACATTGAAAAATTGATAAATTAGATAGTTTAATCCACTACGGACGGCAGATTTTCCTTTTTTGAACAATTTTGTATTTTGAAAAAAAAAAAAAAAGAAAAAAAATCCCTTGAGAGTTTCTCTAAATGTTACTGTATTTAAATAAAGAATCTTAAATATTCGAGTTTAAGTCACTTAAATTTTATATTCAAAAATCGATGCGGTAAATCCAAATAACAAATATGTATGCAGACAGCATTTACGGGGTTAAATACGTATATTGAAAATCCCTTTACTTTAAATCATATATTTTTTGGAAGGAACGCCTAAAAGCGGCTTGAAAAAGGTTTTGGCTGCTATTTGCAGACATTTAGCGGTCTCTTAATTACACTTATTAGCACTGAGGACTATTAGTTTCAATCTGGGATTTTTGCGGTGTCATTTTTCGATAGTTGGACAGAATTTCATCAAACACACACACACACACACACACACACATACACACACATATATATTTATATATTTAAAGAAAAAGAAAAGAAAATTAATAATAATAATTAGTATTGAAACAAACACTATCGAAAAAGTTTTTATTAATAATTTTGAATTATGAAATAAAAATAAGAAAAATAATGAATTTAATGATTTAATTTTTATATAAAACATGATCGCGTGCTATCTGAAAAAGTAGATGTAAAATTTAAAGTTTATGTGGTGCGTGTGGCATCTATAAAAATTGTTTTAAGAAATAGAATAGAATAAAGAAAGCAACGATGTTGGTTGCATTTTGTTCTATAGTTTAAATTTTTGAATTTTATAAAATTAATATCTATCGTAGGAATAATTGCTTATGTTAAAACAACAGGGAATTGTTATGGCACAAGCTTTGCTCTTTTTTTTTTTTTTTTTTTTTTTTTTTTTTTTTTTTTTACAGCAATATTTGTATTATTTAAACATAAGGAAGAACTGTAGACACAGGCATGACAAATGTTTAATTTATGCCGGAGCATTGTTAGTACCCACCCTTTCACCCCATCCCTTTTCTTGAAGGATATCTTTATTACTTTCTTCTATATTCAATAGAAGAAAGTATTGGATTCGCAAAAAATTTTCGACCTCGGGTTTTTGATGGATTTACACGTTTTGAGAACTGTAGAACACGATTTGACCATTATTAGAAAATGTCTGTCTGTCTGTCTGCCTGTGTGTGTGTGTGACAAAATTTTGTGGCAACTGTATCTCAGGAACTACTGCACATAATTTTATACAAATTGGTATGCAGTTGCACCTTGACATAAATTAGTGCCTATCAACTTTTGGTAAAAATTGTCTTACAGGTTGCGTTGCCATCCCGCTTTTTCTAAATTTTTAACATGGTGATATAGGACAAAATTTTGTATAAATGTGCATAAAAAGAATTATTTTTTAGTAATCATTATGAAATTTACAAGAATTATTTATAATAGAAATAGTCAACTGGGGAAAAAAAATTGTATGTGTAATAACCTCGTCAACCCCCCTGGGGGGGGGGAAGTCCGCCCTCGAGGGGAGTAAATTTTCAAGATAGGTATCTTTCGAAAGGTCTCGTCAATACCTTTAAACGAATGGTTGAAATATAAATCTGTGATAATTTAAAACAAAGTTATCATTTTTTTTTTTTTTTTTTTTTTTTTTATCCCCGTAAAAAAAAAAAAAAAAAAAAAAAAAAAACTTAGAAAAAAAATCGTAATTTATTTTATTTTATTTTATTTTTTAATTAAATTTAACCAAACTTGGTACTTAGTTGGCTTCTGACATAAACTGGTGCGGATTAGATTTGGGGATCAATCGCTCAATAGGAGGCGCTGTGATCGTATTTTTTCTAAATTTTTAACATGGCAGTATACGACAAAATTTCGTATAAATGTACATAATGAGAGTTATTCTTAACCTGTGACTGTAAAATTAATATGAATTATTGATAATAGTAGTAGTAAATTAGGAAGAAGTTTTGTGCATGTGGGGGCATCGTTTCCCCCCCTGAGGGGAAGTACCCCCCCGGGAGAAGGTAAATTTTCAAGATGGGTATCTTTCGAAAGGTCTCCTCAATACCTTTAAAACGAATGGTTGAACTATAAATATGTGATAAATTAAAACATAGTTATCGATTTTTTTTTATTTTTAACAAAAAAAAAAAACTTGGATTTTTTTTTTTTTTTTTTTTTTTTTTTTGTTAGTGAGTGAATTTTTATAGGAAAATATAGAAGAAAGTCTTGTGGTGGCCACAACATACGAGTTTTTTAATTACAATTACATATTGAAGTAAATTTCATTACAAATAAAGTGGTGCGAAAAAGAGCGGATTCTAACAGTGCTGCAGAACAAATCGAAATGAAAATTACAGATTTCATTGAAAAATAAATATTAAAATTCAACGTCATTTTTTAAAAATAAAGCTTGTTTTACTCTTGTTAATTAATAGACGATGCTGTACATGATTTCTAATAATTCTAACACGCTGATAAATATTTTGAAGAAATTTTAATTTATTTCCTGATAACAGAAAAAGTACCATTTATTGTCGTCTTCATCGAGGTTTGTTATTAGTATAAAAATTAATAAAGGAGAAAAATTATACGATTCGCATAAATTTGGAAAGCTTTTAATTTAATTTATTTATTTTTATTTATTTATTCATTTATTATTTTATATTTTATTTTTTACCGATTTTTCGTCGTATAATTTCCAAAATAGATTATGCCCGTAAAGACCTGCTTATAAAATTTTGTTTTTAATGAAGGTGTACAAAATTTAATAAAATTTTTTATAAAGCTTCATTTTTAAAAAGAATATAGGAAAAAAATTGCTTTTTTGTAGCTTTTTATGTTGTTTAAAATTTACAGACTTACACAAAAGTATATTCTAACCACGGCGGAAAATTGTCTTGAAAAAGTGTCTTAGTAACTTTGTTTTTAAAGAAAAAGGATGCAATTAATTGCTTTCGTGCAGCTTTGAATATTGTATAAAAAAAGAAAGGCTACAACAAAAGTATATTTTAGATTCGTTTTCAAAAAGCACAAAACAATCTTAAAAATGAAAATTATGCTAAAGCTTTAAAAAGAAAATCATGTAATTGATTGCTGTTTTGTAGCCCTTTATATAGGATAAAAGTTACATACTCATAATACAGTGCACATAAAAAAATCCTTATAACATTGAAAATTTATATTGAACAATTTTAATTCGTATTCCATAATGTATTTTAAAAAATTTGGTGGGTATTGTAAAATAATCCTAACAGCTTATCCCAACATATCTCTTAGAAATCATGCTTTTAAGTATCTAAACAGTGCATGCTTGCTTCCTAATGTTTGCTTTAAAAAGGTTTTAGAATATGATTTAAAGAATAACCTGTCACAGAGTGTAAAAATTCGAGATTCTTTTGTGAATTCCTGTGCACAATCCAGTAGCGCTATTTATATAATTTTAAATAACGAACCTTCATTTTGAACAAGATAAACTTCTATTTATTTCAAAGCATTCTATTAATATTTACAAAATTTAGGAAGAACCGAAGTCCTAAATACTGTTGGGCCGCGGTAGCCCAGTCGGTAGAGCGCCGGCCTCGAAATTGGAAGATTGCGGGTTCGGTACTCGAGCCGACCAAAGACCGTCGTGTACACTAATGGTGGCTGGCGCACGTAAAATCTGTCGTGGCCACAATGTCCTCCATGTTCCCATCAAAAATTATACCTCTGGGGGTCACCGAAGCGGGAGAGCCATCCCTTCCGTGGACGATCAAAATTGTGATGGCATGTCTCCGGACCACCTCTAGGGGTGTGTCCCAGACCGTCGCCAATTGCCCATCTTCGCAGCACTAGTGCGACGTAAAACCCAACAATTCAATCCAATCCTAAATACTGTTTTGATTTTTTGAAAAGTGTATGAAAATGAGAAATTGATTACCTGTAATGTAAATTTAACAAATGGAATTGCCCACAAGCCATCTTAAATTGATTCTCAAATGTTCAAATTTGATATGATCTGCTTTTTTTATGTTATGATTTCCTATTTCACTTTTAAAGCGCTACTTGGTGGACATATTTACTATTTTTAATTCCCTTAGCACATTTTATGAAGTTTCTACATACAAAATTCGTGCAGCAGAGAAAATCTGTTATTACGTTTTAGCTGCAAGATGTTGCTTATAGTTAACATTTAATTATATATACCCTTGAAATATCCATTTATCATTATACCAAAATTACTGGCTTAACACAGCCTGCTAGATTGTTCTACCACGAGACAATGACGAAACGCTTACGTAGAAGAGTACGTCATCAAAATCCACGTGACTCTCACACCCTGTGAAACTCGAATTTAAACTTTTAAACTTTGTCAGGAGTAGTTAGTTTTTCAGAGATGATGCAGAGCTGATGATCTGCATAACTATAAAACGTGTTCTAGAACTTTTGGAGCGTCCAAATCTTGCGTGGGTGCGCCTGTGATTTTTTTTTTTTAATGTATATATATATGTATGTTATCAAGTTTGTGAGTTAATTGGTAAGCTTTGACAATATTTTTTTTTTTTTTTTTTTTTTTTTTTTTACGTTTTGATATAGGTAAATTTGAAACCCAAACTGTATTCGCATAATCGAATAATTCAATAAATGAAATGAGCTAGCCAAACTCCTATACCGTGTTTTTCCAGTTTAAAAGCGCATGTATAAAATAAATAAATAAATAAAGTTTTCTTTCTACCTATTTATATTCTATACTTACAAAATATAAAAATAGTATACGTTAATTATTCGAATGTAAATGTTTCTAAAATATTCTCTCTTGTTAAAAAAATTCAAATATTCCTATATGAATTCAACTTTCGCAATTAACTTTTTCAAAGTTGGCATTTTACGATTTAACAATGAATTAAATCTAGTCATTCACATTTTATTAATTGTTTACTCCTATTACAGTATAAAATTTAGTTTGTAGGTAGAAAGTTATTGCAAAATTTGTCTAATTCAGACATGAAACTGAAACATTGCTTACATAATGAAGCGAAAGCAGTGTATGATAATAAATATTAATGATTCCTTTATGCATCAGCTGAAAATGAATATATAGCAGAAAATATAATTTCGCAGCATGTTTGTTCATTGAATAAATACCGTGAAAAATGTATATTTAACAGTTTGTGAAGATGAGGGAAAAATTTAAAGAGAAACGGTTTAGTGGTAATATTCAGAAAGATGGTTGTAAGACTTTGGTTTAATTATACTTATAACTTCTACAAATAAATAAATAGACACCATTTTGACGCACTCGTACTTTATATGAGCATGATTAATACACAATATTTACAAAAAGAACTTCTAGATAGAAAATTAATTCTTTGCACATAACGTCCTTCACTTGTCTTATTCCAACCTTCTTCTTTACTTCGATAATACGTCCTCTAAAACACTGAAGTAATGTTTTTTTTTTCTTTTTTTTTCTTTTTTCTTTTTTCTTTTTTTAAGTTCTTTCTATGTAGCGCACTATATTAAGAAATTACAATGGTTTAACTTGGAATTTACTGTTCATAGAACTATGCTCTTATTTGCAGGTATTATAGCCTGGTAATGCAAAACCTTACAAAAACAGAAAAATGTATTTATAATAGTAAGTTATCGTAATTCAATAATAGGTGAAAGTAAAAAAAAAACTTTCTTAATCCGTCTTAGAGCAGAATCTTTTAGACTCAACATCATATCAGAATTGCTTATTGAAAGTAAAAAAAAAAAAAAAAAAAAAAGAGTAGATTTCCTCAGTTTTATACTTGTCCTTACAGGATAAGAACATTCAGTTAGTCAATTTGCTTATTAGTGATGTACATCAGATGATGACCTACGTATACGATAACGTGCGGATGTTGTTTTTGCTTTAAGTTTTTATTTTCTCTTTTACTTTCTCTTACCCATAAGGCAGAGAAAGTATTGTTTTTGGGTCAAATTTTCGAACGCGAGATTTTGTTATATTACACGTTTTGAGGTCCCCTGAATACGAAAATCATGTTTTTACTGTGTGTATGTCTGTGTGTCTGCCTGTTATCAGCATATCTCAAAAACAAATTATGGCAGAAAAATCAAACTAGGTATTCTAAATGTGTATCATATAGGGATGCTACAGTAAGCTTTTCGTTAAGATCAAGAAAATGGTTCGTGTACAGGGGCAATCAAGAGAATTCTAATACATTACGTCTATGGGGGAAATTGCAGGAAAATAGAGTTTGACGTCTATAGACTGCACTAAACGAAATGAAACAAATATATATTTTTTGTAATAGATACAGTTAACTGGGAAAATTTTTTGTGTATGTAGGAGCCTCGCCTCCCCCCGTGGGGGGGGAAGTCCCCCTCGAGAGGAGTAAATTTTCATGATGGGTATCTTTCAAAAGAGCTCGCCAATACCTTTAAAACGAATGGTTGAACCAACGATCTGCGATAACGAAAAAAAAAAATCATACTTTCTTTTTTTTTTCTTTTTTTTTTTTTTTTTTTTTTTAAATATTGAGAATAAAATGGACTTTTTTTGGATATTTGGTGTTATACTACTTCTCTAATATGGAAATCGTCTGCCTTATCATAAAAGATCATTTTTTTTAAATAATAATTTTAATAAATTATTTTTTAAAAAGAGAAATATTTTTTAATAACCGAATTAAATTGTATATAAATGTAGGTGCATTAATGAAATGGGGGGTTGAGGGGGGCAGTAGCCCCCCTCACACAGAACTAATTATCATATAAAACTCTTCAGAAGCCTAATATGAATTGTTTAACATAGGTTTACAAAACAGTTCTCGTTATCTTACCTATTAATCTGCAACCTGTATTTATAGTATTAAATTTCAGGGTAAGAGAAAGTCGTGTGAGTAACACACCAGATTATTTTTAAATAAGACTCAGATCTGAAGTGACATAAGTCTTATTTCTTTCACTGTTTTCCTTTTTTTAAGTGCATGATCGGACAGCTTGTTTGAGACCATAACTAATATTTAGCAGCTTGTAAATTTTACCTTCGTTACTTCGAGTGCCGTAACCTTCGGGTGTGTCATGTAGACGCAGAATGGCCAGCCCGTGGCTATTACTGGTCTACATGATAATGATAAAACGTGAAAATTGCATAATAATAAAACGTGCTCTAGAAAAGAAAGTCTCCATACGTAACCCTCCCTCCCGGAAAAAAAAAAAAAAAAAAAATGAAGACGATTCTTTTTTTGAAGTTATGCACACTTACATATTTTCATTAGGCTGAATCTGTAAGTATAGCCCGTTAAAAAATAATGAAAATATCATCTTTTTGAGTGTTGATTGTATATTGACGATACGATTAAATTTTAAACAAAACAGTTTATTGATAAATAATTCATATATTAACAAACTTTGTTAATTCGAAACACTTAAACGGAAATTTAAAAATTTTTATGATTTGTGTGTTATAGCTCAAAATAAAACATTATATACTATTTTTATTTATTTATTTATTTATTTGTTTAATGAATTAGAAAGGGCATGCATAACAGCTGATAAATGAAGATATTCCAATCTATTATCAAAGGCTTTTTCTATAATCATGAAAAACTGATTAAAATCTACTGGTTTAGAACAAATTTAAATTGATTAACGTGATTACAAACTGAGTATTTAGTCCCAAGTTTTAGCATAATATACACATTAATAATAAAACTATACAGTTTTACGATCACTAACATTTTATTACACGGGTTTCATAACATTGATTCAAAACACTTTTGCAATTCTACGTAATTCATTTATATTAATCTGTACTAAATTAATTTAAAGGAATTTAGCTTAAATACATTTTTATTGCTATATTGTTCATGAAATATGTATATATATTATTGATTTATTCGAATTTTAAACCATTAAAGAATAATGAGGAATTAAAAATTTCGAGCGCACATTACATTTAATTTATAGGAAATTATAAATCCTAGAATTAACCAAAAATTCACAAAACAAATTTATTTGTATCAGAATATGCCTTGATATTTAAAAGTGTTTAATTGGAACGTATGATCTAATTTCTTACTATACCCATCAAAAGGAAAAATATCGTTGATTCTCTTTATTATTTTTTTAGGGTGGTAGTAGATAGACTCTTAAGGGGACATACGACCCTTAGAGCATTAAAACACATCGATTTAGTTAGAGTCTTTTTTTAAGTAAATTATTGTTAACTAAGCTTCATTGAGCATGTATAATTGTTACCTATAAGTTTATTATGTATTTTGGAATATAATTTAAATTCTGTGGTGAATTATTTAATAATTTATGCGTTAATAATAAATGAGATTTTTTTTTTTCACCTTGCGCGCAGGATAACTCTGAAACTATTTAATATTTTTTCTTGAAATATTCACAGATTATGTAACATAACAGATCCTTCAATCTAAATCTAAAATTGTTCAAATTTAGGTTTTAAAAAAATTTAAAGATCATTTATTTTTAAATAAAATCTGAAGTATCACCTGTATGAAGATAATACACGAACTTATGTTCCGTTTGAAGAATCTGATATATTACATAACCTGTGAAAATTTTAAGAAAAAATATTAAATAGTTTCAGAGATATCCTGCGCGCAATGTAAAAAAAAAATAAATAAATAAAAATATTATTAACACATAAATTATTAAATAATTCACCACAGAATTTAAATTGTATTCCAAAATACATAATAAACTTATAGTTAACAATTAGACATGCTCAATGAAGCTTAGTTAACAATAATTTACTTAAAAAAAGACTATAATTAAATCGATGTTTTTTGAAGTTCTAAGGGTCGTATGTCCCCTTAATAGAGAAATATAATTTTTTAACAACTATGTAAATTGTTCCTATAGTCTTGTTCATTCTTTTAAGGAATTTTTATGAAAATACTAATAATTTTACGAAATATATTCATTTTACAATTATCGAACAGAAAAATTAATAAATAATCTTTGAAACAGAAAAATAATGTATACCGAAAAGAGGAATGAAAAACCTTTTAAATATTTACGATTGTCAGCAGATAATTTCCAAATGCAAAATAAAAACAGTGTTTCAAAATGTGTTTGCAGCAATGCATGTGTGCATTTCCAAAACCCTTATTTTCAACTAAAAATTAAAATTAATTTTTAATTTAAAAAAGAATAATAAAACTAGCTAAAATTAAAACTAATAATTGTGAACTGCAAAATGTAAAAGGTTTATATATTATTATTAACAAAACTAAATATACATGTAACATAAGGTGACTGAAACATAAAATTTATTAATTATGTGATACCTTTTTTTTTTTTTTTTTTTTTTAAGATAAAATTAAATAATCTCAAAAAGTCACTTTGGTATATTATACACGTTTATATAAAAAGCAGTTAACTGTTTTATCTGATAGTTTTAAAATTTTTCAATAATACGCTCAGTAAACATTTATTTAAAAATTAATTTTGAAATGCATTAAATTTACTCGCATTTAACGAAAAAGTATGTTGTTTGCCAAATCGTATGGTGTCTTTGGTTTTTGCATCAAATACGTAAAGGCATTTTATTTTTTTTACAAATTATATCCTGGGATTTAGCCGATAAATTTGACTGATCTTATATTACCTATTAACCCTTTGCACTAGAGAAGTGACTCTCACTCACCATGTGGTTTGATGCCGCAACTCGAGAGGTGAGTCTCGCTCACCACTTGGTTTGCTGTGGCAGTGACTGTTTACGTTTAGTTTCTTCGACACGGGTTCCTACTCACTTTCTGTATAATCTTATACGATATATAATCACTTGCGATATTTGGAAACATTAGTCCACCAAATGACTGGAGATTTTCGCCAGCCACGCGATCGAGCATCGACTTCAACCTCCTATTCCGAAGATATCCGCTTGAATGGAAAGCTATACAATATTCTAACAAGAGTTAGGAAGGACGGAAAAGTCTGTTCTCCGAGAAATAAACCCGGAAAAAGGCATCAAACGACATATTATTGTAATATTTGCCCCGACAAGCCGGGCATGCATCTTGGGAATTGATACTGAATTATCATTCACAGAAAATTACAGACTAATATTTAAGAAATTATGTTTACAAAGGGGTAAAGATATATAAAATGTTAAAATATAAAAATTTTATGCATTAATTTGTGTATGTAATTATTTTAAGTTACTGGTAAGAAACGCGTTAAAAAGGCTGCAAAACGTCTCGAGTTGCTCGTGCGCCACGCGAAAAAGGCCCTGAGTGCAAAGGGTTAACTACTATCAGTAGATTATTTTTGGAATATTTTGAATATGCGTTTAAAAAACATCTTTATAGGCAATGAATATTAACTTATCGGGGTTTAAAAAAATAAATAAATAGCACCTATGAAATACCTAAACGAATAAGTACAACGATAAGATTTTCACTGTATGAAATTTATCATTTACATGGCAGCAAAGTACTTGGTAATTCAGCAACAATTTTAGATTACGTTTATTTACAATATATTATTATGTTTCAGAAAACATTATCGACCACGAAGATGGAAATAAATATTTAGGAATATTTAGAGAATATAAGATGGAAATAAATTTACGGATATACAAAGTCGTACAAAATTGTTGAATGGCAGTTTTTCATTCACAATCAAAAGAAACCTATGAAAATATATGATATTTATACTGATTTTTATATGAATGTCGAAACAAATGGGAAATATTAACCAAAAATTATTTACTTTAAGATCTAATTGAAAATACTAGAAGGAAACAAAAGTTGTTAATATACGATATATGAAAATTTAATTTTACAAACAGTCTTATTCCATTGATATAAAAGCAAGAATGGGTTATGATCAGAAATATATATTTTGAATTAGATAGAAATCAACAACAACAACAACAACAACAACAACAACAATAATAATAATTATAATAATAAAATAATAATAAAAACTAGTATAATTTATTTTTACACTGTCATAATATCATATACTAAGAAATTTAACTCCATACAGTTTCATTTATATCATTCATTATATCATTTTAATCATCTAATTATATCATTTTAATTAATTATTTGTTATTTTCAGGATAAATGATAGTGTAAATTTAGCTCTGCATTTGACGAAGAACATACTATGCAATGATACATTGAAGTAAGCAGTTTTAAAAGTCACAATTATAGAATTAATATTGTATGTATGTGCAGTAGTATTTATTGTCTTATTCTCTCATATCCTTCCATACTCGCTTTCATACTCGCTTTCATACTTTATCATATTTATACATGTATAATAGAGAACGTATTGTTTTTGGATCAAATTTTGAATTTTTGTTACATTTTTATGTTTTAAGGTCTTCTGAACTCGAAAAACAAGTTTTTAGTGGTTGGTCTGTATGTCTGTTATCAGCATTTCGCAAGAACAAATAGCAGCAGGAAGTTCAAAATCGGCATTTGAAACCAGTTAGTGTTTTGGTGTTTGGGAATAAGGCCGATTGACTGCTCTAGGGTCCTAGGCCTTAGAAGCAGTGCTTTCTGTGGAGGTCTTTCTAAGGGGCCCTAGTCTGTATTTACGCAAGTTTCGGAGAAAACCACGGAAACCTCCAAACGGTTTGTCCGTCGAGCGCGATCCGGGATCGAACCCCGCAACTCACGTCTACGAGCTTTGAGTGCACATCCGGTTGGCTACTGGATGACCTATTTAAAATCAGTATCATATAGGAATGCTACAGTGAACTTTGCGTTGAAATCAAACAAATAGTTCGTGTAAGGAATATTCAAGAAAAATTCAAATACGTTACATCTGAGGACGAAATTTCTGTCAGCTATAGCTTAATATCAAAGGCTGCATTTAAACTGAAATAAGAAAATATTCTTTATATGTATAAAAGCATGTTTTGTGTAGAATACAGTATGAAAATCATTCATCGTTCATTTACAGAGTTACACGAAAATATTTCGATACGTAAGAGATGTACTTTGAAAATTATCTGATATTCATTTCAGGTTTTGTTATGTGTTTTTAATACAGGAATAATTTAAGTAAGTGGTGTGTATATAACTTATAGACATTATACAAGACTACTCAAAATTAAGGTAGAGCATACTTTTCTACTGAATGTAATTGATAAAAGTGTTTTCCTACATTTTACCAAGCCAACGGAAACTATTCAGGAATGAAAATTATTTTCTTATACCCATATGGTAGAAAGAACATTTTGTGAAGATCAATTTTCATCTCGCTTTTTTTATATAATGTCTCGTTTTTAGGTCTTCTAAATACAAAAAAGAAGTTTTTAGCGGTTGATCAGTACGTATGTTTGCTATCACCATAATTTAAAACTAAATAATTATTGAAAATTAAAATTTATATTTTGAAATTTATTTGAGGTTTCCACTTGAGCATTTTGTTCGAGATCGGTAAGTTTCAAAAGGTATTGCGGATAAAATAGTTCTAAATAATTTAGAATAAACTTTAAAATTTAATAACAGCCTTCAATTCTTTGAATATGCAGGCACTATTTTTAAGTGAGGGGTTGAGGGTGGAGCGATAGCCCGCCTCACAAACCTTTGTATGTCAAATAAGTCTGTTCCTAAAACTTATTTTAAAATGTTTTTAACACGTTCGCTGCCGATCCCGCGCCAGCGCGGGATGTGACGTATCTCTTTACAGGTGAAAGTTTACTTTAGGCTGCCGCTTGGCGAAATTTCGAAAATCGCCAAGACGGCGCCATTTCTCATCGTGTTCCGAATAGCAACCATACACCGGCGGCATACGAAAGCGAGCTTTTCGGCGATCTAACCTAAAAAGAGAACGCATCTTGAAAAAAAAAAATCCGAATAATAATAATACATAGGACAAAAGGAAAATTTTCATAAAATAGAATTAAAAGAAAAAAAAAAATAATTACGAATTTATAACTAATCACAAATACAAAAATAAAACTTAGATTATACAATCACACCAAATGTTCCTGAAAAGTGTGTTGCTTTAGTAATTGATGATAAGTGTTTAGATGATAGTTTTTTTATTTCCAATAATTTAACAGCTATAAGTGCAGTCGGTAACAAAAGTGTCCGAACACTAGCAAGAATTCCTATGTAAAAAAAGCACACTTCATAAGATTTTGTTAAATAAATCCTTATCGAATCATGTTCTTACACTGACTAAGAACAGGATTCGACAAGGATTTATTTAACAAAAATGTATGAAGTATACTTTTTTACTTAGGAATTTTAAATTTAAAAGTTTTCAAAAGTTGTATAAAGTAAATTATTTTTCATTAATATTTTATTTATAGTCCTCATTCATTAGGAATGAAAAAATAAATCCTCAACTGGATAATTATAGCAAATTTTAACGATTCTCTATTATAATGGTACTCTGATCTGTTCACTATACCCCTATCTCAAAATGCATGAAATTAAAAAGTATACAAAATTTTGTACTTTAGCAACCAGTATTGGCATAAAATTCAAAAATATGCCTCTAAAATTCAGGACCGTGGTTGCCCAGTTGGTAGAGCGCCGGGCTCGTAATTGGAAGATTGCGGGTTCGGTACTCGAGCCTGCCAAAAACCATTGTGTATACTAATGGTGGCTGGTGCTCATAAAATCTGTTGTGCCCGCAATGTTTTCCGTGTTCCCATATTAATTATACCTCTGGGTGTCTACGAAGCGAGAGAGTCATCCCTTCCGTGGAGGATCAAAATTGTGATGGCATGTCCCTGGACAACTCTAGGGTGAGACCCAGACCATCGCCAATTGTCCATTGCGCAGCACTAGTGTGACGTAAAACACAATCAACAAACCAACCTCTTAAAATCAAAAGTACCTCTTAAATTCCAACTCTATTCAACCAGCCAAACAGTACTAACGCAAACATCACAAATATTCATATTTCAAAATAGATGATTGGTTGGGTTTTACGTCACACTAGTGCTGCGCAATGGGCGATTGGCAACGGCCGGGGACTCAGCCCTAGAAGTGGTCCGGAAACATGCGATCAAAAATTTGATCCTCCATGGAAGGGTATTTCAAAATAGAATACTTTCTCTCTAATAAAACACGTATTATCAATATGCAACCGAAGTGATGGCATCAGCGAGATATTTTATCTGCTCAGTACAAACGAAACTATTTGTTACACTGTAAAAAAAAACGCATTACCAGCTGCAATCTGTGATTTATTTTATCCAATCACAGAGAATTTCTTGCAAGAAATTCTCTGTGATTGGATAAAATAAATCACAGATTGCAGCTGGTAATAGTTTTTTTTTTTTTTACAGTGTATGGAAATTTAACTTATTACTCATAATTCCAGAGTTTGCTTGTAACGAGCAGATGAATTTTTACACGTTTGACGTAATACAGCGTATTGACGTAACACATGACGCAAACAAGCAAAGGTAAACACAAAGCCTATAACATCTGGCGATGTAGCGCTCTTGTGGAACACGTCAAACATATTCGGCGGGTTAAAGGAAAAAAAACGTCATTTCAAATTTTAGTCACGTGAAACCGGCAGCGAACGTGTTAAATTAGATTAAAATACAGCTCTTGTAATCTTACAACTTAATATGCAAATTGTATTTATATTATTGACACGCAGGGTAAGAGAAAGTCGTGTGAGTGACACACCAGATAATTTTCTTATTTTTAATTGGCACAGGCACTTTATGTATATTATTTTTAACAAACAGAAATCTAATTTCAAAATATATACACCGAAAATTTGTAATCTTATTCTAACCAATTTGCATCATTTAAGAATTTTAAAGAATTTTGAAAGCAAGTTTTAGAACATTGCTAAAATAATTACGTAGTTTAGAAGGTACTACGCATTTAAGGTATAACATAGAAAGAGAAATACATACATTGAAATAAACTATTAAACATCACAAGTCTTCAACTGAAACTCGCTACTATGTTCTAGGATTGCAAAAGTGTGTAATTGATATTATCAAGAAAAACTAGAGCAACAAAGAGCTCTTTTAAGCGAAACCTATTAAACATTAAATGCCGTCTGATGTGCTCCGAAAATATCTTTCGATCGTAAAAGGCTTTTTGAATAAAACTGTCTTTGAAATTATAAAGGCTTTAAAAGACTGTTTCGAGAATTGTTGGAAAAGCATTTAGAAATAAAAACTGCGAGTAGTATTGCATTAAAATTAATTGTTTTATGAACAACAGTTTCAAAAATAAAAACATGTTTTAAGTAGGCGATTTAGATATTTTATGTAAATGAATTTTGAAGAATTTCTAAATGAGAAAATTTATATTTTTATCTATAAATTGATGCATACTGTTGCACCTACGTAATACTTGAGACAGAAGAGTTACTAAAATAAAATGATGTTTTATATAACAGCAGATATTAAATCAGACTTTTATATATAAAACAAAATGACGAAATTTTAGTTTAATATTTTAATATAGAACGTTTGTGACTATAAAATGTTATTTTATCAATTTAATAATATTATGCAATTATGGATAATTTGTATGAATGAATTTATAAACATGATATAATATATTTAAAAAAATATGCTTTGAATTTTGAATTGTAAAGAAAGATAAAACGTTAAGCATAGAATATCTCTTTATGTAGCGACGGTATTTTATCGTGACATTCGATTAAAAAGCATATAGAATTGAATTCATGGCAGGAATGACAAAATTACTTAAAAAGATCGAATGTATATAATTCACTTTTTCTTACATCATGGCATCAAATGATACACACAAAGCCGTTTTTGTCCATAAGAAAGTTCTATAGTTACTGTCGCTGTTTTTGATTGCTTTATTTTTATTTTATTTACTTGTGTTATAATGGACTTATGTATATCACTTCAAGAAACTACTACCAATCTTAAAAAAAAATACAAAGATGACAAAAAAATAATTGCATTTTTAAATACATTTTGTAATTAATTTTTTTAAATAAAAATGCCCCAGCAAACTTTTATGGATATAGGATTTATTTTGTACAGTATAACCCTTGATAGTTAGCCAGAATTTAATGACAGTTTAAAAGCTATCACATGACATTTAAATATATGAAATGACGAATAAGATTTTAACATGAAAATATTTGTAATCACACGTATAATTACGTCAAAAATAGTAATATGTTTTTTGATAATAATAATAATAATAATATTTTACTATAGGGCGCCTTTATATGTCATTTTTATATCACATTTCTTTATGTCCCATGTATTTTTTTTTTTTTTTTGTGTGTGATGTATCATTTGCACGTTATCCTGCGCGCAAAACTTTTCTCGGCGAAAAAAAAAATAAATAAATAAATAAATAAATAAAATAAATAAATAAAAATAGCCCTGATATTTTTAGGAAAAAAAAATTAAAATAAAGAATACATCTTTATATATATATTTCTTTTGTGCGTGTGTATGTCACTGAACTCCTCCTAAACGGCTGGACTGAGTTTAATGAAATTTTTTGTGTGTCTTCAGGTGCATTCGAGAATGGTTTAGATTTACAAATGAAAGTTGTAACTTAATTAGTTCTTTCTTAATTAATTTTAAACCAACTCTTTCAACAACTTTTCCACCTAGATGGCGTGAGTTGTCGTAAACACGATGTCAGAATTTATTTAATGCTGAAATGAAAAATGAATTTTTAACCGTATCTTACGAAGTGTTTAAAATATTTTTTCAAAGTTAATATTTTAGAATCGTAAACACGATGTCAGAATTTATTTAATGTTGAAATGAAAAATGAATTTTTAACCGTAAGTGTTTAAAATATTTTTTCAACGTTAATATTGTTAAAATGTTAAAATTAGTTAAAATGGTATATTCTTTTAAAAAATTCGTCAATATCCGACGGAGTTATTTTATGTTAAAATGAAAAATGAATTTTTAGGCCATTATTATTTGTGCAGATGGAAAATGTACTAAAAGTTTTCCGAAAAATTTCACGATCACAAATGTTGACGGATATCCAATATATCGTCGAAGAAATCCCGATAATGGCGGACAATCTTATCATCTATGGCGGTCATCTATGTCAACAACATAGATATTGACATTGATAACCGTTGGGTGGTCCCATATTCACCTCTGCTGAGCAAAACATTCAATGCTCATATTAATAGCAAGAAATTCAAACTTCTTCACACAACATAAATTTTAAATCAGCACAACCGGTTTCGAAAGGACGTGGCCTTTCTTCATCAGGTGCAAACACGTGCAACTTCCTTGGAGGCAAAAGCAAGACTGAAAGCAGGACAAAATCTAGAGGAGGAGGAGCAACACAAACAACCAATAGGAAGCAACATGCAGGACAGGACCAATCAGAGAGGAACACACGTACACACACACCACAAAATGAGGAGGGAGGAAAGGAGTAAACAATTATTATTTTTTTTTTTTTTCAATAAACTAATAAGTAAATTTAATAAAATTTATCCATTAATAATTATTATTTTTATTTAAATTAGAATTATTTTATTATAACTAATATTATGTTAAAAACATAATGAAGGAAATTATTTAATTGAATTAAACAAATTTTTCCAGGCTGTAGACAGCAAAGTGGAATCAGATTTTTCATTGACAATTTTATCACGATTAAGGTAAATAGCTAAATTTTCTAAAAAATCCAGTTCGGAAACGTGTTTGGCATGAAAGATAATTTTGGCACTCTTAAAATTAAAACTATGATCAAATTCCCAACTGTGCTTCGCAATAGAAGATTTAGAAATTTCTTGATTAACAACATACCGAGAATGTTCACGTAAACGACATTCAAGATTTCTTTTAGTTATACCAATAGAAGATAAATCACAGTTATTACAAGGGACATTATAGATAGCCCATTTTTGAAGCTCAGGAACAGGGGATTTGGTTGAAGGGAATTGGAATTTATAAATAAAATACAATAAAATACAATAATAATAATTGTTTACTCCTTTCCTCCCTCCTCATTTTGTGGTGTGTGTGTACGTGTGTTCCTCTCTGATTGGTCCTGTCCTGCATGTTGCTTCCTATTGGTTGTTTGTGTTGCTCCTTCCCCTCTGGATTTTGTCCTGCTTTCAGTCTTGCTTTTGCCTCCAAGGCAGTTGCACGTGTTTGCACCTGATGAAGAAAGGCTACATCCTTTCGAAAATGGCTGTGCTGATTTAAAATTTATGGTGTGTGAAGAAGTTTGAATTTCTTGCTATTGTCTGTACGTCAGTTTTTTTAATTTATTTTTGGTGCTCATATTAATGTTCAGTTCTGCAGTTCAGTGAAGAGCATCAAATACATTTGCAAGTATGTGAATAAAAGCAGTGATATGGCTGTATTTAGAGTTGAAAATACCAATGTGAATGCTCCTCCGGTAAATAAAAACGATGAAATAACACTTTACCAAATTGGCCGGTACGTCAGCTCCAATGAAGCTGTTTGGCGTATCTTTGGTTTCCCAATTCATGAATGGGATCCAGCAGTTCTTCATTTAGCCGTCCATCTTGAAAATGGCCAGCGCGTATATTTCACGAGCGAGACAGCGATTGATCGTGCTATAAATCCACCAAAAACTACACTCACCGAATTTTTTGAATTGTGTAATCGTGCGGATGCTTTTGGTGCTTCTGCACGGACATTACTCTATTCAGAAGTACCACGCTATTTCACATGGGCTCCAACAAAAAAATGGATGCCCCGCAAGCAAGGCACGCCGATTGATGCATGTCCCGGTTTATTCAAATCAAACCCCTTAGGACGAGTATTTACAGTCAATCCAAGGCAGACTGAGTGCTTTTATCTTCGACTGTTATTGGTTAATCTCATCGGCCCTTTGTCATTTCAAGATTTACGTAAAGTAAATGGACAACAGTATCCAACGTATAAAGATGCATGCCTTGCACTCGGCTTGCTGGAAGACGACAACCAGTGGGAGTGTATGCTTGCTGAAGTAGGACTGAACTGTACAGCAAAACAATATCGTCTACTATTCGCTATAGTGTTGACTACATGTTTCCCGGCCCGAGCGGAGACATTATGGGATAATCACAAAGATTCAATGACTGATGATGTATTGCATCAACATCGTTCACGGTGCAACGATCTAACGATAGTATTCAGTGACGCTATGTACAATGAAGCATTGATTGCTATTGAAGATCTTTGCATTATCATTGCCAACTTACCACTCAGTCATTTCGGTATGCATTCAACAAATCGAAATGCATCTGATTTAATAAGCACTGAATTGAATCGTGAACTACAAAACAATACTGTAGAAATGGCAGCGATTGTTGCTCGCAATGTCCCACTAATGAATGAAGAACAAAGAACCATTTACGACCGCATCATGCTCGCAGTGTTGGCAGGACAAGGTGGATTCTTTTTTTTTTTTTTTTTGGGGGGGGGGGGGTGCACCAGGTGGAACTGGCAAAACATTCCTTATTTCGCTAATTCTCGCCGAAATACGATCAAATAATGGCATCGCATTGGCTGTTGCATCATCTGGCATTGCGGCAACTTTATTGGATGGAGGCAGAACAGCTCATTCATTATTTAAACTGCCACTAAATATTCAAAATAACCCAGACGCAGTGTGCAACATAAAAAAACAATCGTCCATGGCCACAGTGCTGAAATAGTGTAAAATTCTTATCTGGGATGAATGCACTATGGCACACAAACATTCGATTGAGGCGTCGAACAGGACATTCAAAGATATAAAAAACAACGACAAACTATTTGGCGGCACTCTGTTACTCTTTTCAGGTGATTTCAGACAAGCACTTCCCGTTATTCCGCGTTCAACATACGCTGATGAGATCAACGCGTGCTTAAAATCATTAACATTGTGGCGTAATGTTGAAAAAGTACAACTGAAAGTAAATTTGTGCGTTCAAAAGCTTCAAGATCCATCCGCTGAAACATTCTCAAAACAATTGTTAGATATCGGCGATGGAAAAGTTACTACAGATGAAACTGGATGCATAAAATTACCGACCGATTTCTGCACAATCATTGATTCTCAAGATGCTCTTATTGACCAGATATTTCCCAATGTACACAGACGATACACAAATCATGAGTGGCTGGCAGAAAGAGCAATTTTAGCAGCAAAAAATGTGGACGTCAATGAATTGAATCTCAAGATACAACATTTGTTACCAGGAGACTTGGTGTCATACAAATCTAATGATACAGTTTGCGATGCCACCGAAGCTGTAAATTATCCAACAAAGTTTTTAAACTCATTGGATTTACCAGGCATGCCACCGCATATTTTACAACTGAAGGTTGGATCTCCGGTTATTTTGCTTCGTAATTTGAACCCACAACGGTTGTGCAACGGCACGCGATTAGTCATAAAAAAATTAATGAAGAATGTTATCGAAGCCATCATTTTAAATGACTAATTCCGAGGTGAAAATATATTACTACTGCGAATCCCTATTATACCCACAGATGTGCCAATTCAATTTAAACGCCCTCAATTTCCAATTAGATTGGCATTTGCAATGACTATCAATAAGTCTCAGGACCAAACGATGTCTGTCTGTGGCTTAGATTTGAGCACATCATGTTTTTCACACGGACAATTATACGTGGCTCTCGAGTGGGCAAACCATCCAGTTTGTATTGGCGAAAGATGGGATAACAAAAAATATTGTACACTCTGTTGCATTAAGGGATTGATATTGTTTTTTAGTAATATTGTTATAAGTAGCGATATGTATATAATTTTAAAGAACCAATTTTAATAAATTAAAAAAATAAATGATTGGTGTTTTGTTATTTTTATGTTCTTTCACCGTTCACAGCGCTCCATACATCTTCCACTTATATACCACATCCTTACACACTTACAATTAGTTAGTTATTTTTTTCTAGCAAAATATTCTCTAGAAATAATTTATATGACAAAACAACGTTTGTCGGGTCAGCTAGTATATATATATATATTTATAAAATATTTGTTAAAAATTACAAGTTTTAAAAATAATTATTTTTCAAGATATAAATAAAATTATAATGATTTTTTACTTGTGTTTTCACCTGATCTCTTAAGTAATCACAAACAATATTTTAAATATAGTTGTTTGTTTCAAAATGTGACAAATAAAGTGTTAAGAAGCATATTTAAAGATTAGAAAAATCATTGATAATTTTAAAGAACTGCCTCTGTCAGGGTTTATTACACCCACTACAGTACATTGGTTATTCAAAAACATCTTAGAAAGACTGAAATGCGTAGGCGGGAATGCCAAGTTCGATATTTTATAATATAATTCGTTTCAATTTTAAAATACAAACCATCATTCACTCTCGATATTTTATATATATATATATATATATATATATATACTAGCTGACCCGACAAACGTTGTTTTGTCATATAAATTATTTCTAGAGAATATTTTGCTAGAAAAAAATAACTAACTTATTGTAAGTGTGTAAGGATGTGGTATATAAGTGGAAGATGTATGGAGCGCTGTGAACGGTGAAAGAATATAAAAATAACAAAACACCAATCATTTATTTTTTTAATTTATTAAAATTGGTTCTTTAAAATTATATACATATCGCTACTTATAACAATATTACTAAAAAACAATATCAATCCCTTAATGCAACAGAGTGTACAATATTTTTTGTTATCCCATCTTTCGCCAATACAAACTGGATGGTTTGCCCACTCGAGAGCCACGTATAATTGTCCGTGTGAAAAACATGATGTGCTCAAATCTAAGCCACAGACAGACATCGTTTGGCCCTGAGACTTATTGATAGTCATTGCAAATGCCAATCTAATTGGAAATTGAGGGCGTTTAAATTGAATTGGCACATCTGTGAGTATAATAGGGATTCGCAGTAGTAATATATTTTCACCTCGGAATTAGTCATTTAAAATGATGGCTTCGATAACATTCTTCATTAATTTTTTTATGACTAATCGCGTGCCGTTGCACAACCGTTGTGGGTTCAAATTACGAAGCAAAATAACCGGAGATCCAACCTTCAGTTGTAAAATATGCGGTGGCATGCCTGGTAAATCCAATGAGTTTAAAAACTTTGTTGGATAATTTACAGCTTCGGTGGCATCGCAAACTGTATCATTAGATTTGTATGACACCAAGTCTCCTGGTAACAAATGTTGTATCTTGAGATTCAATTCATTGACGTCCACATTTTTTGCTGCTAAAATTGCTCTTTCTGCCAGCCACTCATGATTTGTGTATCGTCTGTGTACATTGGGAAATATCTGGTCAATAAGAGCATCTTGAGAATCAATGATTGTGCAGAAATCGGTCGGTAATTTTATGCATCCAGTTTCATCTGTAGTAACTTTTCCATCGCCGATATCTAACAATTGTTTTGAGAATGTTTCAGCGGATGGATCTTGAAGCTTTTGAACGCACAAATTTACTTTCAGTTGTACTTTTTCAACATTACGCCACAATGTTTATGATTTTAAGCACGCGTTGATCTCATCAGCGTATGTTGAACGCGGAATAACGGGAAGTGCTTGTCTGAAATCACCTGAAAAGAGTAACAGAGTGCCGCCAAATAGTTTGTCGTTGTTTTTTATATCTTTGAATCTCCTGTTCGACGCCTCAATCGAATGTTTGTGTGCCATAGTGCATTCATCCCAGATAAGAATTTTACACTATTTCAGCACTGTGGCCATGGACGATTGTTTTTTTATGTTGCACACTGCGTCTGGGTTATTTTGAATATTTAGTGGCAGTTTAAATAATGAATGAGCTGTTCTGCCTCCATCCAATAAAGTTGCCGCAATGCCAGATGATGCAACAGCCAATGCGATGCCATTATTTGATCGTATTTCGGCGAGAATTAGCGAAATAAGGAATGTTTTGCCAGTTCCACCTGGTGCACCCCCCCCCCCCCAAAAAAAAAAAAAAAAAAAAAAAGAATCCACCTTGTCCTGCCAAAACTGCGAGCATGATGCGGTCGTAAATGGTTCTTTGTTCTTCATTCATTAGTGGGACATTGCGAGCAACAATCGCTGCCATTTCTACAGTATTGTATTGTAGTTCACGATTCAATTCAGTGCTTATTAAATCAGATGCATTTCGATTTGTTGAATGCATACCGAAATGACTGAGTGGTAAGTTGGCAATGATAATGCAAAGATCTTCAATAGCAATCAATGCTTCATTGTACATAGCGTCACTGAATACTATCGTTAGATCGTTGCACCGTGAACGATGTTGATGCAATACATCATCAGTCATTGAATCTTTGTGATTATCCCATAATGTCTCCGCTCGGGCCGGGAAACATGTAGTCAACACTATAGCGAATAGTAGACGATATTGTTTTGCTGTACAGTTCAGTCCTACTTCAGCAAGCATACACTCCCACTGGTTGTCGTCTTCCAGCAAGCCGAGTGCAAGGCATGCATCTTTATACGTTGGATACTGTTGTCCATTCACTTTACGTAAATCTTGAAATGACAAAGGGCCGATGACATTAACCAATAACAGTCGAAGATAAAAGCACTCAGTCTGCCTTGGATTGACTGTAAATACTCGTCCTAAGGGGTTTGATTTGAATAAACCGGGACATGCATCAATCGGCGTGCCTTGCTTGCGGGGCATCCATTTTTTTGTTGGAGCCCATGTGAAATAGCGTGGTACTTCTGAATAGAGTAATGTCCGTGCAGAAGCACCAAAAGCATCCGCACGATTACACAATTCAAAAAATTCGGTGAGTGTAGTTTTTGGTGGATTTATAGCACGATCAATCGCTGTCTCGCTCGTGAAATATACGCGCTGGCCATTTTCAAGATGGACGGCTAAATGAAGAACTGCTGGATCCCGTTCATGAATTGGGAAACCAAAGATACGCCAAACAGCTTCATTGGAGCTGACGTACCGGCCAATTTGGTAAAGTGTTATTTCATCGTTGTTATTCACCGGAGGAGCATTCACATTGGTATTTTCAACTCTAAATACAGCCATATCACTGCCTTTATTCACATACTTGCAAATGTATTTGATGCTCTTCACTGAACTGCAGAACTGAACATTAATATGAGCACCAAAAATAAATTAAAAAAACTGACGTACAGACAATAGCAAGAAATTCAAACTTCTTCACACACCATAAATTTTAAATCAGCACAGCCATTTTCGAAAGGATGTAGCCTTTCTTCATCAGGTGCAAACACGTGCAACTGCCTTGGAGGCAAAAGCAAGACTGAAAGGAGGACAAAATCCAGAGGGGAAGGAGCAACACAAACAACCAATAGGAAGCAACATGCAGGACAGGACCAATCAGAGAGGAACACACGTACACACACACCACAAAATGAGGAGGGAGGAAAGGAGTAAACAATTATTATTATTGTATTTTATTGTATTTTATTTATAAATTCCAATTCCCTTCAACCAAATCCCCTGTTCCTGAGCTTCAAAAATGGGCTATCTATAATGTCCCTTGTAATAACTGTGATTTATCTTCTATTGGTATAACTAAAAGAAATCTTGAATGTCGTTTACGTGAACATTCTCGGTATGTTGTTAATCAAGAAATTTCTAAATCTTCTATTGCGAAGCACAGTTGGGAATTTGATCATAGTTTTAATTTTAAGAGTGCCAAAATTATCTTTCATGCCAAACACGTTTCCGAACTGGATTTTTTAGAAAATTTAGCTATTTACCTTAATCGTGATAAAATTGTCAATGAAAAATCTGATTCCACTTTGCTGTCTACAGCCTGGAAAAATTTGTTTAATTCAATTAAATAATTTCCTTCATTATGTTTTTAACATAATATTAGTTATAATAAAATAATTCTAATTTAAATAAAAATAATAATTATTAATGGATAAATTTTATTAAATTTACTTATTAGTTTATTGAAAAAAAAAAAATAATAATTGTTTACTCCTTTCCTCCCTCCTCATTTTGTGGTGTGTGTGTACGTGTGTTCCTCTCTGATTGGTCCTGTCCTGCATGTTGCTTCCTATTGGTTGTTTGTGTTGCTCCTCCTCCTCTAGATTTTGTCCTGCTTTCAGTCTTGCTTTTGCCTCCAAGGAAGTTGCACGTGTTTGCACCTGATGAAGAAAGGCCACGTCCTTTCGAAACCGGTTGTGCTGATTTAAAATTTATGTTGTGTGAAGAAGTTTGAATTTCTTGCTATTAATATGAGCATTGAATGTTTTGCTCAGCAGAGGTGAATATGGGACCACCCAACGGTTATCAATGTCAATATCTATGTTGTTGACATAGATGACCGCCATAGATGATAAGATTGTCCGCCATTATCGGGATTTCTTCGACGATATATTGGATATCCGTGAACATTTGTGATCGTGAAATTTTTCGGAAAACTTTTAGTACATTTTCCATCTGCACAAATAATAATGGCCTAAAAATTCATTTTTCATTTTAACATAAAATAACTCCGTCGGATATTGACGAATTTTTTAAAAGAATATACCATTTTAACTAATTTTAACATTTTAACAATATTAACGTTGAAAAAATATTTTAAACACTTACGGTTAAAAATTCATTTTTCATTTCAACATTAAATAAATTCTGACATCGTGTTTAAGATTCTAAAATATTAACTTTGAAAAAATATTTTAAACACTTACGGTTAAAAATTCATTTTTCATTTCAGCATTAAATAAATTCTGACATCGTGTTTACGACAACTCACGCCATCTAGGTGGAAAAGTTGTTGAAAGAGTTGGTTTAAAATTAATTAAGAAAGAACTAATTAAGTTACAACTTTCATTTGTAAATCTAAACCATTCTCGAATGCACCTGAAGACACACAAAAAATTTCATTAAACTCAGTCCAGCCGTTTAGGAGGAGTTCAGTGACATACACACGCACAAAAGAAATATATATATAAAGATATATAACCAAGGAAATCTTACAGAGCTTCAAAACATTACTTCAAAGGAAAAAAAAAAACTTTTAACACAAAATTGTATTGATAACGTCATTTTATATGTTGAATTTTACGATAACTACAAACTTTGATTATGATTGATAGCATGCTCTAGTAACTTTAACGATGTATTTTATTTATTTATTTATTTATTATTATTATTATTTTTATTTTTTTTGAGAATTCTCAATATTACTTAAAAAGATTTTGCACAGTTATTATCTTCGATATCCTACTTTCTCAAAATAAATGAGTTAATTTATCAATAGGTTTGTTTCAGGGAATCAAGGAAGTGAGTTATTTCTTTCACACTCTATTTGAGATAAAAAGCCTTTGTTTGAGTCAAATAGTCGCTTAGAATTTAAACTGAGTTATAACTAATTAAAGAACTTGAGTTAAAAGTAATTAATCATTACTTGAGTTATTGCTGCTCATTCAGAATTTAGTGGTTTAAAAAAAACGAATATGCCTACTGCAATTTTGTTGCGTCCTGTGTTAATCATATCTTAACTATTGTGTATTACGGTTTTATGGCTTACATTTTTATCTGTATTTATATTTTTTACACGTGTTTATCCTTTTCAAGGGTTGATTTTATTCCTAAGCTGCCAAATTTCGTCCCGTGTTATTTTCATTTATTTGTTTATTCCCCCCCCCCCCCCCAAAAAAAAAAAATTTTACTTTTAGAACGTACAGAAAAAAAAAATCATTTATTTCTTTACTTCTGACATTGTTCGTAAATTATGATGACTTTTTATTTGAAACGAGCGAAACTACCTAGTCCTTCAAAGGGTTAAAACTACTCCATATTGTTTAATGAACAAAAAGTTAAAATGTCAACGCTAAAATTTATTTTGATAAAAATAAAAAATAACTTCATGTCCATGGACATAACATAACATAATATTTTATTTTTATTTTTATTTTTTTTTAAGAATTGACATCATTATGAATATCGAAAAATAAAAATTAAACAATCAGAACTTTTCTTTCTAATTTAAGCATATAAAATGTGAACATCTACGTTTATATAACACATAAATTCATTAAAGTACGTAGACATCTTATATGTTTATCTCATACATTAAAAGCTTTAAAGTGTAAGCTATAATATTTTCCTATTAAATAAAATCAGAAATAATACACCTGAATAAACCAAACACACACTTATTTTAAAAATTACAGTTTTACAATAAATTCTGTTGCTTAGCGTGCAAGATTTTAATATATTTTTCATGGTAAGAACTTGTATAGAATTAAATTGTAAAATATTTTAAAATCCTGCTTCTCATATGAATCTTTTTTTTTTTTTTTTTTTTTTCAAGATTAAAATTTTTTTGTAATATTTTAAGAAAGTTTGTTGCACTCCAGTAAATTTGTTTTGTAGATAAATGAAGTAAAAACTGATAAATATTAAGAGTCATCTTGTTTGATAATGATTGAGAATAGATTAAAAAAAAAAAACAAAACAGAACAAATCTAGTTAGATGACGTTTGCTCTACTATATTCATCTTCTATCAAGACGATTGTTACTTCTACTACTGGACAGCCGCAGTTAATGGAATTACAGTAGAACCTCGATTATCCGAAGTAATTGGGAGCGAACTTACTTCGGATAATCGAAATTTTCGGATAATCGAGAATTCATCAATAATCATGTAAAATATTTATCAGCACTCGTAGTTTGGAAAAGATGGCTTGCATACAAAAGGAATGTGGAAAAAAAAAAAAAAACTTTGAAAATACATGTTTGTTAAGAGAAAATTTTGGATGATAGTAGAAAGTGAAAAAAAAAAAGTGAAGAAGAAACCGACTTCGGTTAACGGAGAGTTTCGGTTAATCGAGGTGAGTTTCGGTTAATCGAGGTTCGGATAATCGAGGTTCTACTGTATTGTATTAGGTCTGAAATTCGGCATCGAGTTTTCACATGATTTACATGTTTTAAAGTTTCCTGAGTTCAATAAAACAGTTTTGGGTAACTGGACAGTATGTGTGTATGTGTGTCAGGAATTTCTGACTATCATATCTCCAAAACTAATGAAGATAGAACTATGAAACTTCACAATTGAGACAAGTCTGATGTACAGTTGATTTTTCCAACTTTTGGTGAAAAATGAAAATCCGGAAGTGGAACATCGAAAACCGAAAGTGGGACCGTAAGTTTGTATCTCAAAAATGCGTCTTCAAAGTTGTTATACAAACATTCTATTTGATGTCCTTTCGTGTGAATTAGTTGGTTAATTCAGGAAAATTGATAGGCGTCCTGTATAAATAGTTCAATTTCATGTCTTGCAAGTGTGTTCTTAAAAAAACTGTTGTACGGTTTATTTTTTTAACTTACTATTTTAACCACTACTTTAAACATCCTTTCGTATGTAATTTTTATTTTATGGTCAACAATTGAGTATGTCAGGTTTTTCCAAATCGGTATCTCAAAAACGATTTTCTTGAAATTTATTACAAAAATGCATTTTAGATATCCTTTTTCATGTATTTTGTGGTTATTAGGGGAAAATTAACGCTCATTTTGATTATGTAAATCAGTTTTAGATCTCCGAAATTGGTAGTTCAAAAAATGGCTCTACAGATTTATTTATTTTATTGTTTAATTTTCTGTATAAACTTTGTTTTATATATTTTTACATGCGTATTAGCTTTCTCCTTCCGGAATATTTTTAGGCGTCTACTTTGTTATGTCAATTTTATCTGTTCTGATCACATTGTTTTCTCAAAAGTGCACGCAATACGTGTAATTGTGGTTAATGGAAGTCGTATGGTTGTTTCACATTTTTTTTTCCTTTTTTTTTTTAAGGAGAAGCGAATATTTACAACAGATTGTGGAGTTAAAATGATACTATTAATTTCTACAACATGGCCGTAATATCAAAAATAACTGAAGTTTTAGTATATATATGTAATTGAATCATTTAAATGACAAAATTCAACTAAAATTAGTCTGTTTCTTCTATGAAAATGAGTTAAAATTAGGCTGAAATGATTTCACTCTTTTATTTTAAAGGGCAAGGGCTCACAATTTTGTTTTATGACTATACAAACAATTTAAAATGTCATGTATAAAATTTTCAGTAAACGACTTACTTTCCTTCTCTAGAATTCCTGATTGCCTGCCTTGGAAAAGAGTAAATATATCACATTGTTTCATTATATGGTTTTTACAATGTACTACAAAAATATAATTCTTTGTCACATTATTTTAAAGTAGTATGTTCTGTCTATCACAAAATTTATTTCTGTATTTCCCAATGCAGATTATTTCAGTGTAATTTATTTAATAAAATTAATATTTATTTATTCAACAAACAGAAGAGAGGAACTTCTCGGGAACATCTGTAATACAATAATAGCCCTCCATCGGAATTTCTAAGCACTTCAGCATTCATGAAAATATTATTATTTATCAAAATTAATTACAATGATGAGTTCAGACGATTTTTAACTCAGAAAATTCTAAACATCGGATAAAAAGTCAATTTTGTGCCGTAGAAACGATATTTTAGAAAATGCATTTTTTTTATTCACAATTTTGTTGCTGAAAGGGATAAATATCAGTAATTTTGTTTCAAATTATGATATATCTATGATTCAAACATTCAATTTAAAATTATTCGTGAACTCCTTTCAGATATATGTTTATTAAAAATTTACACCAACAGTTGGGAGGGGGGAGGGGGGCTATGCTCTTCCATATACAGAAATTTTTTATCTTTTATCACTATTACTATAATAAATAATTATTTTTAGTTTCCCAGTAATTAATCCACGATTAAATTAATCCACGTTATTTACACTTTAAAAAGGTTTTATCCTATAATGCACTATTAAAATTTATGAAAAAATGCATGACAGCTCCATATGTTGCGTTATATGCCTCCAAAATAGATCAGAATTAATTTGAATCAAAGCCAAACTAATTATAAACATATATTAAATTTTATCCGTTGATTCAGGAGATACAGTGAAAAAAATGTGAGAAATTTTGGAATCGCACACATAGACAGACAGACATCCCATAAAAAAGGTTAGATCGTGTTTAGAACATCCAAAAGCGTGCAAATCTATAAAAAAAATGAAATTTGAAAATTTTCACAGATCCAATACTTTCTTCGTATGTATATACTAGGCTGGTGGGAAAATTCTGTGGTATTGAATTATACAATTGACACCGGGAATTTGTCCTGGATAACATTTATATAACTTTCAAGAAAGTAACATTTAGTTAATACCTTCTTAAAAGTCATATAAATGTTATCCAGAATAAATTTTCAGCGCCAGTTGGTTAATTTAATACGATAGAACTTTCTCCCCAATCTAATAGAAGAAAATAAATCTACGACTAAGAATTTAGATTTAAACCTTATGACAATTAAACATGACCTTCACGTTACAAAAGAAGCTAAAAATGTATAATTATGCAATTTCCAATTATAGGTACATTACGTAAAATATAACAGCTCAGAACGGATGTATCCGGTTTCGACGGTCAGGAGGTTAATATCATATTTAAAATTCGTAGCTGTTGAAGCACATTCATGAAAATTAAAGAAGAAACAGGTAAAACAGACAGGCAATCAGTGCCATAACACTTTTTATTTTCTGTTACTTATAAATAGTAAAGAAAGTATTGTTTCTGGGTCAAAATTTAAAAAGTGAATTTTTGTATACTTACACATTTTGAGGTAAGTATACATTTAATCGAAAAATAAGTTTTAGCGGTTGGATTGTGTGTCTGTTTGTATGTATGACTCTGCGTATATATATATGTGTGTGTGTGTGCGTTTATGTGTCTTTTATTAGCATATATTATAAAGAAATACTATCACAAACTCCTATTTTATATTTTTGTTATATAGCAATGCTACACTAAACAGTTCGATGAGATCAAGTAAATGGTTAGCATCCAAGATAATTCACATACATTTCATCTATGGACGAAATTTCTTGTAGGTACAGTGTAACATTTACATGTTGCACTAAACAAAATGAAATGAACAAATGTTTTTATATGCATTAAACCATGTTTCCTGTAGAATATGGTATGAAAATCTTTATTATCCATTTACATGGGCTACCCGAAACGAAATCGGATATATTGTAAGTATACATAGATAAAACGATAAAAATTTGAATTTTGTATTCAGGGGACCTAAAATATGCAATTAGAGCGGAAAACAGATTTTAAATGCTTAATCCAAGCTAGAACATTATTTATCATAGTATACAAGAATGTAATTATCATATTGCAGTAGTAACATGATACAATTTAGTAAAGCCTTTTATATTTAGTAGAGAAGGATATATTAACTCAATGTTGCATAACCCTATTTATTGTCCATGAATTACATACTCACCACACAAAAAATTTGAATTTATCACAGTAATACAAAACACACAACACAACTTAAAATTTAGTTGCAGCAATTACATTTACAGTCCTAATGTATGCGATTTTTTTGTGCTACCCTGTAAACGAACGGTAAATAACTTTTATATCACATCATAACCTAAACTAAACATGCTTATATGCATGTAAAAATATTAATGTTCACTTCATTTTGTTTAATGAAGTCTAAACGTGTTAAATTGTAAATAGCAGAAATTCCCTTTAAAGACATAATGCTTTTGAAATTTCTTGGATGTCCCTGTACACGAACCATTCACTCGATATAAACGAAAAGTTTAGTATAGAAGCCCTATATGATACAAATTTAGAATACCGAGTTTAGACTTTCTACTAGTACTGTTCTTGAGATAGGCTGATAATAGACACAGATACACACGCACGCCGCCCTGTCGATACATTTCCGATTTTTCGGATTATGGGGACTTGAAAATGTGTAAATATAGCGAAATCTCATTATCGAAAATTCGACCAAAAGTTAATACTTTCTCTACAATTATAAATGGGTAAGAGAAAATAAAAATCTTATTCCTCGCAGAATTTTTCACGAGAGAGCATACATAATTCTCCTCTCAAAAGAAAACTTAAAAAAAAATACTTTATTTATGTTGACGTTAATTTTTAAACTCTTTTAGAATAACGTTCAATTTTGGTGAAATTTATCGATAAAATTGTCTTAAATGTGTACAAATGGTATGAGTGAAGTACAAATTTAAGGGTAAATACATTAAATATAATATTTTTTCAATTATAAATTTTTCTTTATAAAACCAATTCCAAGTTTCACTTGTAAACAAACACTCCCTCTCACGTGTTTTGTAAAATGATTGCAATGTTTTTGTGGACATTCTATGTTGTTAACCAATTTAGTAATTGTAAATGTTTACATTTTTCAGCATAGTTGTAATTTGTACATTTTTAAATTTTCTTTAAAACTCATGCCTTCCTTCTGTACATTCTGTTACACACATATCGTAGAGAAACTATTATTGTTTGAGTGGAATTTTCAGAATTACCTTTTTGTTTTTTTTTAATACTTTTTGGGGCTCTCTGAATCCGAATATCAGATTTTTAGAGACTGTTTTGTGTGTGTTCTAATGTCCGTAAAACCATAGCCTCCTTAACTAGATGCCTGCCACTTAGCTCGGAAACTAGGCAAAAGTTGAAGCGGTAGACAGCGCCACCTAGTACAGATTATGGGACTTTTTTTTTTTTAACTGTCACCAATAATTTAAAGAAGTGATAAATGATATGTAAAATCGACGTTTTTTCGATTCTATTCGCCTTTTATGTATATCATATCCCACTTTTAAAAATTTTTGGTGACTGTTGAATAAAAAAGTCGCGCAATCTGTACCAGGTAGCGCTGTCTACCGCTTCAACTGTTGCCTAGTTTTCGAGCTACGCGACAGGCATCTAGTTAAGGAGGCTATGGTAAAACTCTCATGAGCATAATAATAATAATAATAATAAAAAAAAAAATAGCAGGAACTCAAAATTGGAATTTTAAAATTGCATTGTAAAGGATGTTAAATGAAAAGTTTTGTTGAAATAGAAGAAATTGTTAGTATATAAAGACGTTGAAAATACATTATGTTTATGAACAGGTCTTTTTCATTATTACATCTTAATATCTTTAGACTGCATTAAATGAAATAAAATAAACATATATTTCATATAAGGATAACAGCTTTCATGTGGAATAGGGCAGCGTTGCCAGACCTGGCCTTTTTTTTATGCAATAGTCACCAAAAATTTTGAGAAGTGACATTTGATATGCATAATAGACTATCAATCTTCGAAGTGATTAGACAAACGTTACAAATAAAAATTATTGGTGACTTTGAATAAAAAAAGGCCAAATCTGGCAACCCTGGAATATGGCATGAAAAATGTTTACTACTCGTTTTTAGTATCACATAAAAGAATGTGGATTTATTAGGGGATAGATCTAGAAGTTACTCGAAGTACAAAATAGATAGTATTTCGGAGTTCTGTAATTCTGTTATTTTTGAGTACCTTTAGCGGAGCATAAACTTAGAGATAATATACAGGACTACCCAAAATTAAACATTTTTTTTTTTTTTTTTGGCTGTAATCGATCAAAGTGACTTAGCAAGTTTTATTCTGCACAGGAATATTGGCTTATAAATGATAAGTACTTTAACTTATTCATATTGTAGACAAAATATTGTTTTGAAGTAAGGTCAAAGAGTTTCTGTGTGATAACAGACATTACTATGATTTTTTATCGATAATTCCTATCATATCCAGTTAAAAAAAATGTACAGTAGAAATATGATTGAACTCATTGATATAAATAATGTAGTTAAAGTGTCGTCTTGAGAGAGAAATTTTTCCACCCTTGTTTTGAATTTCAAATTTTCGACATTGATTTTTTGATATAATTCCATGTATTGTATCCACTAAATATGGATAGCAAATTTTTATTGGTTGGTGTGTGTGTTAACAGGATAACTTAAAAAATTTGCGAATGAAGGAAGTTTATTTTCTGTAATTTTAAGATAATATCGAAATGCTAATTGAAATTTTTCACTAACAAGGAAGGTTTCCTTAAAGCACATACTTAGAATACCGTAAAAAGAATTACAGAGATATTACTTACATAGGTAATACAAGATCAGTCAAATTTATCGACGGAATCGTAATATATTGTCTGTAAAAATATAATATAATATGGAATATATGGTGCCAAATGACAAAAAGTGCATGCGATTTGGCCAGGAACTTTCTTTCCCGCCAAATTCAAGTAATATTAATGCGTTTAAGAATTTATTGCAAAACAAATCTTTCTGAATAGTTTTATAGTAAATGTAGTTTGAAATTAATCGATGAAAGAGTTGCCTATTTCACATAGAAGTTTGTATAGTATATGCATGTGGTCTTTTATTAATGCATTTTATTTCAACTTTGAAAAGTATTAAATTTTTTTCCTTCCGAGTTGCAAATATTTAAATTGCAATCAAATAGAAATTTAAGTTATACATATCTTTGTTTTTTTTTTTATTTAGTAATAGACACATCTTCTATATTTTGCAAGTTATAAATATTTGTTTTTACTTTTAGTTAACGTTTAAAACAAATTTTACAATTTAGAATATTGAATTATTGTTTTATTAAAGACAATGTCTTTGGAAATTAACACGTAGAATATAGTTTGGATGCTGTATAAATAATACATGGAGACAATATTGTACTCACAAGTATTATAGAAGAAGAAACTAAATTAAAAAACCACATTGCTGAAATATTAAAAAAATATGAGTTTTTAAGTTATGAAAATTTTGAAGTCATTTCTGACGATATATGTCCTTCGTCTAACGAAGTATATAGTAAAATTCTGATAAAAAGTAGTATACTATCGAATTGTCTCTTAAAGATGTGAAACATCAAAACAAAAGATATATATCATGAGACTACAAGAAGAAGGCTGTGAATTCTGGAAACTCATGTTGCAGTTTAAAAAGTGTCCAAACGACGTTGAAATATGTTTAAAAAAAAAAAAAGTGAATTGTATCATTGAGAGAAACAAGAAAATGTAACTAATTGTAGAGAAAATAAGAAAGAAATAAAAAGCTTTTACTTTGGGGGAAGGGGGGGGGGGTAGAATCACATCTTCTAATGAAGCCTCTTTTAATATCAAAGGTATGCTCATACAAATAAATTTGTTTTTGTGCATTTTTGCTAATCCAAATATCTGTTTTACTCCCCCTTCTAATCAATAATTACTATTTTAATTCATTAAGAGCTTAAAAATTTCAATTCATTGTGATTTTCTATTAAAATTTGGCTAAAAGTTTGAATAAATTAACGAAAGGTGCACGATTCAAAATTGCAGCTATAAAATGTATTTTTTAAAGTTAAACTTATTTAAATTAATTTAGTACGTAGGGTTAAAAAAGTTATTTGTTAAATTTTATCTAATTAATGTAATAAAAAGTAAATTATAATAAAAAGGTTGTGAATTTTCAATATAAATGTGTTGTAATTTATGCTAAAATTTGAATTTCAGTTTGAAATAATTTCTATCAATTTAAATTTTCCTCTAAATTACCGATTGTGAAATCGGTATTCTTCGTAAACACAAAATAGTGCACTGATAAGTGATTGCCGTTTATTATTGTTCCATTTCCAAAGTGTTATGTACGTTCTTTTTTATTTATAATGCAATATAAATAAATATGCGCGCTGTTTTACTTTAATCCATAATATTTAAAGCTCAAGTGAAACTTAAGCTTAATTTAGATATTTCACGTTAAATTAAGTTATAGAATTTCATCGTTAGGTTATTTACTTATAAATATTTTGACAAAATTGTAGATATAAAAGTGTATTTATTTAAAGTAAACTTTCTTAAACTAGTTTGGGCCGTGGTAGCCCAGTCGGTAGAGCGCCGGCCTCGTAATTAGAAGATTGCGGGCTCGGTACTCGAGCCGACCAAAGACCGTCGTGTACACTAATGGCGGCTGGTGCACGTAAAATCTGTCATGGCCGCAATTTCCTCCATGTTCACATCAAAAAATTATACCTCTGAGGGTCACCGAAGCTGAAGAGCCATCCCTTCCGTGGACGTTAAAATTGTGATGGCATGTCTCCGGACCACTTCTAGGGGTATGTCCCAGACAGTCGCCAATTGCCCATCTGCGTAGCACTAGTGCGACGTTAAACCCATCCATCCATTTTAAACTAGTTTATTAGGAAGAGTATTTAAAACATTTTTCTATAACAAGTATTCAACAAAAAACAGTTTTGCATCAGTTTTCATTGTGTAGCCAACAAGCGATAAATAACCAAGAATCGGACATTTTCAACATTTTTGTACGGACGATATATAGTGATTCGACCGGAATTTTTTTTTATAAACATACATAATCTCGCTAGGAAAGTATTCTGTAATTTTTTCAAAATTTTTTGCGTATGAGCCTATGACGACCTTCCTTGTAAGGTCGGCCAGTTTCAAAGATTCGTCCGAATAAACATTTTTTGAATAAATTGAAATAAATTGTAAATGAAATAAAATATTTTAATTTATTTTGAGTTTAGGTACAATAACGGAACCGGAGGGTTTAGGGGGCAGTAGCTCGCTCACCCAGAAATAGATATGAAACAAACCTGCCTTAAAAAAGCAGGATGCATGTAAGATTACTTTTAACATTTTATGTATTTTCATGTTATATGTCAAAAGTATAATATTGTTTGAAGTATAAAATAAAAAAATCTAGAAAATATACTTAAAGAAAAAAAAAAGAAAAAAAGAATCTGCTCTTTGAAAATTTTATTTTACACCGTCAAAAAATAGAAATCGCATTCTTCGCAGGACTTTCTTAATTTGTCTCGAGAGGGCAAGTATGATACTCTACTCAAAAGGAAAGAAGCTACATAATTTATGTAGGCGATAACTCATAAACTGTTCTAAGAAAATACTTAAATTTAAATTCAGAGACGTTTATAAAAAATGCTATGTACTTGTTTATAATGACCCTAAAGATTTTCACACTTGCCGTAAAGATACCTTTTTTATATATTTAAAATTTAAAGGGCTAATGTCTTTTTTTTTTTTTTTTTTTTAAAGGAAAATAAATTTAATTACAGTGTAAATGTTTATTGTAATCATTTTATGGTTTAAACACTTCATGACATAGCAAACCGCTTGCCATTTGAAACATTTTGAAAAGATATACATTTTAAATAATTTATTAAGAAACCATTGGAAATAAGTATGTTAAATACTTTATTATTTCAAAATTAAAAGCTGAGTGAAGTTTAAATTTAAAAATTTCAATATTGAGAGCAATATTACTTAACCATTCAATGCATATTCTTTTTTAGTTTTTACCGAATAAATGTATTATATATAGATTATTATATAGATTAATGCAAAAGTACAAATAATTATAATAATAATAATAAGTATGTAAGTTTTATTATTATTATTAATATTATTTTGAAAAATGAAGTACTTGAAAAATTTAAATTATGCACTATGCAATGCAGGTGTAAATAATATCGTTTTCTTGCTAAGATAAAAAGTATGCATATATTTTCTTAATAATTGTTTTAAAATGGTTGCATATAATAATATTAAAAGGAAGAAAAATAAGTATCTATCAAAAGTATAAATTATAAACATGCATTGAGACGTACAGATTGTAAAAATAAAATACTCAATCAATGCCCCAAGAGTTACAGTTTTGGAAGATGTAGACGAGAGTTGACTGGTTAAAACCCGGGTAATTCTCTTCTACATACTTGTTGATAGAGCTTTTCGAAGTTTATTATATTTTTCTCCAAAACGCCCATAAATATGGTTTAACACTTCTTAGAAATACACTCACGGAGAGCATCCTATCTTGGCTGGGACTTAATCGGCCTTAAATACTACAATAACAATAGCAACATCCATAAGAAAATCAGTTCTCGAATTAAAAAATATCAAATAACAATTAAAGTAAAAAGCGTGTAGGAACTTATCTTTAATGATGAAGGAAAAAAAGATTGTAAATTATCGGCATAAAATTTACTAATACGTGTATTCGTGTTTTTACATTTTATGACGGTATTTCACAAAGTTCTTTAATGACACTGGTTGGCAAAATAAATAAATTAATAAAATAAAATAAAATAAATCAATATTTACTTTGTAAATAAATAAACAAATAAATGAAGGTGAAAATGCAATAATTTGATATTTATGATTCCAAATTTGTCACCGGCGTTGGTCGTTGACGAACCGTTTTTGAGAAATATATGTAAAAATGGAATCTCACACTATTAAATGAAAAAAAAAAAAATGTATTCCTTAAGAATGATGGAGAAAGTAAAAACATGAAAACCGATCACTTTTCATTACATTATTTCAGAAATCAATAAAGTCTGTCACGTAAAAGTAATTTTGTTAAAATTTATTTTTTGAGACTGAACATGTGTGAATTCATATCATAGACCTTAAAAGAAGGATACATAACTTTTTCAGAAAAGTTAGGGTCGTTTTCGATAAAAAATTGAAAGGAAATTAAAGGAATGGAAATAAAATATAAGGAATAGCGCATCATAGTGCCAATGCTTCAGCAAGAGACATCTATTTTATTTCCATAAGCGACACCCCACCCCTTAAAAGTTGGTACTCGATGGTAACCTATAACATATACCTAAATAAGCAGCACATTTAATACTGCAGTTCCTATTCAAACAGTAACCAAGATTGAGGGTGATTTTCGTTGGTCACGTGACGAATGAAACTGCGAGATCCGTTCGTAATCGAATCATCATCATCATTACGGGGCTTGAGGAGTGCCTACAGTGATCAAGATAACTACTTACCTCCACCTGGATATGTAGAGTGCCTGGAAAAAAATTACATAATCCAGATAACCGGAACACCTTATCTGGGTGAGTTCCAAAGCTGGTACAGTTACCAGCGAAAAATCTTTGTCACCACTTGTCCGAAAGTGGGTCGAGATGTGACTTTCATTGGAGAAAACTTGAAAAGCACTTGTCACATGTATACCGTTGATTAGTAGAGCCAGGTTCTGTTTTCACAAAGGCCGGATCGTAAATACGTGAAAAATAATGTAGAAGTCCTTACGTCTAAATAATCAGCACACAAATCATCTTTACTGTTTTTTTATTGATGTAACATTCCAATAATTATGTTCTTAGGCACAAATAATTTTCTATTTCATCACTCTATATATGCAAAGATGATAAAATGTTCTACCCCAGTTATTTTGACAGAGAGGGAGGAGGAGACCAATAAAAATCACGTCTTAAACCAACAGAGTCAAAAGCGAAAAACTTGATGAGATCTGCCAGTCCCAGAGTCGTAAAGTGCAACCCCAAAAGGTTGGCATCGTTAAAATTCAACCAAAAGAATGCCAAGCTGTTTCTTTGTCTTTACAATATTTTAATACAAAATTTTGAATATAAAAATGTCGTTACAAAAGTCAGATCGACTTGGCATTAAAAAGCATCGCCAGGTGTCAATCATCTTCAACGTATGAAAACCGACGGTTTTCATAGACGCCATGCAGGCGGTGAATAGTCATTAGAAATCTATTTTTAGAACTATAATGATCTGCTCGAAGTAATAATAGCTTTTAATGTAAACACAAGCATAATAAATATGAACTGAAATGACTATCTTTTATTTTATTAATAGCTACATATGCTAGAAATACGCTGATAACTACTTTTGAATTACATTCTCAAAATAAATAATTATAGCTAAAATTATTTAATCCTTTCGGGGAAGAAGTATAAACACAATTACTTTTCAAAAACCCCGATATAAAAATTGCTTTATTTTATTCCGAGAGCAATGTGTTTGTAACTATTAAAAGACAAAGAAACGCTATTAAATGAAATATTTTTGATTTGTAAATAAAACGGGAAATTCTATATAATTAATTAATTGAATTACATAAATTTAAAAAGATTCTTTTTATTACCTATATTAATCCCTCCTTTTGTTATATATTAAATTTGAATAAATAAATAAACTTTTAAAGAACATGTGTGAACACTCACACAACATGGTTTTTATATTGGTACATTCTTCGATCAAAGACGCGCTCTCTAGTTAAACTTAAAGGATGGAACACTGTAATTGCCAGATTTGTACTTATTCTTAAATTTGTCAAAAATGATCATTACTTTTACAGGGACGATATTGATGATGACCACAGAGTGTAATTAGAGACATACAAAACACACCCTCCAAAGTACTTTGTTCTAAGGCCTCACTGTAAAGATTTTAATACTGATATAACAATTTTTATAGTTTAAAAATATTTATTATTTTTAATCAAGTTGAACTGAAAAAAATTGGTAGCAAAATTCCATTTTTTTTTCCTTTTTGATAACGCTTTTTAAATTATTTGTTGCTTACTAATTAAACAGTTAACTTAATTATTTGTTGGCACATTAACTTCACTATTAAAAAAAGTTATTACTTTTTTTTTTTTTTAACTGATATATCACACATTATTGTAGTACTATTTCTTACGTTAATATTTAATTAAAAATATTTTCTCTTTTATTTTATCTCAAGAGAAATTCCTATACTTTCAAAGTACCTCCTGTTTTTTTTTTTTTTTTTTTTTTTTTTTTTTCTTTTTAAATTCAATTATTCCTTAAGAAAGAAAAAAACAATCGCAGAAATTTTTATTTCAGGTACTCATTTCTTTATTCCGTTTCCTTCTGTTTAAAAAATATGTTATTTCCTTTTAAGTTAACGTTAATGAAATTGGACATTTGAATAAATTATAAATGTTATTAAAAATAATATAAAGATTTCCTGTTCAGTAAAAATTACATTTAATTTCATTTTATAATATTAAAAAACGTATCATCGTAATGAAATAATATGTTTAAAAATGCGCTTAACTAATATGCTTAAATAGTAGTGTTTATAAGATTGCTTTAAGATATAGAGTTTAACATTTGTGCGCAGCAAATTTATTTAAAATAATCTGGTGTGTCACTCACACGACTTTCTCTTACCCTGAAATTTAATACTATAAATATAGGTTCAAGATTAAGAGGTAAGATAACCATGTTATGTAAACCTATGTTAAACAAATCAAATTAGGCTTCGGAAGAGTTTCATATGATAATTAATTCTGTGTGAGGGGGGCTACCGCCCCCCTCAACCCCCCGTTTCATTAATGCACCTAGATTTATATAAAATTTAATTCGGTTATTAAAAAATAATTATCTTTTAAAAAAATAATTTATTAAAATTATTATTTGAAAAAATTATCTTTTATGATAATGCAGACGATTTCCATATTAGAGAAGTAGTGTAACACTAAATATAAAAAAAAAAGTCCATTTTATTCTCAATATTTAAAAAAAAAAAAAAAAAAAAAAAAAAAAAAAAAGTTTTTTTTTTCTAAGTTTTTTTTTCGTTAAAAGTGAAAAAAATCGATAACTTTGTTTTAAATTATCGCAGATCGATGGTTCAACCATTCGTTTTAAAGGTATTGGCGAGCTCTTTTGAAAGATACCCATCATGAAAATTTACTCCCCTCGAGGGGCGACTTCCCCCCCAGGGGGGGAGGCGAGGCTCCTACATACACAAAAAATTTTTCCCAGTTAACTATCTCTATTACAAAATATATATATTCGTTTCATTTGGTTTAGTGCAGTCTATAGACGTTAAATTCTATTTTCCTGCAATTTCCCCCATAGACGTAATGTATTAGAATTCTCTTGATTGTCCCTGTACACGAACCATTTGTTTGATCTTAACGAAAAGCTTACTGTAGCATCCCTATATGATACACATTTAGAATACCAAGTTTGAACGTTCTGCCATAATTTGTTTTTGAGATATGCTGATAACAGACAGACACACAGACAGACACACAGACACACAGACACACAGACATACACACAGACCATTTGCTAAAAACATGATTTTCGTATTCAGGGGACCTCAAAACGTGTAGATATAACAAAATCTCGCGTTCGAAAATTTGACCCAAAAACAATACTTTCTCTTCCTTATGGGTAAGAGAAAGTAAAAAGAAATTAATTTCTGTTGGTTTGTTGTAATGAAGGTTTTATTTAATTTTAGTTCCCTGTTGTATTATATAGAAAGCGAGTTTCTCATTTGTGAAATTTTTTAACCATGGTATTTTAAGTTTTTAGAGGTTTTGAGGTTTCATTAAACCAAAAATCACAAAAACAATACGGTATTCGTCTCTAAATTAGTAATTTTTGTTTTTCCGTTATGCTATATTAGTGCTAGCATTTTGTACAGATAATATAGTCAAAATGAATCAGTTTAAAGAGCTTGGACCAGTTTTAAGATACATATATAATGGTGGCCAGAATCATTCTTAGTTTAAATTTTCTACAAAGAAATTTTCCGTTACTTGAATCTTAAAATTTCTTTATAAGGAAGAATAGAACAAAATCTTGCTCAAATGGCCTATTATGGGTATTATAATCTTTTAAAAGAAATCGGACTAGCTTAAAAATATCATTTGTGAAACCGGCATGAACATTTTTCAATAACAGCATTCTATTTTAAAAACTTCCTAAGTTATTAATATTAAAGATTTTTATTACAAAGCAGAGTAGACCAACATTTCATACAAATTTGTATTATGGGAATTATTACATGAGTATATAAATTTCTAAGTATCCCCTTTTTAAATTATCAATTTTATCAAAAAGGAAAAAAACCTGCTAATTTTTGTCGTGTATAACATTTTATATTTTCATGATAATTAAAAAAGCTCTTGACTATGATATTTTAAATTTGGTTATCCTCAGTATCATGGTTTTCTTTTCGAGAAGGTATATAATATGCTTTTTTTTTTTTTTTTTTTTTTTTGGTTCACAATCGATTATATTTCACCATAAAAATAAAAACATGTTGGAGTGAGGTCTGAAGACCTGGGTAACTACTGCACTAAACCATGTCACTTATCCAATATCCAAAATAAATGCTAGTTCAATGATTGACACATTTCAATGGTGTAATGCGGGTGCAGCAACTTGCTGTAAGAATGCGTTAATTTTATCACATTAATGTAGGATCGAAAGAAGCTATTACATTTCAACATGCTGAAGAAAGCCTTTGCACGGAAGATTCCACCAGTAAGAAAAAGAACTGAAAATCTCATTTATATCCTGTACCTCATCATGAATATTTTTGCACCTTGATTATGAATTTTACAAGGCTGAATTCAATGTGGATTCCTATCCGTCTAGTGCCTGGAATTTTGTTTGTTCACTTCACCAGTGTCATAAACATGCGCTACATCCGGAAAAAAGATGAAACTAGGAAAATAAAGAGCATTTTATTACATTTTCAGATCCCACTCACAGAACTATATCATCTATCAGATGTTGCAACATCAGCAGCTTCTATGAGAGCCATTTTTTAACTTGAAAATGTGAATGCTTTGGCTATTTCCCATTTGCACAGAAAAGTCCACCGGGTTCCTTTTGTCTAAATTCCGGCAATCACTGCTTTCACCCTTTCACTTATGTTCACGTACTGACATCTGTTCCTGTCTTTAGTCTTCCAGTTTTTCTTGTATAGGTAATGAAAGCTTTGTACTTTTGAATTTCTTGATAAGTTTTATTCTGGTTTCGAAGTTTATCCGAATTCTATAAGTTTCACTAGAAGCGTACTCTGCAGAGGAAGTGGAGTTTTAGTTAAATTCATAGGATTGCACTTTCAGTCAGCAGAATAACATGAATTCGTTTATTCTTTGTAAGTAGTATCTCTTTTCTAGTGTTTATTATTCCGAAAAAGAAAGAGATATTAGTTACTAATTTCAACATTTACATAAAGATATATGCCTCATCTTGTAAATAAATATTTAACTGTGTGTTAAATGAATCTTATTTTGTACAAGCTTTTTTTTTTTTTTTTTTTTTTTTTTTTTTTTTTTTGTAGACATCATTTCCTTTTCGAATTATTATTATTTTTTTTAAAGTGACAGATGGATTAGATTGATTTCATTTGTCATTTTTTTTTAATACATAGCGCTAATTATATCAGAACGTAGAGCTTGAAGTGAATTTTAAACCACTGTTAACGTGAATGTAAGAAGAAAGATTCAAAGCCAGCATTTTCTAACTGAAGGTCAAGAGCATGAGCCGATGAGCCTAATTATTTAGCCATCAGAGCGACGAAAAAAATAACACAAAGTAAACAAAAGTGAAACTAAACTTAATCTCTTTTGCACCATTACAGTATTAATTCAGCCATAAAATAATGATTTATTTGTATATATCATTATTTTTTAGTCTGTTAACCCTTTCACTGCCCCCTCCCCCCCCCAATATTGCCCGACATCTTTTGCCTGTTTTTATAACTAATCACTAGCTAAGAGTGTGGCTCAGTTGCCACACAGCTGGAGACATCACAGCTGCTGACAGCTGGTGACAGCTGGTGACATCGAGTGAGAATTGAGCAAACACTGGAAACAAGTTATAGCAAACAGACGACTGACGAGATAACTCGTCAGTGCTAGGGAAATAGTTAAATTAAAATTAGTAAAAAATTTTACAAAGTATCGTGCGTCTGTAAAGACAAATCGAAATTTTATTTAGAATGTATCTATATTTATCAAAGATTCAACCAATTTGATTTCCATATTTATTAGATAAAAGAAATTTCTAAGTTGCAAAATATTTCTAAATTGATTATTAAAATTTTAGGCTTAATTTAACTCTCAAACAATGTTGAAGATGTTTACATATATGTGGTGACTATCCCAAATGTAAAATATTTAAAGTAGTGGGGTTTTAGTTTCTAAAATTTTTAAGCGATAGTTTACGTATGAAAATTCCATATGAAAATATAATGTATGGTAATGTATGAAAATATAATGTATGGTCGAAAGTGTCCGATATTACTGCAAACGGGCTTGTCAGTGTACAAAGTTTAATAGCAGTCGGCACAAGGGGCTCCGTGAGCTCAACCCCGTTTCTATGAGTCGCCTATTAATGGTATTTGAAGTCACGGAAGTACCAGTTGCACGTAGGATCGATAATAACGACGAATTTGGGGCTTTGAGTACCGCTCTGACGATTGATCGGTTCTTACATTCTATCCTATCTCTAGGCCGACCGCTTCCTTCTTAACACTATGTTCGGCCATGGCTCCCCTATTCTGTCTAACATCATCTACTAGCGGCATCGCTTCTATCCAAATCTCAAAGAATTCGCAGATTAGACGAACCGGCTTCTTTGAGCCCAATTACACTCCTCTCTCAAATGTTGACATCTGCGCATATTGTTTGCGCAACTGTATGAAAGGCATACTTACTGTCTATCTGAGTAGACGGAATAAAATTCTCAAAGAATTTATGACCTGGAATCAAAATTTCAACTCTTTAATATCTTGCCAACTGCACAGTTAAAATGTGCTGTAGCATCACATGTTAATTCGTCGACCACCAAACTTTAAAAATTTGCATTTTCCATCGAAACGTGTATGCATGTCAATTTGTGTCACATTTGCTTTACTCCTTCTGGGAGCATCGTTTTTTTTTTTTTTTTTTTTTTTTTGTCCAAGAGAGTATATACATGTTTGAATTTGCTAAGAGTTTGGAAATGCTTCGCAGATCATCACCATGTCCAGCTTCAGTTTCACACATTATGCGTGTGCGTTTACGTTGTACGCTAAATTTTTCATTAATTAATTTAGAAAAATTTAGCACTTAATTCATAAATTCTATTTTAAAATTCAATAACATGTTATTTGTTCTAAAAAATGTATCTTAGATGCCGAACTCTCATATTTATTTTAGTTTTAACCCATATACAGAAAAAAGAATTTACATACAATAAATAAAAACGTTCTTTATACTGGGGGATCCAAATTCACAGAAAAAATTAAAAACATATATTTCAAAAAGTATTCACCGTAGCACTATGCAGTTTTCGCTGAAATATGCATAAAAACATGGTATTATTTTTATATGTCAAAGAAAAATATTATTTACTTTTTTCAGTACCAGATTGTGTTCTAATCGTAGTATCCTCTCACATTTTAAAAAGATTTACCGTCTCAAATGACCAATATTGCAAATAAATCCCAATGCGCAACGTATGATGTCCATTGCCATAAATAACAGACATGACACTGAACATTTATAGTCTTAATGGCGTCGTTGAATGTATTGCGCCATTGTAAAAATGTAATTTCACTATTAACCCCTTAATAATCTCGTAATTTTCAAGAAAATGGTAAAAAAAGTGCCTATTTTTTTTTTTTTTTTTTTTATCCAAGAAAATTGTATAAAATAAAATATACGAACAGCATATGTATTCATTTTTAATTTTTGGAATTTGATTTCGCTAGAAATCAAGAAAAATTATTTTTTTAGAAAAACGAATAATCAGGGTTCTTATGATTGAATTTTTTTCCCTGTAAGTAGTAAAAAATAAACGATACGTATTTAAACATTAACTCTATAATTCCCACGGCCTGGAAATTCTGAGGGCCTCAGGATCCCAGAAACATAGCCGAGTCTTGCGGTCACTACTTTCCCCTCTTTTTATTGTTCACTCTGCTGACCATGTCGTTAAAGGAGGTCCCTCAATGTCTGGAGTAAGAAGATAGTCTTTTTTCCTTTCATCAGAATCTGACATAAAATTACACCCCCTCAGTTAGCGTATAAGTAGCAGATAAGAAGACAAATCGTAAGCATATGCGTTGTTTAGTATTTTATTATTTAAATCTCTTTTAGAGAATAAATATTTGAATTCGGGGTTTAAATTTCAGAATTATAACATCAAATAAATTGATTTGTGATATAAATTTTGATTTGTTTCCGCAAAGTCAAGAGAATATGGCCAATGTAAATAGCTCGAAAGTACATAAAATTTACAATTATTTTCAAAATGTAACATGAAAATAATTGTAAATTGTTTAAATTGTACAAATTTTAATAATTGTTTCATGAAAACAATTACATGAAAATTTATTAACAAACAAAAAGGAATTCATCTAAAACAATTAATTATAAACTCAAGCGAAAATTAACGGGACCCATGTAATAAGCTTTTCTTTTTTTTTTTTTTCCCTTGCAATAATAAAAATTTTACAATTTTTTCTTTTTTATTATGTCAAGAGAAATTTACTCCATATTATTTGAGAAAAATGCTGAGCTAGCGGTAGTTGATATTCATGAGTTATATATAATATATGAAATATTTTAAATCGGAGTAGGTATGGTGGGGTAAAAAATAAGGCTAATTGTTTGCAGTAGATACCTAGGTTTGGGTAGAGTTACTTCCGTGGGGGGTCGTTCTAATGGTCCTACCGCATATTAATGCGTGTTTCGGGGATAACTACGAAAAATTCCGAACTAGCTCGATCTGGGATTGAACCTCTCAGCCACTGTTGAGCTTTGGGTATCTGGGAAATAAACTTCAGGGACTACTTCGTAAATTAAATTTCTGAATACTCTCCCTTAAAATGTTTATTATCACATTTTAAAATTACATTGAATGGATAATTAAAAAGTTCACCCTTCTTACTGTTAAGCAAGTTAAAGTTATATAGGTATAGCCATAATTTCGGCAATATAATTTTGGCAATACAATTTTACTAAATTTTATACCTACATTTAGCGAATTCTTTGTTGTATTAGTCTATGTTTATTTTATTTTTTTATTTTTTTTTTCCTTTCCTCTTTTTTTTTTTTTTTCATAATATTAAATGATTTTATAGAGAAAAATGATTTCACCAAGAATATATGCACAGTTTAAAACAATTCATACAGATACAATTTGAAAAGAAAGAAAAATAAATAAGAAGAAAGAAAGAAAGAAAAATAAATAAATAAGAATAAAGAAAGAAAGAAAAATACTTTTTTTTAAATCCATCTTTTCTAACACTTTCTAACATTTTGCGACAGTTTTTTTCTTTTTCTATCTTTTTTTTTTTTTTTTTTTTAATAACATTTTAATACAAGTGTTTTTTTATAATTTTAAATAATTCTAAAAAAAAAACCACTTGAGAAAAAAATTTAAAATATTGACACATAATGTTAAAATTCAAAAGAAAGATTGAATTTTCAAGCTTAATTTTTTACTGTTGAAAGTTTTGGCGTGCCCTGTATCTGATGCAATTACGTAGAAATGATAAATGCTTTCTTTTGCTCTTGTATGACAGACGAAATGTCGATTTATAGGCAAACTTTTGAAGCAAGGTTTTGGTTAAATTACACGTTTTGAGTTCCCCTGGTTAAAAATATATTTTATGGGGGGGGGGGAGGAATTGCATAGGAATGATAATTTTCCTTTCTTGCTTATAAACCAAGATTTGTCTGTTTCATTTCAAATAATGAAATTTCAAATATGTATATGGTTAAATTTAAGTTTTCAATATGCAGTTTAATTGTTTGAAGTTTAATTCAAAATTTTCTACTAATAAATAACGCACATGCTTTATAAATGTGATGTTTTAAAAATTACTATTTTAAATTATTTTATATTGAAAATAAATGGATTTTTTTTAATATTCATATTCGTAGATGTTTTTGCTTATTTATTTATTTTTCATGGCTTAGATTTTCTTTGATAGTATTAAATTTATCACAGTTTTATCATTATGATCTCTTATTGATATAAAAGAAATTATATCATATCATGTTATAATCAAAAGCAGTCTTTGCATGAGCAAATTTTGCAAATCTCACATTCCCATAAGCTCTGCACAATGTGTCCTAATTTTGACTTTTTATTCTTTTTCTAAAAGCAATTTTGCATTAAAAAAAAAAAAAAAAAAAAAAAAAAAAAAAGATCAAATGTTTTTTCTCCTAAATATCTCAAAATGAAATGAAAGTTGTTGTATTCGAATGCAAAGTGAAAGAAGCAACGACGATTTTCAACCAAAGATGAACGACACTTGTTTCTCTCTCTTTTGTTCGGGAATGACACCTGTTAGCGCTATCCATCACTGACCTGTTCCCACGCCTCCAAGACTGCCCGGTCCTTATCGGTAGGGGGGATGAATTTTCTTGAGCTAGCCTCGGCTTAACGGGATTCAAGTAGCTCGGATGATTTCGGCTATAACGGGACACAAAAGGTTAAAACAGAATTTTGTGAAAAGAAATTTACGTATTGTACAGCACTATACATGTAATACACTGTTCTCAGATTCACTATCCGAACATTAAAAAATATCAGTTATTTCCGAATTACTCTCAGATACATGTCTCTATATATAAACGGCTAAGAGATTTTCTTGGACCTTGTTTGTCTGTACGTTGGCGCGAGGTGCCAACAAAGTTTCATACTTTAGTTAACTTAAAAAAATCTAATTGTCCGATCGATAAGTAAATTAACCCGACGTATTCAGAAAAATTGCCCCTTTCATTTGGTACCTTATTTGTATGAAATTTTGATAAGATTTTTTAAAATATGAAAAAATATGAAAAACTAACCTGGTAAAAGCTTTAAAAATGAACATTTAATATTTTAATTGTTGCCCCCCCCCCCCAAAAAAAAAAAAAAAAAAAATTCTCCAACATAAAATGAAATATGCTTTATGAAATATATATATATATATATATATATAGGTAAAATATTAAATTTGCCCATCACATGAAAAAATGAAAAAATGAAAATGGAGTAAAAAAAAAAAAAAAATTAGATAAATTTGCACGAGAGTTCCAAAAATTAATGGAAATATAAATGAATAAAATAGCCGTCTGCTCAGTCACGTAATATTGAAAAACAAAGTATCGAATTCAGTAAATATTGTTCTTAAGAGCAAAAATATTAATATTCAATATAAAATAAAACTAGCTGAAACCCGTCGAATTCGACGATCCCTTTATTGACTGTAATGTTTCAAAAATCATCGCATCATTATAAATGTATTTCAAGTTAAAATATGTAATATAATTTACGACATTTCACACAAGAAAAAGAAATTCGGAAAAATACTTAGAAATACTATATATGACATCACTTTCTACAAAGTACTGTCAATGTGACGTCAAACTGACTCCAAATAAACAGTTGCTATCTTTTATTTTCTATTTCGTTAAATACTATATGTTACCTGACCCGACCGGCGTTGTTCGGGCCTATAGTAATAACCTTAAAAAATGAACCTTAAATTTGTATGGTTTTACATCTTTAACTCGATTTTGTTTGAATTTATATTTTTAAATAAAAGCATCACAAAAAAATAATCAGCTGTAAAAAAAAAATTACCTCGAACCGAACGAAACTCTGCCTTGTGACCCCGGTGCCTTCGGCAGCGCATACGCCGGTCGCTAATAACATAAAAATATTCCCAAAAATTAATCTGGAACCAAACGAACACGCTCGCTGTTGCCCGGGCCCATGATACCTTAAACGAACCTTAAATTTGTATGATTTTATACCTTTAACTCGATTTTGTTTGAATTTCTGTTTTTAAATAATAGCATCACGAAAAAAAAAAAAAAAAAAAATGATTAGCTGTAACAAAAAAAAAAAAAAAAAAAAAAAAAAACTTCGGACCGAACGAAACTCTGCCTTGTGACCCCGGTGCCTGCGGCATCGCATACGCGGGCCGCTAATAACATGAAAAAATTCCAAAAAATTAACCTGGAACCGAACGAACCCGCCCGGCAATGCCCGGGCCCATGATAATAACCTTAAGTGAATCTTAAATATGTATGGTTTTATATCTTTAACTCGATTTTGTTTGAATTTCTATTTTTAAATGAAAGCATTATGATGCTTTAATAAAAATAATCATCTGTAACAAAAAAATTACCTCAAACAGAACGGAACTCGGGCTCGTGACCCGGTGCCTGCGGCAGCGTATATGCAGCCCGCTAATAACATGAAAAAATTCTCAAAAAGTAACCTTGAAATGAATGAACCTCTGACTCGTGTTACCGCTGCCTGTGGCTGCGGCACCGTATAGCAGGCATGCTACGCACGCGCTGAAAAATCCACTTTCCTCCCCCAGGGGGCGCAGTATGTTGTATACGAACATCACCAATTGCCTTGAATTTCCAAGACCTTTCATATAAGGTGTCACATGGTGGTGCCAACTGCAAAATCATTTAGTTGCACTTTCCACGCCAGGGGACACAGCGTGTTCTATACGAGCAACACCAACGGTCAGGAAATACCAAGACCTTTAAAATAAGGTGTAACATGATAGGGTCTACTGTAAAGTCACCTAGTTCCATTTTTAACCACCAGGGGGCGCACTATATTGTATACAAATATTCCCAATCAACATGAAATTTTAAGACCATTATCACCAATCGTCTTGAATTTCCAAGACCTTTCAAATAAGGTGTCACATGGTGGTGTCAACTGCAAAATCCTTTAGTTGCACTTTCCACCACCAGGGGGCACAGTATGTTCTGTCCGAACATCACCAACGGTCAGGAAATACCAAGACCTTTAAAATAAGTTGTAACATGATAGGAATTACTGCAAAATCCCCTAGTTCCATTTTTCACCACCAGGGGGCGCCCCTATATTGTATACAAACAACTCCAATCAACATGAATTTTCAAGACCTTTAAAATGAGGTGCTACATGTGTGGGTCTAGAACGGATTTCCCTCTCAAACTAATTTGCCCCCTCCCCCCCCCCCCTCCAAATCTACTTTCCCCCTTTTACCCCGTTTAAAATCGAAAATTCCAAATTCGCAGAAAGTGATTTTTTAGTATTCGACTCTAGTCCCCACATGTACAATTTCTTCACCGTGAAGTAATTTGGAGCTTAGTTAAGCTCGTAAACGTGTTTTTAACCCGTTTCCCCACAGGGGCAAACCGTTCAACTTTTTTTTATTTTTCTCTTTTCATAGCACATCTACAGACCAAGCTCTTTTTTTAGACACCTCAACCAACTTTTTACACCAAGTAGTTCTCTCAATCCGCGTTTGTAATGAAATGCTCGCCCTCTGGTGGGCTAAGGTGAAATTACAATAAACATGGTTTAATTCGAATTCCATACAGCCGCCATTGCTTGCCGATGTTTAGTTTCACATATATTTATTGAATAAAAATGAATAAATACGGTAAAAAAGATAACAAATACTGTTGTGTGCTACAGTGTAACTCCAAAGGACCAAGAAATCCAGAATTAAGCTTCCATTTATTTCCAAATGACAAATTTAAAATTTCAGTTGCTTCGGCTAATGGAAGTAAAGAATAAATCAGATGATTTGAAACTAATATTTGTTCAACTTCAGTTAAAAATCTACTTCCGATCGAACTTTGAATAAACTGAAATATTTTTTTCCAAAAGCAATCGATTTTCCATGAAGTAATGGCGGAGAAATTATAGTACGAATATTAAGTAGAATAACAAAAGAACACTAATGGAACACACGTGGCAAATGTTTACTAACAACTGCAGTGTTCACAAAGCGCCGTCTATCGATCATTACAAACGCGGATATAGTGGAGACCACGGAGTAAAAAGACAGGAGAAGAAGGTAACGCTGAAATTTTGTGATGTTGTTTTCTAATCTTTACAGATGGCGCCAGCGTGCAGTCCTTCCTTCTCTCCAGCTTCCGCAATGTTATTCATTGGGGAAATGTCTCGTTTTATTTTTTTTTTTTTAAATAATATCAAGCTGAAAAAATTTCGATTGAAAGCAAATTTCATTAAATAGAGTATTCTAACCAACATGTTTTTTTTAAGAGCCTTTTTATACTAATTTTACTTTGAAAGAAAGCTTTTAAAAAATGACGATTCTTATGAACCGAAGCTAGCTAAAACAGACAATTGGGAGGAAGGAGAATGGATGAAATTTTCAAAAGAAAAAAAATAAACTTACTTTAGGTGCAGAAAACACGAACTCGGACTTTATTTTTCTCCTAGGGCTTTTTTTTTGTTTTTCTTATCACTATCATAGCCTGTTTTACAACTAGGAACGAAGCATTTATTTGAAACATCTGAATTATGCAGTTTTAAGAACTTACAAACAAATTAAATTGCTAAAAATAAAAATTTTTAAATGTACTCCAGCAAAATTCTATTGAAAACAACAGTATATCTGCGCCGAGGTAGGGAGGAATGACAAGTGGCGCCCTCAATATTTACTAAAATTTTAGATCACAGTTTCGTAGCTTTCTCCCATTGGACCTTCAACTCCTATTAATATTACTCCGTGGTGGAGACAGACAAAAACATGTTTCAAATTAATATATAGATTCTTTCCTGTTGCCACACTGTAAAAAAGGCACAATAATTAAAAAATAAAATGATAACACGTGAACTTTACTTTTATAAGGCACTAAAAATTCTAAACATTCAGATTAACTCGCTATATTTTTGCATTTCCGAAAATGAAATAAAGAAATAAGAGAAAAAACAGCGAAATAAATAAATATTTTTTCATGTTGCCACACTGTAAAAAAGGAACAATAATTAAAAAATAAAATGATAACACGTGAACTTTGTTTTTATAAGGCAATAAAAATTCAGATTAACTCGCTGTATTGTTGCATTTCCGAAAATGACGTCATTCTAAAAAAGAAATGTGCATTTTTCGTATATTAATTGGGACCGTTCGACTTTTTTTTATTTTTCTCTTTTCATAGCACATCTACAGACCAAGACCTTTTTTTAGACACCTCAACCGAATTTTTCACCTAGCCGTTCTCTCAATATAGTGGAGACAGACAAAAACATGTTTCAAATTAACATATAGATAAAAGTATTTGTGAGTTTAATAATTTTTAATAATTCTTTATATGCTTATTTATTTTCACAACTCACAAGTAAGAATCAATTTTTTTTTTATATTGTAGTGTAACTGTTACATTAACTGATTTAGCAATAAATAGTTGATTCGCTACCTTCATTGATTTCATAAATTTAAAAATGATTTCATTAACAAACTTTGATCTATTGGCACTCAAACAGCCTCTGACCGAATTTTGTACATTTCGAGTTTGATTTAAAAAAATTTCCCGCGTTTAGAATTCGGTTCGTTCCCTAACCGGGGCTTTTCTAGTTTATACTAAAATCAGAATCTGAATTACTTTGTGATTTTGACTACATAATGTACACAATTAAAAAAAAAAAAAAAAAAAAAAAAAAAAAAAATTACCACAGACCACAAAAACACTTGCAATCAAAAGCCAAACTGAGCTAAGATTACAAAATAAGTACTACAAAATTTAAATTGGATAGAGTTGACAGACTGAAATAAACATACTGTCTCCAATTGCATTTTAAATACTCTGGTACTTCCATCTGGAGTGTAAAATAAGAAATAAAAATTTTCCGGGTACCAGAAATGGTTTGTTTTTAAATTTTTTCAGTGCATTACTTTTGAACACACCAGCCCGGAAATATCATGGGCACGAGATATAGAAAGCAGAATCTCACCCCGGAATCTTCACGGGAGCAAAAAGAAAGAGGCAAAGCATTACCATGAGACCTGATGGAGAAAAATTAAACTAATTCGTCAATAACCGTATTGTTACTTTAAAAAAATCCCACGTTTTTCTGTGAAAACTACACAGTGTTACAGTCAGTATTTTTACTTTCCGAACACTATAGTGAGGAAAGTATTGTAATCATGTCAAAAATCCGAATTCGAGATTTTGATGTTTCTATACGTTTTGAGGTCCCCTGAGTCCGTTTTCACTATTTTTACGATGATGTATGTATGTGTGTGTGTATGTGTGTATGTGTGTATGTCTGTGAGTGAACACGCTAGCGTCTAAACGCTTTGTTCAATTAACCTGAAAGTTGGTACGCATATTGTAAGTCACCATAGTACGAACCCTATAGATTTTGGTGAATCTAGCACTTATAGTTTTTTTACAGGGACACAAAGAAAAATTCTTTATCATTATGGCCTATGGGAGCAAAATCTTAAAAGTGCGATAGCATCTAAACGCCTTATTCAATTGAGCAAAAAATTTATACACATATTATAGGTCACAAATACTCAATCTGTATAGATTTTGGAGAATCTAGCACTTATAGTTTTTTTACAGGGACACAAAGAAAAATTCTTTATCATTATGCCTATGGGGCCAAATTTTTAAAAGTGTGATAGCGCCTAAACGCCTTGTTAATCTGAGCAAAAAATTTGTACACATGTTATAGATCACAGTTGAACTAACTGTATAGACTTTGGTGATTCTAGCACTTACAGTTTTTTTACAGGGACACAAAGAAAAATTCTTTATCATTATGGCCTATGGGACTAAATTTTTAAAAGTACGATAGCATCTAAACGCCTTATTGAATTGAGCTGAAAATTTATATGAGTATTATAAATCACTGTTGCACTAACTATAAGCATTTTGGTGAATTTAGCACTTATAGGTTTTTACAGGGACACAACGAAAAATTCTTTATCATTATGATCTATGGGCTCAAAGTTCAGTAGCGTTAAATAAAACATCGTGTAATAGATGGAGAAAAATACTCAAACACTCTATTATGGTTTTCTCTCTTTTGTTTGTTTAACAACTCCTCTTTCTTTACTTTATCTAAAAAACTGTTAATTACTCAATGTTCGGAAAGTCGAGTGGAGTCACTCCAGATTTTTTTTTTCTGTAACTTTTGGAACGCCCGGTGTATTCTAACTATTAATAAACACTTTTACCTTATTTTTTTATTTTTCAGAATTATAATAATAATAATGATAATAATAATAATAAGAAGAAAATTAGCTTTTCTTTTTACTTAAAATATCACAAAATATCAGATTAAATTGAAATCAAAAACTTTAAGTTTTCATTTTCATGTTCTCTCTCTTTATTCATATTTATCGATGAAAAAGTTTTAGTAGAAGGGTATTGATCTAAAACGCACGACATAAAAAAGGATTTAAAATGTAGAAAAATTTGAGCATCCTTCTTGTTGAAAGAAGTCTGGGTAATAAAAAGGAGAATTTTATTTCTTCAGATACGATGAATATTCATAAAATTCTTGCACTTTATATATAAAGCTAGAATTTATTCCTAACTCTTGTAATATAAATTTTTCCTTTTTATTTTTTATTTTCATGAGTGAAATATATCTTCTAAAACTTTCATATTCAAAAGATTTTGATTTTACGCGAGTAAATTTCTTTTGTACACATTTATAGAATTTACTTTGATGTAAAAATTTTGAAAAAGTTATTGAAAAACTCTCAAAAGTTTAAATAAGTCTGAATTCATGAATGGCATCGTTCGGTGTTTTTTTTTTTTTTTTTTTTTTCATTTCAAAACTTTCAAATAATATTTCACATATGAAAATCCCACATGAAAAAAAAGTATAATATTTTAAAAAATATATTGATGACAATTCATACATCTTTGTTTAATAAATAAAAAAGTTATGGTATTTTTATCTATTTTGAATATTTATTAGAGAGCATATTTCTTAAGTACTTTGAAATTAAGTAATTAAAATAAGATTAAAATTTTAAAATAATAATATATATGATTATTTATTAATTCATTTATTTTCGACTGAGAAGGTTTAATCAAATTAAAAATTCTCTCAATATATTTAAGTAAATATATTTTTTTAATTCTTAATTTAAATAACAGATTAATTGTAGACTATGTTACCAGATAACATGAAAATAAGGAAAATACAAACATAAAAATTCCCCCTAGTTTTGACATTTTCTTTAAACTATTATCTTTCGTTCAAATATTTAACAAATGTGTGTGAATCCTTTAAAAAAAAATATATATATATATATATATATATATATATTACCACTGTGATCATACCCACTTTAAATTACCATAAGCACTATGGGTAAAATAAGTTGCTTTTTCTATAACTGCTAATATTTTTAAGTTATTCCTTAACATTTTTAGTAACTATTTTTTTTCACACCACTTTCTATGTAGAGTAAATTTTTCAAATGTTTACTATTAAATTACTCCTTATAAAAAGATGTGTGAAAAAAAGTTACTAACAATGTACTAAGAGGGCTTCGGAATAAATTAGAAATGACGACAACTCTACTCTTCCCTCATTTCTGACAACAAGATCTATCTGGTTTTGTCACTATGATAGACTAAGATTGGTTTCAGTTTCTTCCAGAATAAGAAAAGATTATCAGCTTAAAATGTTATTATTAACAGTTATATCGATAGTTTTTTAGAAAATAATTTATCTCCATACTGCAAAATTTGTGAAAAGTGGAAGGTTCAAAGATGTGGAACAGCATATGAGGCGTGGAAGTTATGTCATGAATCACATTGTGTAAAAAAAAAAATCCGACTCTTCCGGTAAAATGGAAGTGGATGAAATGAAAAAAAAAAAAAAAATATATATATATATATATATATATATATATTTGAAAGATCGATATCAGTGAGAAATGTAAAATATATTAAATATATCAGAGATGGCGACACAAAGACATTTCCAGAGCTTCAGAAAGTTGCTTCTTATGCTTAAAGTTGTTAGAAAAAGTTGAGTGTGTAGCCACATTCAGAAACGTATAGGGACTAGGCTTCGCAACCTGAAGCACTTGAACCGTGGCAAGACGTTGTCAGACGGGAAAAGTCTTAGTGGAAAAAAACTGCATAGAATGAATTCCTGCATAGAATGCATAGAATGAATTCCTGCATAGAATGCATAGGATAATTCCTGCATAGAATGAATATTCTCAAAATATTTTAATAAAATGCATCTTTAAACATTTTTTTTTTTAAATATCTGGAGCTTCTTGAACCTAATTATGCCATTCCTCTAAAATTTTTTAAATGTCATAAAAATATACAAAGTTAAGTTAGAATAAAATAATTGTTGAAAAAAGAAATTTTATACATTTACTTTTCCAGTACATTTCAAATTTATAAAAATCCTACAAGAAAATTCTGAGAAATAAATATTATTTTTTATTATTTATAAAAAAATATTATATAGAAATAAAGGTGCGAGAGTTACACCAGATTTTCAACTTTTGCTATAAATTACTGAAAAAAGATATACCAAATAATAAATGTTAAAGAAACAAAATATATTGTTAAATAGTTGACTTATTATCAATTTTAATTGCAATTACAACATATTTTTCTGAAAAAAAAATCTATGGAAATATCTTATAATTTCTTGCTATAATTATATTTGAACGACGTAAAAAATCTTGCCATCTGTGTTCGGTTTGTTTTTGATAAGCAGTAACAAGAAAAAAATTAGATGGGAAAAAAAAAAAAAAAAAAAAAAAAGTTGAAAGAAAAGAGCTATTAATAACAAACCAATACAATTTTTACTATTTTTCCTTGCTACATTTCTTTTAAAAAAAATCCCAAATTTGCCCTCAGAGTCTGTTTAGGAAATTCATCGTTTCCTTTCTTATAACCACTCATCCACAAAATTGAAGTTAAAGTATTTTTTTCTTTTATATAATGAAAAAAAAAAAAAAACTTTTTACAGGAATGTCTGGAAAACTAGAAAGTTTTTGTAGATTTTTTATAAATTTATTTTATTTCTTATTATGTTTTCTTTATTTGATTTTTTTTTTCTGATAAGAGAAAGAATTTCTTGTAAAAAAAAAAGAAGAAAAAAAAAAAAAAAAAAAAAAGAACATGGTTTTTTAACTAGTGTCACGCTTTTAAAGACTCAGTGAATCGGCTAATTTTATTTTATCGTTTTTTGTTTTGTACACATGAATATTTAATTTTTTTTTTCTTCAAATACACAAAATTAAAAATTCGATAAATTTACATATTTCTACTTTACATTAACCGTAAACTATATCAAAGCGAAAAAAAAAAAAAAAAAAAAAAAAAGAAGAAGAAGGAGGAGGATAAATTTTATGCAGAAAAATTTGGAAATAAATACGTTTTGAGGTGAATAAGTACTCAAGCATAAAGTATTTTCCAAGTAATCTTAGATATTTAATATAATTTGTTATAATATTGGTTTAGTATAGAAATATATTATCAATAATTGTAGAAAAAATAATCATAAAAATCAGCTGTTTTTGTAAGAAACAACAATTTAATAGGGATTGAAATGTGATAACTTTGGAGTAAAGTTTTAAACATTGTTTCAAAATCAATAAATAAAATAAAATAAAATAAGATAAATAAATAAATGAATGAAAGATAATGGTTTTTTAACTAGCGCCAGGCTTTTAAAGATTCTGAGTCGGCTAATTTTATTTTATTTCATTTTTTAAGTTTTGTTCACTATATGCATTCATATAGAACGAATAATTAGTCATTTTTTGGTTATTTAAACTAGAAATGTAAATTTCCAAGCTACGCGATAAACAAATAATCAAATATACAGATATCAAATATACAGATATACAAGATAAACAAATAATCTGGATAGACGAAATGATCGAGAATTTCTAGTCTATATTTTTCTAGATGGTGAAACAGTATTATAGATATTATGAATCATTTATATTGTGAGAAATTATCGCTTGATTTCCTATAATTGGATCACAAATCAAAATTATAGTTACTAAAACCCGTCTAGTGTTCGAATTTATTTTCAGGCATTTTAAATAGAATTGACCACGATAATATAACAAAACTTTCTGGATTTCTAATAGGGGTTTTTAAAAGTGACTACCAAAGGGAACTAAAGTTTATAAGTATGGCATGGAACTACTTTTACTACAGTCACAATTTAGTTTCTACATGCCAGTCACAGATTTCTTTTGCAGTGTATACGTTAATATTTAATTATTTTTTTCCCCTTAGATATTCCTGAAGAACAGAAAATTAGAATTTAGTTAACTTTACATAGTACTATCTTACATTAACCATAAAATTTACCTTAAAAAAAAAAGTAAATAAATAAATAAATAAAATAAATAAATAAAAGCCACAATTTTCTCCTCATGTTTATAAAAAAAAATTATAACCATAATAATAAATTTTATGCATTGATATTTCGGAGTAAATATGTTTTAAAGCATATGAGTACACTGTAAAAAATAACGGTATTTTTACAGCAGAATATGCTGGCACCCATATTGCCAAAACATTCTGCTGTTAAATAAGGCAATTTACAGCGAAAACATCTATAAAGAGAGACTCTTTTATAGATGTTTTTGCTATAAATTACTTCTTTCTAACAGCAGAATGTACTGGCACCCATATTACCAGCACATTTTATGTAAAAACTGCCATTATTTTTAACAGTGTACTTAACAGCAAATTTTTTTCTAATATTTAATACAGCAATTTTCTCTTTTATAGTTTTGTAATATCCTAAATATTTAATGTAATTTGTAGTAAAGCGTATTTGGTTTAAAATCTCTGCTGTTATCTGGAATTTTAAAGGAAATAATTAGCAAAAAAAGCTAATTTTAAAAGAGCAGTTTAATTGGAATAAAATGTTATAATTATGAGCTTTGCACTTAGAGAGAATCATGAATTTTAATAATTAATGAATGTTTAAACAGTATTTAATATTAATGGACAGATTAAGGCAAATTCGAAGAGTAAATTATTTGTAATTACCATAATTTTCTTAGCAATTATTAGAAAACAAGAACTTTCCATTAGGTTGAAACTGATATAAATGATTGATTTTGTTTGCGCGGTACAAACTAAAGATGAAGACGCTAAACATCGAGTATCAAACGAAACGAACTCGCGTTTTGTCAAATTAAGTTATCAGTTCAAAGTTGTTGCCATGAGATGGGATCATTTAACATAAAAAAAAAAAAAATCTTAAACCAGCGAAACACTTTTCTTTTTTCTATCTTCTTCTTCTGCTCCCCCCCCCCCCCCCATTTTTTTTCTTTTTTTTTTTTAAGTTTCACGAATAAAGAATAAAGAATATTGATTGGCAACTGCTTAGAATTGTAGTATTACATTCTGTAACCCAATGTTCAAATAACTTAAAGATATAACTGAGAAAAATTCTATATAATCTAGGTTCTTATTACAAAATATTACAAGAAAACTATACTTTTTGAGTTTCTAATTTAGTTCTGAAATTTTTTGATTTTGTTATTGCTTTTGATCATGCACTTTTCGAATATTTCTTTTTTCTAAGAAAAACTGTTGCTTTATGGAAGAGATTGAAATTCATCATTAAATAATACAAAGAAAACTGTTTTAAAACAGTGGAATTCAAAATGCATCAAAGTTAGCAACCCTGCTACTGAGGAACTAAAAAAGTGAATTTGAGTTTGGAGTGTCATTGTGCGTCTATTTTTAGTATATTAAGAAGCAAAATGGAAACACATATTGAAAATATTAAAAATAATGTATGCAATTCCTATTTATTAGAAAAAAATATCCATTGTAAAAAATAACAATGGCTAATATTCTCAATTTCAACAACTACACACACACACACATCGTTGAGTAAAAGGTAAATAACATACTTACTTCTTAAAATTAATCAAGAAAATATTTGACATTATTTTGCTTTAAAATTTGTAGAATTACGTTCTTCTGTATTCAATAGAAGAAAGTACTGAATTAGTAAAAATTTTCAACATTTGGTTTTCGATGGATTTACACGTTTTAAGATTTGAGAACACGATTTGTTCATTTTTAGAAAAAGTCTGTCTATGTGTGTGTGAGACAAAATTTTTGCGGCGATTGTATCTCAGAAATTTCTGCACAGAATTGCATATAAATTTACAAGCTGATGCATCTTAACCTAATTTAGTGTACGTGAAATTTTAGTGCCAATCGTTCAAAAGGTGGAGCTGCTATGCAGCGATTTTTGCAATTTCTGCGAAGGCCATATCTCAGAAATTACTACACGGAATTGCATATAAATTTATATAAAGACGCATGATAACATCAGTTAGTGTCTATAAACTTTTGATGTAATCGCTAATTAGGTTGCGCTGCTATACAGTGATTTCCACAGTTTAAGGGAAAGTTATGTCTGAGAAAATATTACACAGAATTGCATATAAATTTTTATGTATATGCATCATAACATAAATTACAGCCTATCAAGTTTTGGTGCTACTCGCACAACAGATGGCGCTGCTATACATCGATTTCTGGAATTTCAGAGAAAGCTATATCTTAGGTTCTATTACGTATAATCAAACAAAACTTGACATGTGAGAAGTCCATTATGAGATATGCTGATTGAATTTGGATTCATATTGGTAAATAGATGACGCTACTATACTATAGTTTTTCTCGAGAATGGTAAGGCTATCTCAACTTCTGTGGTACATAATTGTACGAAACTTGATATATGAGCCAACTATTATGAAAAAGTATTTTTTAAGATGTTATTTAAATAGAATAAAACTGTATTTCTTTGGATATTTAGTGTTAATTTTCGCCAAGATGAAAATCATCTGCATTTATCATAATAGATAGTTTTAATAAATAGCAGTTTTAATGAATTATTTTTACTGAGTGATTTTGTATCGGAAAACATAGAAGGAAGCATTGTGATGGCCACATCATATTAGTTTTTAAAAATTTAATATTGTAGCGCTAAATTCAAACTCTTACGAAAATATTAAATAGCCTATCGATATTGAGCCATCTTATTCCCTATCATTTAAAACAATATAGACGGCGCTGTCGCCATTCTTGGCAAAATATCTAATGATATTTTGCCGATCCATAAAGTGAAATGAAAGCATTTTGATTTCAGAAGTCAGTCAGATCAGAAGTTCGTCAGTTCTTGCTGAAAGATGTAGACGTTTTTCGTGCAAGACGCCCCTGTGGCCATGGGCCGCAGGCAGCGGCCTGTAAGAAGTTATATTCATTCTTATGTATACTAATGTTCTGTTTACTGCGCGCGATGTATATAGTTATTGTGATTGTGCTTTATTATAATTAAAATATTAAATAATGGAATTCCACAGTTTGTTCTTAAATGTTCTATGTTTATATTCCGTTAAATTGGCGCCCAACGAAAAATTAAAGGTACTCGTAAAATTTATATCTACAATGAAATTCTATTATAATGGCAATCGAGTGGCACGAATCCACTTGCCAGCCTTGTCAATATGGATTTAATGGCCAATTTAAATCTGTTTTGGAGCCGTCATTGTTCCTGCTCTGGAAAAGTTCCAAGAGTTATGTATCGAATCTGAATCATCCTGATTTAGTGTTTTATGGAATTATCCAGATTCTTTGTGTTTTTCAAGTTAAAATGAATAAAATTCTGTATTCCAGCTCAAATAATAAGTGCATTAGAAAAAGTGCTTTACTTCGTTGTAAATAGCCATTTTTAAAAGCGGCAAACCTGCCTGTTTAAAGATAAACTAGCAGGCTTTGCCCGCTTCGCTGGCCACTAAATTTAAAGGAAACTCGTTTCTATATAGCTTTATAAAAATAAAATAAAATAAATTACTGAAATTGTTCAAAAGCTCGCTCCAGGTCACCAGGTCCCTGCTGCATTCAGCAGCGATTTGGTCATCAACTGCAACTCGGGCGCTTGTCCCTATTACCTGCGACAATAGTTTACCAATGAGATTCCATTTAGGTGCTTATTATATAACAGTTTCGAAATAGATAGTATCGAAAAAATTGGAGTTTCCCTTTTATATTTGAATCCCAGTTACATGTGAACAACACTATACGTGTTGTTCACATGTAACTCGGACTGGACTCAAACGTAACTGGGTTTAGACAACATAATATTTGCTTTTACGTTATTTCATATGTTTTTTTTGTTTATCCAATCAACCATTAAATGACAGCAATTTCACGCCAAATATTACAATATGCTGTGACCGGCTAAGTCTGTCGCATGAGACAATTAATTTTTTGTGTTTATATATAATTCATGGGTTGTAAACCTGATAGTACAGCCTTAATATAGTTGTCTTCGGCGGCTTTTGAATTTTTGTCACCATTTTAAACTTAATCCATTGTAACAATATGAGCGCTATTTCTGCCGTATTTTAGACAACTAATCTTTTTATGGTTATATATATTTCCCATTAAACATATTTTTATTTATTTAAATATTAATTTGAATTTTTCAAATATTTCTGTTCGACAGCGTGAGAGTGCAGTAACACACAGAGGTTCATTTGTTTGCATGATAAATTAGCATAGTGATTATTATATAAAAAAATAAATAAATAGGTAAACATTATCGTGTTACACATTTTATTATGTCGCTCCATTGGCGGCTTTTGAATTTTTGTCGCCATATTAGCGATGGACTATTTTTTTTTTTTTTGTATGAAAAGGGGAAGACTATTTTGCTAATAATTTTATCAGACTTTTGTTTATACATAAGAATCCTTTATATTCTGCTTATATTTTTAATGCTTTTTAGGTTTAAAACAGTGCTTGTTGAAATAAATTTCCTATCTTTAAAACTGCATTTGTTCTGTAAATTTTGTGTAAAAATAAATCATTTATGTTTTTATATATTTGATGCGCTACTTAGATTAAAATGGCTGTTGCTATATTAAACTTCTTGTCGAAAAACATTCGGTGTACTTCAACACCAAAATTTAAAAAATCGCCCAGCAGGATCTGTTAATGAAGCTGATAAAATAAAAATATGGTTCATAGAGTTTAAATAATCTATTTAAAAATTTTTTTAAAACCCAAATTATTAATCTATCGTATCACATACATAGATATAGTAATAATATATAGATTGATCATTGGGGACAAAAAAGTGATTCCTTTTCACTCGGGAAAAGACGGCGATTTTACCAAAATATGGAGTCTTTCCCCGAGTGAATACATACGGGAATATGCACGAATGTTTTAGCAAATAAAATTCATGAATAATTTATTTACTAAAGGTGAATGAAAAGCCCCAGATATAGTTTCAAATTCATTCTTCTTCTTTTTTTTTTTTTTTTCCCTTCAGTACCACTTAATGGCTGATTCCAAAGCTGTTTTTTTCGGCATCAAAAATCTTTGCACGATAATATGGGGATGATAGATCTATCTATATTATTATATCTATGATCACATAAATCTTTTCGAAAATAGAATAAAACTTAATTTGAAAAAAAAAAAAAAAAAAAAAAAAAAAAAAACTTTTGTTTATTAACCAAAATAATTGATGAAATTTGAAATGCAAGTTGGTCTTGTGGGGTACAGGCTGTATATTATATTTTTGTGTTCGTGAGAGAAAATTTAAAAGAATTTGAAAACTGCAATTTTTAATCCCTTTTAAAAATCATGTGACTTAATGTGAAGCAGATTTTTTTTTTTCTTTCTCCTAACGTTTTCCATACAATCTTCTGCTGTGGCCACCTAAAATTCATACTTTAGTTAATTTTAAAAAATCTAATTGTCCGATTGATAAGCTGTTTAATGCATCGGATTAAAAAAAAATTTCCCTTTCATTTGCTATCTTATTTGTAACGATGCGACTGATATTTCTAATTTATTTTCTAATCTTTCTGATTTATTTTCCTCATTTTAAATAAGTGTACGTTTTTTTTTTAAATTATTATTATTTTGTCGAAAAAAATGGCAACAATTAAATCATGGATAAAATTTTAAAATTTAAATGTCTTATTTATCAGAAATTAGAAGGTTTTTATTTTCACATTTCAATTAACTAAGAAAAAACGAATCATCCGATTGATAAGCTGTTTAATGCATCGGATTTACAAAAAATTTCCCTTTCATTTGGTGTCTTATTTGTAACGATGCGAGTGATATTTCTAATTTATTTTCTAATCTTTCTGATTTATTTTCCTCATTTTAAATAAATGTACGTTTTTTTTTTTTAAATTATTATTATTATTTTGTCGAAAAAAAAAAAGTGGCAACAATTAAATTATGGATAAAATGTTAAAATTTAAATGGCTTTTTTTTATCAGAAATTAGAAGGTTATGATTTTCACATTTTAATTAATTAAGAAAAAACTAATCATAAATTCGAAAATCTGACTTCGATGTGCACAATGACCCTTCGGGATGCACCTTTGTGTTAAATCTCGTGACTGTCCGAGCTACCGTTTTCGAGATCAGTGAAATATACATACAAATGTACGTTTTTTTAATATTATTATTATTATTATTTTGTCGAAAAAAAAAATTGGCAACAATTAAATCATGGATAAAATGCTAAAATTTAAATGTCTTATTTATAAGAAATTAGAAGGTTACTATTTTCACATTTTAATTAATTAAGAAAAAACTAATCATCCGATTGATAAGCTGTTTAATGCATCGGATTTACAAAAATTTTCCCTTTCATTTGGTATCTTATTTGTAACGATGCGGCTGATATTTGTAATTTATTTTCTAATATTTCTGATTTATTTTCCTCGTTTTAAATAAATGTACGTTTTTTTTTTAATTATTATTATTATTATTATTTTGTCGAAAAATAATTGGCAACAATTAAATCATGGATAAAATGCTAAAATTTAAATGTCTTATCAGAAATTAGAAGGTTACTATTTTCACATTTTAATTAATTAAGAAAAAACTAATCATCCGATTGATAAGCTGTTTAATACATCGGATTTACAAAAATTTTCCCTTTCATTTGGTATCTTATTTGTAACGATGCGACTGATATTTCTAATTTATTTTCTAATATTTCTGATTTATTTTCCTCATTTTAAATAAATGTACGGTTTTTTTTTTTTTTTTTTTTAGTTATTATTATTTTGTCGAAAAAAAAAAAAAAATTGGCAACAATTAAATTATGGATAAAATGTTAAAATTTAAATGGCTTTTTTATCAGAAATTAGAAGGTTATTATTTTTACATTTTAATTAATTAAGAAAAAACTAATAAAAAATTCGAAAATCTGACTTCGATGTGCACAATGACCCTTCGGGGGGGCACCTTTGTGTTAAATCTCGTGACTGTCCGAGCTACCGTTTTCGAGATCAGTGAAATATACACATATTGCTCACTTAATAGTATAAGACTAGCAGGCTTTGCCCGCTTCGCTGGCCACTAAATTTAAAGGAAACTCGTTTCTATATAGCTTTATAAAAATAAAATAAAATAAATTACTGAAATTGTTCAAAAGCTCGCTCCAGGTCACCAGGTCCCTGCTGCATTCAGCAGCGATTTGGTCATCAACTGCAACTCGGGCGCTTGTCCCTATTACCTGCGACAATAGTTTACCAATGAGATTCCATTTAGGTGCTTATTATATAACAGTTTCGAAATAGATAGTATCGAAAAAATTGGAGTTTCCCTTTTATATTTGAATCCCAGTTACATGTGAACAACACTATACGTGTTGTTCACATGTAACTCGGACTGGACTCAAACGTAACTGGGTTTAGACAACATAATATTTGCTTTTACGTTATTTCATATGTTTTTTTTGTTTATCCAATCAACCATTAAATGACAGCAATTTCACGCCAAATATTACAATATGCTGTGACCGGCTAAGTCTGTCGCATGAGACAATTAATTTTTTGTGTTTATATATAATTCATGGGTTGTAAACCTGATAGTACAGCCTTAATATAGTTGTCTTCGGCGGCTTTTGAATTTTTGTCACCATTTTAAACTTAATCCATTGTAACAATATGAGCGCTATTTCTGCCGTATTTTAGACAACTAATCTTTTTATGGTTATATATATTTCCCATTAAACATATTTTTATTTATTTAAATATTAATTTGAATTTTTCAAATATTTCTGTTCGACAGCGTGAGAGTGCAGTAACACACAGAGGTTCATTTGTTTGCATGATAAATTAGCATAGTGATTATTATATAAAAAAATAAATAAATAGGTAAACATTATCGTGTTACACATTTTATTATGTCGCTCCATTGGCGGCTTTTGAATTTTTGTCGCCATATTAGCGATGGATTTTTTTTTTTTTTTTTTTTTTTTTTTTGTATGAAAAGGGGAAGACTATTTTGCTAATAATTTTATCAGACTCTTTTTTGTTTATACATAAGAATCCTTTATATTCTGCTTATATTTTTAATGCTTTTTAGGTTTAAAACAGTGCTTGTTGAAATAAATTTCCTATCTTTAAAACTGCATTTGTTCTGTAAATTTTGTGTAAAAATAAATCATTTATGTTTTTATATATTTGATGCGCTACTTAGATTAAAATGGTTGTTGCTATATTAAACTTCTTGTCGAAAAACATTCGGTGTACTTCAACACCAAAATTTAAAAAATCGCCCAGCAGGATCTGTTAATGAAGCTGATAAAATAAAAATATGGTTCATAGAGTTTAAATAATCTATTTAAAATTTTTTTAAAAACCCAAATTATTAATCTATCGTATCACATACATAGATAATAATATATAGATTGATCATTGGGGACAAAAAAGTGATTCCTTTTCACTCGGGAAAAGACGGCGATTTTACCAAAATATGGCAGTCTTTCCCCGAGTGAATACACACGGGAATATGCACGAATGTTTTAGCAAATAAAATTCATGAATAATTTATTTACTAAAGGTGAATAAAAAGCCCCAGATATAGTTTCAAATTCATTCTTCTTTTTTTTTTTTTTTTTTTCCCCCTTCAGTACCACTTAATGGCTGATTCCAAAGCTTTTTTTTTTCGGCATCAAAAATCTTTGCACGATAATATGGGGATGATAGATCTATCTATATTATTATATCTATGATCGCATAAATCTTTTCGAAAATAGAATAAAACTTAATTTGAGAAAAAAAAAAAAAAAAAAAAATTTTGTTTATTAACCAAAATAATTGATGAAATTTGAAATGCAAGTTGGTCTTGTGGGGTACAGGCTGTATATTATATTTTTGTGTTCGTGAGAGAAAATTTAAAAGAATTTGAAAACTGCAATTTTTAATCCCTTTTAAAAATCATGTGACTTAATGTGAAGAAGATTTTTCATTTTTTTTCTCCTAACGGTTTCCATACAATCTTCTGCTGTGGCCACCTAAAATTCATACTTGAGTTAATTTTAAAAAATCTGATTGTCCGATTGATAAGCTGTTTAATGCATCGAATTAAAAAAAAATTTCCCTTTCATTTGCTATCTTATTTGTAACGATGCGACTGATATTTCTAATTTATTTTCTAATCTTTCTGATTTATTTTCCTCATTTTAAATAAGTGTACGTTTTTTTTTTTTTTTTTTTTTTTTTAATTATTATTATTTTGTCGAAAAAAAATGGCAACAATTAAATCATGGATAAAATTTTAAAATTTAAATGTCTTATTTATCAGAAATTAGAAGGTTTTTATTTTCACATTTTAATTAATTAAGAAAAAACGAATCATCCGATTGATAAGCTGTTTAATGCATCGGATTTACAAAAAATTTCCCTTTCATTTGGTGTCTTATTTGTAACGATGCGAGTGATATTTCTAATTTATTTTCTAATCTTTCTGATTTATTTTCTTCATTTTAAATAAATGTACGTTTTTTTTTAAAATTATTATTATTATTTTGTCGAAAAAAAAAAGTGGCAACAATTAAATTATGGATAAAATGTTAAAATTTAAATGGCTTTTTTTATCAGAAATTAGAAGGTTATGATTTTCACATTTTAATTAATTAAGAAAAAACTAATCAAAAATTCGAAACTTCGATGTGCACAATAACCCTTCGGGATGCACCTTTGTGTTAAATCTCGTGACTGTCCGAGCTACCGTTTTCGAGATCAGTGAAATATACATACAAATGTACGTTTTTCTAATATTATTATTATTATTATTTTGTCGAAAAAAAAAATTGGCAACAATTAAATCATGGATAAAATGCTAAAATTTAAATGTCTTATTTATAAGAAATTAGAAGGTTACTACTTTCACATTCTAATTAATTAAGAAAAAACTAATCATCCGATTGATAAGCTGTTTAATGCATCGGATTTACAAAAATTTTCCCTTTCATTTGGTATCTTATTTGTAACGATGCGACTGATATTTCTAATTTATTTTCTAATATTTGTGATTTATTTTCCTCATTTTAAATAAATGTACGTTTTTTTTTTAATTATTATTATTATTATTATTTTGTCGAAAAAAAAATTGGCAACAATTAAATCATGGATAAAATGCTAAAATTTAAATGTCTTATCAGAAATTAGAAGGTTACTATTTTCACATTTTAATTAATTAAGAAAAAACTAATCATCCGATTGATAAGCTGTTTAATACATCGGATTTACAAAAATTTTCCCTTTCATTTGGTATCTTATTTGTAACGATGCGACTGATATTTCTAATTTATTTTCCAATATTTCTGATTTATTTTCCTCATTTTAAATAAATGTACGGTTTTTTTTTTTTTTTTTTAATTATTATTATTTTGTCGAAAAAAAAAAAATTGGCAACAATTAAATTATGGATAAAATGTTAAAATTTAAATGGCTTTTTAATCAGAAATTAGAAGGTTATTATTTTTACATTTTAATTAATTAAGAAAAAACTAATAAAAAATTCGAAAATCTGATTTCGATGTGCACAACTACCCTTCGGGGGGGGGCACCTTTGTGTTAAATCTCGTGACTGTCCGAGCTACCGTTTTCGAGATCAGTGAAATATACACATATTGCTCACTTAATAGTATAAGATATTAGTGTCTTATTTATCGTGAAGAAATCTGCTTGCTTAAAAGTAGTATTAGTGTTGTGAAATGTGTTTTCGTTTTGTTTGAGAACAAAATTTCACCTTTTATAAAAGTGGCAAACCTGCTTGTTTAAAACTTAAAATCAGTTTGTCTTCTGCGATACATTTGTGTTTTTTTTTTTTCTGAGAACAAATTTTGTGCACTGTCAAGAACATTTGATTACGATTATTGTTGTTATTTTTAAGAACATTTTCAAGAATAACATTATTTTAAATGTAATAATCCAGTATAAGTCTCTTATTTCTTTTAAATTTTTGCTTTATTCAAGTTATTATCGTGCAAAGTGAATTTGTGTTTTACTCGTAAAAATGATATACAATAAACGAATGTCTTTTTATATTTATGTCTCGTCATTAAAAAAAAAAAAAAAAAAAAAAAAGAATCTATTTCAGCTGGCCAGTCAAAAAGGTAATTACTTTTTTTTTCTTTCTGTTGAAGCAATCGGAGTGCGGGCGCCAGTACAGGAAACCAGACGGTCACGTGATGAAAGAGAACCTTTTTTTATTATTGTTATTATTATTTTTGCTCTCTCGAAAACATGTTCGTTTTCGGGCAGTCAAGTAAAAACGGTTCAGGTACTCATAATCTAATGAAAGCATACCTGATAATTCTAATTCTAATGTTATTCGTTAATCATTATTCGTTAAATCAAATCAAGCTTTTATTTAATTTGTAGTCGATTCTAAAACCATGTGCAATCATGAACTATTCTCAGTAAAACTTTATTCTTGAATTGACATTCTAATATTCAGGCTGCATTCGGACAGCCAAGTAATCCATTAATTGTTATATTATTAAAACAATAAGTATTCTTCTGTTTATTCTGTATAATTCATTCAAGGCATAAAAAAAATGCCTTTATACGTATTCTGAATGTTTAAACCTGTGTTAAAGTTTGTGAAAGATTCTGTTTTCATTTATAAAATTCTGAAAGAAAATCGTTGATTAAAATCAACAATAGAAAGTAATCGGATTTCATCTTTATTGACTTGTATCTCCTAAATGTTTTTTCAAGCGATCAGAGGAAATGCAGGAGAGAGGTGAGTTAGCTTTTCCTTAATATTATGCATGCTAAAATTAGTTTCGTTTGAGTAAAATGTCTTTGATGCAGGTCAATTCTTTATGCATGAGTCAAGTTATAATTAATCAACATGTTTTTGGTCCGTCTTAGAGCCATGAGGCTATCGATGATTTATATATATATATAAGAAAAAAAAACTATATATATTTAATATGTATTTGATATTCTTATTCTTATTCTTATTCGTAATCATTTATTCTTAAAATGATTTATTTTTGTTCTTGAATGTTTGTTCTGTAATTCGAAGGCCTATGGTTATGTGTATTTAAACTTATATATTATAAAATGCCGAAATTATCTAAGCAAGTTTTATTATTTGAAAATTTATGTAAAGAAATCGATAGTTTTAGAGATAGAGTAAAGGGGTGTAGTAAAGATGAACAATCTAAGGTTAAATTATTAAAAACCAAAGTTCAATCGTATGATCATGAAATCGCGGAAATATTTAAAAACTTATCCGCTAAAGAGAATGAGGATTATATGGATATGTATTTGAGATATAAGGGAGTGGTTTTTGATTTACTGGTGGAGTTAGAGGACAAAACAGAAGTAAACGCGTGCGATTCAGATACTCACGCGGAAAATAAAGATGAGAAAAATGGTAAATCCTCTCTTATTAAATTACCTAAATTTGATCTTCCAAAATTTTTTGGTGAAACCGAAAATTGGATTTCTTTTAAAGAAATTTTTAATTCGACAATTCTACAAAATAATCAATTATCCAAAATTGAAAAATTGCAATATTTACATTCTTCAGTGCGCGGAAACGCAGCTAAATTAATTCGAGGATTCGCTCTAAAAGAGGAAAATTTAGATCAATGTTGGGAAATATTAAATGAAAGATATGAAAATAAGAGACAATTAGCATTGAGTCAAATTAACAAAATATTTTCTATGAAAATTGTAAAAGCAAACAATGCTAAAACTTTACTTGAGTTATTAGATACTTGTAACGAAGCCGTCAGAAACTTAAAAACTTTGGGTTTAGATTCTAATGCGTTAAGCGACTTAATTATAATAAAATTCATGATGGGGAAATTGGATGAATCGTTAAAACAGAGATGGGAATTAATGTTGGATAGTGATAAATTGCCTGATCTTGATCTTTTTAGGAAATTCGTTGAGCGCGAAGCGCGCGGTGTTGAAGAGATAAAATGTAAACAAGACGTAAAATTCACTAATTCGAAAAATATACATAATGTACTGAGTACAATTGTGAAAAGGGAAAATACGTGCATTCTTTGTAATGAGCATCATCCGTTATTTAAATGTCCGACATTTAATTCAAAACCGGTTAATGAAAGATGGAAATTCGTTGAATTAAATAAATTATGTCAAAATTGTTTACGCCAAAATCATAGGCTGGAGAATTGTAGGATAGACATTAATTGTAAAAATTGTGCAGAAAAACATCATACATTGCTACATGTTTATGGTAGAAATATAAATTCTGAAAGGGCGAATCAGGTATCGCCAGACATTTCGGTTTCTAATAGTGCTCAGTTTTATTCTAGTAACGTTTTGTTATCTACAGCACTAATTAAGGTTAAATCGAATAAAGGAAAAATTATGCATTGTAAAGCTTTGATAGATAATGCTAGTCAAAATTCATTAATAACTAAGGAATGTGCTAAGCGACTAAATTTGCCCTTACGGAGCACGTCGCATAGTATAATAGGGATTAATTGCGTTTTAGCAGAGACTGCTCTAAACGAAACAGAAGTTAGCTTCACTCCGCATTTTTCGTCGGAGTCATTTTCAGTCAGCGCTTTTATAGTTGATAGGGTTACCTCACCTCTCCCTAATTTCCAACTACCGCAACATGATTGGCCACACATAAAAGGATTGCAACTAGCGGATCCAAATTATCATATTAGTGGTCCAATCGATATTCTTCTTGGGGCAGAAATAGTCGCCTCAATCTGCAATGGCAGTCCAATTCAAGGGCCAGCTGGAACTCCTACAGCATTTCCCACTAAATTGGGTTACCTCCTTTCAGGAAAAGTCGAAAGTCTTCATTTTACAAACTTAAATTTATGTCACCTCACTGTTGATGATGACTTAAATAATACATTGAAAAAATTTTTTGATAGAGAATCTACACAAAATGTAGATACAAAAAATTTAGAAAATGATCCTGTGGAAAATATTTATTTCACAAAAGCAAAAAGGAATAGTCAGGGAAGATATGTCGTTCATCTACCGTTTAAGCCAGATAAGGCACTAGGTGACAGTAAGTCAGGTGCTATTTCAAGATTTCTTTCCATTGAAAATAAATTTAAAAGTAATCCACAATTAAATGTGGAGTATTCGAATTTCATGAACGAATATATAAATTTAGGTCATATGACAAAATTAAATCAAAACAAATTTAGTGAAACGCCACATTATTATTTACCGCATCATGCTGTGGTAAATGAAAACTCTGAAACAACAAAATTACGTGTAGTATTTGACGCCTCGTTTAAAACAACAAATAACAAATCTTTAAATGACATTCTATATATTGGTCCTAAACTACAGTCAAATATTTTTGACAATTTAGTAAAATTTCGAGCCAACCCTGTAGCGTTCAGTGCAAACATAGCTAAAATGTATCGGCAAATCTTAACTGAAAGGAAACATAGAATCTACCAAAGAATTGTTTGGAAAGAATCTCCCAATGACCAATTATCTTTTTACGAATTGAATACTGTCACCTACGGAACAGCTTATGCACCCATTGTTAACTTCTGTATCCGAGCAGCTCCTCCTATCCCACCTACCAATTCTATGCATCATTCCTGTCCCTCACTTGTGGGTTTAGTGCAAAATGCTCGCATGTCTGATTTAACCCTTCACGGTGCCAAAAAAGGTGTCGACAATGTTGATCATAATTCTACATCAATACAAGGTGAAAAATGTGATAAAACTCTGTCCCTAGAACCAGTCTCTACTCTTAAATCATCTGATATTCCAATTAACTGTCAAAAATTATCTGCTTATGAGTCTAATGTTTTCATAGAGGAAAATCTGTCTGAAAGTACTTCGATCATTGACTTTCCTGCGAATTCTCATTCACTTTTTTCAAGCCCTGTTAAAAGAGTACCGATTTCTGCGACTTTGAGTCCAAATCGTTTTATTGATATTCGAAAACACCTCCTGAGCTATAAAGTTGAAAATACCCTAAAAAATGAAAATACGATGTTAAATAAGGAAAATCTCGCACTTCAGAAAACTTTTGATAATCAAGATTCCCCTACTAAAGACCTCCACATCCATAAAATACCACCCATGTACCCTCTACATTCAGTTGCAGTTCAGGAACAATCCTTTGACAATACCCTTGTAGGAAGCTCTAAACCTCCACTCGCTCTCAATCTCCAAGAAAACCAGCAAATTTTGTTACCAGAAACCTCACTAACTTTCATGTTTTTAAGTCTCTCTTCTAGGTGTAATTTTCTTATACAGGCGAAAAGGACATTTTGGAGAAGGTGGACTAAACAACATATGCAGAGCCTCAACCAACAGCCAAACCAAGCAAATATGTCAAGCAACTTGTCATCCCTGTTCCAAGTATGTCGACTCCTGCCCCGGTGCCTTCCCCGCCCGCGCAGTATGTTGAAGCAATCGGAGTGCGGGCGCCAGTACAGGAAACCAGACGGTCACGTGATGAAAGAGAACCTTTTTTTATTATTGTTATTATTATTTTTGCTCTCTCGAAAACATGTTCGTTTTCGGGCAGTCAAGTAAAAACGGTTCAGGTACTCATAATCTAATGAAAGCATACCTGATAATTCTAATTCTAATGTTATTCGTTAATCATTATTCGTTAAATCAAATCAAGCTTTTATTTAATTTGTAGTCGATTCTAAAACCATGTGCAATCATGAACTATTCTCAGTAAAACTTTATTCTTGAATTGACATTCTAATATTCAGGCTGCATTCGGACAGCCAAGTAATCCATTAATTGTTATATTATTAAAACAATAAGTATTCTTCTGTTTATTCTGTATAATTCATTCAAGGCATAAAAAAAATGCCTTTATACGTATTCTGAATGTTTAAACCTGTGTTAAAGTTTGTGAAAGATTCTGTTTTCATTTATAAAATTCTGAAAGAAAATCGTTGATTAAAATCAACAATAGAAAGTAATCGGATTTCATCTTTATTGACTTGTATCTCCTAAATGTTTTTTCAAGCGATCAGAGGAAATGCAGGAGAGAGGTGAGTTAGCTTTTCCTTAATATTATGCATGCTAAAATTAGTTTCGTTTGAGTAAAATGTCTTTGATGCAGGTCAATTCTTTATGCATGAGTCAAGTTATAATTAATCAACACTTTCTTTGCTGAATCTTTTAAAGAGAAAATGTTTTATTCTTTATTGCAATACGTATTTCAGTGGGTTTTTTTTTTAGAAAATTATTTGTGCAGAAAATAAATGTGTTTTAGTTTTATTTATTATTATTTTTTATATGAATGGTTTTATTAAATATATCTGTGCTCAGAAATATAAAGTATTAATATCAATGATATTTTTAATTATCATTCTAAATTTTTATTTTTAAATATAGAATTGAATTTCATTGGTGTTTTCTTAAGGAAAAAACAAATACAGAATTTGTTGTTCTTAAAATATACACTTTGTTTTTAGGTAGGTACTCAGTTACGAAACTAGTCTTTAAATAGTTACTTCTGTTCTTTAACGAATGCCATTTTATTTTGGTTTCGAAGTGTTTTGTTTAAATTATTAGTTATTCGACCAAGTTTGAATGAGTAAATTATTTTTTAAAGGTTGCCACGCACTTCCGGAATATGTTTATATTCATTTAAATGCATCTGTTTTTCTTTTAAGAGTTGTTCTGAAAATAACAATGAAACTTTTAATGTGAATTTTTTTTAAATTTATATTAAATATATATATTTTAAATAATATTTCAGTATATTTTGTGTATTTACAAAAAAAAAAAAAAAAAAAAAAAAAAAAATCAAAAGAAATATTTCCCGCTATAATGATATATCAATAATATTTTAATTATTATTCTTAATTTTCTTCGTATTTTAAAAGTTGATTTTAATTATATTTCATTGTAAGGGGAAGATTGACAATTTAACGGTATTATTAACAGTAATTGTGTATTTGTTCTTAAATTATACAATCATAGTATGAGTAGTATTTTTTAATAAATGGGTTAATTTTGTATTTATTCTGGGTCGACGTGAATAATTTTCATAATTTTATAATAGAAATAAATCGACATTAGAAACTTTAAAAAAGGAAATTTATTTCACTCAGAGAGAAAAACGGCTTTTCTATCTAAGGGTAATATGATTGATTTGTATAATTTGGCATTAGAACTCGGAGTTCAAGTTACTGCCGAAAATAAATTATAGATTTCAGAAATGTGCGTGCTATTCAACGTTATCTTGAGAGAATCGCAATGATTCTGATGTATTATGGAGCCGCAATGGTCGAAAGTTTTTTTTTAAAGAATCGCAATGATTCTGATGTATTATGGAGCTGCAATGGTCCATAGTTTTTTTTTTTGGAAGAATCGCAATGTTTCTGATGTGTTGTGGAACCGCCATGGTTCAGTTATGTTCAGAGAATCGTCTTGCATTCCGTCGTATCGGAATCCCAATCGATATCCCAACCTGGTTCAAAGTTGTTTCAAATGAATAGCCATATTTCTAGAATAAATTAACTTGATTTGTAAAATTAACTAAATGCATTAGAAATAATCATATCTTCCGACTAGGGGGAGAATGTAGTACCTTTGAAATAGTCAACCCTGATTAAATTAAAATTTAGGTATCTGTTGTGCATCGACCCTCACATTCATGTTAAAACTATAATGCATAACTATAATGTATATTCATTTGTAATATAAATGTGAATACGGAAATTTTTTTTCCGAAATATTGTGTCTGGGGAGAACAACGCCCACAGGCGGACCTTACTGTGAAAAAGACAAAAACATGCGGTCGCGAAAATGTTAATTTCACTCCTTTGCTCAGTGTTGCTAAATATATAGAATTTTTTTATTCAATATCCCCCCACTATATTTTAACTGCAGCGGTTGCCTAATCACTTCGAAGCTTATCCATCCATTATGCATATCATATATCACTCCTCAAAATTATTGGTGGCAGATGAATAAAAGAGTCCCTAAATTGGCAACACTGTTTTGAACTCTTTAGAGCGTTACAGCCAACAAAGGGTTAATTACTTTAAAAAACAATGAAAATTACATTCTGTATTGCAGCTAACAACTTGAACGTTGGCACTGACCAATTACTATATGTTTATAGTATATGAAATTACACCATCATATTTCATACTAAGCATGTTGAATCTATTGAAATAATTTTTCGACAACTTAATTTTCTCTGTTGGGGATAATTACTTAAGTAAGAAATAACGAAAAGTAATTCAATTTATTTTAATGTTAAAAATTTGTGTTTGCTTTTAAAATAGTTTGACAGATTTTCGTGAAGAAGATGCTTGTAGGTTATACAGTTTTATTGATTAAAACGTTTGGGTTATATCATTGTTTATCAACGTTATCAATGTTATCAACGTTTGGGTTAATCAAAATTTCTTCGTTTATCAACGTTATCAATGTTATCAACGTTTGGGTTAATCAAAATTTCTTCGCAATCGCGCAAATTAGAAATTTACGAACACATGTGTTTATAGATGTAATGTCGGCAGTAAAAGTATCCGAGCATTAGCAAAAATTCCTATATAAAAAAATTACACTTAATACTGTTTTGTTAAATAAATCCTTGTCGAATAATGTTCTTAGACTGATACTTTTGCTGCCAGACTGTATGCCTCATAATAATTATTTCACTTTTTCACAAATCGTGCCGGAATTTGCTCATTATATAGTATATACTAGCTGACCCGACAAACGTTGTTTTGTCATATAAATTATTTCTAGAGAATATTTTGCTAGAAAAAAATAACTAACTTATTGTAAGTGTGTAAGGATGTGGTATATAAGTGAAACAGGTATGGACCGCTGTGAAAGGTGACTGTAAATTCCTTTTATAACATAAAAGACATAATTAACAATTAAATAAACAATTTAAATTGGACTGAATTGTAAATCTAAACCATTCTCGAATCCACCTGAAGACACACAAAAAATTTCATTAAAATCGGTCCAGCCGTTTAGGAGGAGTTCAGTGACATACACACGCACAAACGTATGGGACTCCTTTGGTGACTTTAAATATTTTAAGCCATTCTTTGCGATGAATTGAAATGGCTATCTCAATTGTGGAACTAAAGATCTTGGCGAGAAGCGTCCGAGCTACTTCGGTGTCAAATTTCAAATTTTGCCAAAGGGATCCGATACTAAAGGTGTTCCATACAAAAAATAAATAAATAAAATATCAGTGACATACAGACGCACAAAAGTATGGGACCCCATTGGTGATTTTAAATATTTTAAGCTATTTTTGCTATGAATTGAAATGGCTATCTCAATTGTGGAACTAAAGATCTTGGCGAGAAGCGTCCGAGCTACCTCGGTGCCAAATTTTCCATACAAAAAAAAAAAAAAAAAAATAAATAAATAAATAAAATATCAGTGACATACACACGCACAAAAGTATGGGACCTCTTTGGTGACTTTAAATATTTTAAGCCATTTTTGCGATGAATTGAAATGGCTATCTCAATTGTGGAACTAAAGATCTTGGCGAGAAGCGTCCGAGCTACTTCGGTACCAAATTTCAAATTTTGCCAAAGGGATCCTATACTACAGGTGTTCCATTCAAAAAATAAATAAATAAAATATAATAAATTAGCTACACAAATAAATTTGTAGGGTGGTTGTTAATCAACGTGCGTGTAAATTTGATAGAAAATGTTTTTAAATACTCACTCTAATTCCGCACTAAATTTGCAAAATATGTTGTTTTTTATGCACACTTCAAAACTCTTCAAACACTAATTACATCTTGATGTAATATTTCAATTAGGACACAATTTTTTGTATAACAATAATAACACGAAGTTACAAAATATTTTCCTGAATTTGATCGCAGCACCAACTGTCGGGACAAACTGGGATTACAATAGAATATACGCAAGCGAAGTGTGACGTCACTGACCGTCAGTAGATGCAAGAAAAAGATTTCCTATGTTAATCTCCCACTGTATTTTTAAAAAAATTATTAAATTCGAGGAAAATTATTTCTCGATTTTAATCCCCGTATATGGATATAGATATGTATTAGTTATCGTATGCATGTGTTAGATTGAGTTATTTTGCTCTCAAATTGACAAAATTTTAATTTTAAATTTCAAAACTCAGTCTTCCTTGGCGTTTTTTGTATTTGGCGATCAAAAACGTAATACGAAAATATACATGCCAGATGTATATTTTCGTAATATGTATTGTACGAAATTGTTTCATATTATTCATTAGTCTCTTTATATAAGTTGTTGAAATAACCATTATTTTTGAAAGAAATTAAATATGTTCGCCAGATGATATGGCGATATTTTTTTTTCCGCCAAGGATGACAGAGTTTTGAGATTAAAAATTCAAATTTTATCGATTTTACAGCAAAAACAACTCAATCTAACGCATGCACATGATATTTAATACATATCTATACCCAAATATGGGGATTAAAATCGGGAAATAATTTTCCTCGATTTTTAGTAATTTTTTACAAAATATCCAATGGGCGATTAACATAGGAAATATTTTTCTTGTATCCACGGACGGCCAGTGACGTCATCACTTCGCTTGTGTATAAATGAATATTCGATACTACGATCGTAGCGCAGTCTGCCGGATCCAATGTGAAACATTCCAAAATCAAAAACAATTTATAAGTGATAAATTAATTAAATAAACAATTTAAATTGGACTGAATTGTAAATCTAAACCATTCTCGAATCCACCTGAAGACACACAGAAAATTTCATTAAACTCGGTCCAGCCGTTTAGGAGGAGTTCAGTGACATACACACGCACAAAAGAAATATATATATAAAGATATATATATATATATAAACATTTATAAATGCTAGTTACGTAATAAAATTTAACCTTAATATTTAGCAATTAATAGATACAAAACAATACCAACATAACAACAATAGAACTGACTGTAACATATAGGTAAGACTTACACAATATACATATATATTTATATATAAGCTGCAAATAACTTTCAATTCAATACGCAAGTAATTTATTTTATGTAGAGCATACCTAAATTTTTATTAAATTGCTCTTTCATATACTATATATATATAGCAATGAACTCCATATGATTCTGAGTTAGAGGTGCTTGAAAATATGTAGGTTAATAATGCATTGTTTACGTGTAAGATTAAAAAAAAAAAGCCCCGACTTTAGGTGTTTTTCTAAAACAATATTTTAAAAAAAAAATTAATATTTGTGTTTAATACTTTATGTGCCAATGGCATACATACATATATACATACATACATGTATATATATATGCAAGTGACATTTGCCACATCGATTTCCGAGAGTAAAACTCAATTGATCTAGCAATAAACAAAATAATTATTTTGGTAAATAAGTAACGTTTTAGAGAAAAGCAAAAAAAAAAAAAAAAAAAAAAAAAAAAAGACGGGGTTTATTGTTCTAAATAAGAAAATACCCCGATAACAATGTGTTAACTAACTTGGTAACATGCTTGCATAACTATTTTTTTTCTTTTCATTAATTGTACCGAACATCTCTTATTATGCCTTATATGACTTGGATATCATTATATATGTTTATGAGTCTGAGATGGTTAAAAATAATTCGGTTAAAAGGTAAGTATACAGTTTATTAACTACCTTATCTTGCACATAGCCGCCAACATTTCGAATATTGCATCCAGATATATCCCCTCTATTTTTAAATACAAATCTGTCAAATTTATTTTCTACGATTGAATAAATTAAAAATTATTACAGAAAATTTCTGGTATAAAATATTTAAAAAAAGAGAAAGAATGAGAGAGATAGAGAAATGGTAGTTGTGTGTCTCATATACCGTAATTTTGGGCATATAATCCGCAGACCAAACATGTCTGTTTTACACCAGTAATTTTAATTGATAAAATATAAAGTTTTGTAGGAAGTAGTACTGGGTAGAAACATAGTTATAATTGTTAATTAAAAATTTTTGTGTCAAAGTGATTTAACTCTCATACACCGAAAATTACGGTATATATGTATTTCTTTTTCATTAGTTGTACCGAACATCTCTTATATTATTTTATATATAAGCTATAATTAACTTTCAATTTGACACAGGCATTTTATTTTATTTAGAGCTTATCTAAATTTTTATCAAATTACATTCTTTTATACGATAATGACACCCACACGATTATAAGTTGAAGATAATTAAAATAGTTTACAAGTATGCAGTTCGTTAACTGATATTATGAGTAAAAGTTTAATCTTTGTTGTATCTGAAGTTTCTTACAAAAAAATGTTACAGCAATTTTGAATCAAGTCTATTTATACATCTCTCGAAAAAATACGTTTCCTGATTTTTCTCAGAATAATCTGTTTCGGAACTCTTGTATTGATTAAAACTATTGGTTGAAGAATAGAGGAGAAAATCAATAGTGAACCTCCTACGAGCAAACTAATGAAGATGAATGGAAAGACTTTATTTTTGTCCCGAAGTTCGATAATCGTGGAAATGGTATAGAAATTGCAAAATGTCTCATGAAATAAGTCGTAATATATGTCCATTCTTTAAAAGAAATAATAACGGAAACACAATTAAAGATTTAGTATTTTAAAGGAATTTAGAATTATGAAATTGTTTGTTGAATATTAGTATAAATTTGAATTAAATAAATAAATAAATAAATAAATAAACTTTGTTGACAGTTGTGTTTGTTTTACGTCGCACTAGAACTACACGATAGGTAATTAGCGGCATTCTTCGATTTACCCCGAGAGGTGATCCGGAGACATGACATCACCATTCTGAGTATCCGAGGAGGGGATGGCACTTCCATTTTGGCAACCCCATAGGTATTTCTTCTACAGAACGTGGAGGATATTACAGGCACGACAGATTTTACGTGTACCTGTCACTATTAATGCACATAAAGGTAAAAAGTATATGTATATACAAGGTGGCCATAAGTAAACTTGGCTTATTCAACACTCACTTTAGCTGTAACTAAAATGCCTATTGAGTCCAAAATTTGTATATAGATAATACAAAGAATGCGTTCAAAGATTCTGCAAAAAGAATGAATAAATAAATAAATAAATAATTCCCTAGGGGGCCAAACATCAAAATACAAACAAGCTACGAATTTCAATACAAACATATTTATTTATTATTACTGAAATTTTTGGTTTTTTTAGAGAATGTTTAGCAGTGTAAAACGTATTTTTCAATGTGGGTCCCATCATTAAGATATAAAATTTGCAATCGATGAACAATGTGTTCAACGGCAGCTAATCTCGAGCGATCTGCCGCACATGCAACGTTATGCGGTGATTCAAGTTAGCCAAAGTTACAAAATATTTCCATGATAAACCAAACTCTTTAAATGGCCCCATAAACAAAAACCACACTGATTATGATCTGGAGAACGGTACGGCCAAGGAATGGAAAATGATCAGCTGATGACTCTGTTATCTTAAAATTTTGCCGCAAAAACCTTTGCAAAATGTGAGAATTACAGTTTTAAATGTCGCAAGGTTTGAAAATGTTAAAATAGACCACAATTATTTATTGCATATCATTTCAAGCATTTTGAGTTTAATGTGCCCTCTATCAGATTTTTTTTTTTAATTTAATTATTATTATTATTATTATTATTATTATTATTATTATTATTTTGAGAATCTTTCAGCGCATCATTTGAATTGTCTCTTTTGAAACTTTCGACTCAATTCGCATTTTAGTTACAGTTCCAAAGTTCTCTGAATAGGCGAAGTTAAATTATGGCCAATCTGTATATAAATACACACACACACACACACACACACACACACATATATATATATATATATATATATATATATATATTCATTTTCAATTGCTATTATATATAAATATAATGTATAAATTGAAAATGAATGCAAGAGAAAGAAAACTTAAAAAAGTAAGAAAGCATAAAATAATAATTAAACTTCCAAAAATGTGAAACCACCTTCAGCAGCGGAATGTTTAAATGAATAATAATTTAACTTCAGTAGCGGAAGCCCTCAATGCAGCGATGGAAACTGAAAGATGTTTCAAGACTTATCAGTAAAAACAAAAAGAGCTGAGCCCCCTGCATCATACAAAGAGAAAAAAAAAAAAAACAACTGTAGTTCAGAATACAAAAACGAAAACTTAGATTGAAAGGGACAAGAGAAATGCGGATGCATTAACACTAAAGTCTGTTCAACTTAAACTGATACCGAAAATAAACAAAACCACATGTTGTTTGGCGACATGGATAATGTCACTGTCACTGTTGGCGCTAGCCAAGGTCACTCATTTCTCCCTTTTCTTTTGTTAGAATTTTCCCACCTCTTCTTTTGTTATCTTAACATTTTTTCTTACTTTAATGGGCCTTTCATTGTTGTACGTCTTGTAAGGTATAAGTTTTTGTCATAAACTCCAAAATACAAAAAGAAGTGGTGGGGGATAGTTTTATCTTTTAACGAGCTATTTTTTGTTTGAAGGGGGAGTTGGTTAATAATAAATCTTAACGCATTCTTTTCATGAATAACAAAAGTTGCCATTTCCGCGAGAAAGACACAAATGTGGTATACCTTTGTAACCCATTTGTTTACTTCGGGTATCACTTTAACTTGAACGGACATAGGAGACACAGCAAAGGAAGAGAGAGGGGCAATTTTTCTATTATTCTTGTTTCGTCTGCTATGTGTAGAATTATTGATACTACGGACATTCCTGTTTTATAAATGGACCAGCCACTTTCACTCATGCGCAGATAAAGCCATAGGTCTTTCTTCCGCGGTTTATCAGTACATAACATTAACAGTTATGGATGCCAGTTATAATGCAAGGCAGATAATAATTTATTTTCGCGGTATCGAACAAATTACGAAATGCCTTTCCAAGACTATCGCAGTTGTTGTAAATTCTTCAAATTCTAACAATTTACGAAAACATAATCTTTTTCAAAACTTTAAATGTTATATATGATAACCAGTTAATTAAATCAATAAACATCGAAATCTAACCTTTCATCATAAAGACTAATATTCAAAGATTCATTAACTAACAACAATTTTAAAGCCAAAAATAACATTAAACCTTCATTTCCTAGTAAATTTTAAAATTAAATCATTTAATTAAAGAAAAAGAAAGCATACTACTAATGAAGGTTTAATATCTCTTTAATCCTTGAATTTAATTATATATTATTTTTCTATAAAATCTATTATTTCCAACGGAAAGCACGCTAGCTCACTAATTATAAATTATCAACTTAGGGGCCGGTCTTATATTTAATTAAATATTACTTTTCTTTAAAACCTTTAATTTTTAATCAAATTTAGGGATTTTTAGACTTGGAGTTCATTATCACTATTCTTAGATAATTTTTAGATCGGTTAAAAATTCGCGATTTTTTAAAAAACATTGTTTAATGCTCTAATTCATAAAACCACGTGACCTAACAGGAGTTTGAAGTAGGAAAATTGGCTGCTCTTAAAATTTAAAAAAGCATAAAAAAAAAAAAAAAAAAAAAGTATTAAAGCTAGTTTATTCGATTGGAAGTTACAGAGCTACAGATTGACAGACACATAGCCAGATAAATGCTTCAATAATAACTATATTTAAAAATAACAACGCCCAGATTTTACTGTACCTTCAGTTGCAATGGGATTCAGTTTAAATCACATTGTTGTCAGCATCGTTAAGGTATCATGCCACTATTTATTGATGAACTCAATTCTAATTACAAATCATTTAATAATAAAATAATAAAAATAAAAATAAAGCAGCTCTGGATGATTTAGGTACAAGTTTGGGTAAAAAGTATTTGAGTTTTGGATAACCGCAAAAAAATACAAATGCCACTTTTTTTCAGACAGTAATTTCTTACTTGCCCGTAGTCTCGGACTAGGTTTTCTTTTGTTAAAGTTAAAAGATATATTAACATCATGGAGGGATATATGAACAAACTACTATGTTTTGGGCATCACAAAACATTCTTCTATATCTATCTATTAATCTATCTATCTATCTATCTATCTATATATATATATATATACTTTTTTTTTCTCAATTTTTTTTTCTCATAGAAATATAACACTGACTGTCCAAAGAAAGTTAATTTTATGTTCTACTGACGATGTCTTAAAAAATGAGATTTTTTTTTCCCGTATTAAATAAAAACAAAAAATCAGAAACTGCATTAAAAAAAAAAAAAAAAAAAAAGATCCCTTGTAGGTTTAAGGGTTGGGGGGTGAGGGTTGGGGTGTGGGGGTGTGGTGGGGTGGGGGGTAGGGCATAATAGGGAGCCGCATGCCCCACTCATTGGCAGTTTTCTACAGTCAGAATTTCCAAAGACCATTTGCACGATGAGCGAATAGGCTGTTTCAAATCCTGAAACGGGAAGAGGGGGGGAAGAGGCACTACCGAGCAGGAATTTCTGCAATTAGAATTATCAGTAAAGCTATTTGAGCTATAAACAAATAAGCTGTTGTATTTCCTAAACGAGAGGAAGGCGCTGCAGGCGCCACTGAGCTGAAGTTAAAAACAGTCGGATGTTTCAAGGATCGCGAACAAGCTGGTGAAGGCGACTGATGATAAAGGAAATAATAAAGTGTTGTCACTAAAATTTCATACATTAGTTTATTAAAATTATTCTATTTGTCGCATCGGTAAGGAGTTTGCGTTCCTGGATTCAGAAAACTTGTCCCTTTCATTTGGTACGGAATTTGTAGCAATCGACCTATATTTCTAATTTATTTGGTCATTTAATGCTCTTTAAACGCATTTTAAGCTCAGAATCGATTCGTTTACTAATTGACATTAATTGACATTTAATGAATATCTATGTAACTAATTAAAATTTTAAAATTCTTTTTTCACTCTCCCCTCGAGAATGATTCTGAGCAACCGTATGTCTTTTTTTTTTTTTTTTTTTTTTTTTTACTTCTATGTTCAGTGAGGTCTGAATGTATAGATGCACAGACAGACATACACCTTTATTTTATTATTATAGAAAACCAAAACTATTAAAGGAATGACAAACTAAGATACAGTTTAAAGAGCACTAACGAAAAATTACACTATAAACACATACTTATTAAAAAGTTACTGTAATATAAGAACAGAAAATAAATAATATAAACTATATAACTGAAGTATTTTATACAACATTTTGGAAAAATAGATTTTATTTGCTGTCCAAATAAAGAATTGTCAATATCAAAATATTTAAAAAATAATTTATTGAAGTATAATGTTTTAACTGTAAAATACAATTAGGTATCATACTAAAAACAATATTTTATGTTTTATAAACCAATATGTATAATAAATCTTTAACATCAGTCTAAAAGAAATAGGTGTACAAATAATGATCGCATTGATTTATTTTTATTTAGTTTTTTGTTATAAAAATTTCTATTTCAAAATTCGTGAATAGGTTTTTCATTTACCAAATACATAAAAATTCAAAATCTTTGATTCTTAAGTATCCAATTTTAGAATTTTAAACAGAAATCAGTTAGTTTATAAAAAAAGTTATTGCACATAAATCCTAAGTCACGCACACGTGGCTGACCAAAACCAAGGTCAAATCAGTAGCTTCCTTTCGTGCACGTGTACATAAAAGAGCTATTTTAGAAGGAATATTCAATTACTTATTTTTAATACTTTGTTCTAAATATACTTAAAATTGATCAAATGCAAATCCCTTAAAGAAAATAATAATAATAATAATAAGATTAACCTTGAAAAATTTTTTTATTTCCTTGTTTACAAGAATATTTTTTTAAGGATAACGAATAAAGAATATATATTTGTAATATTTTTCAGAAGTAAAGAAGTTTGTAAATTTTTTAATAATTGAAATAAGTAAATATGCATAAATTCTTAATATTAAGAAAACCTTAAATAAGGACATACGCCTGTTATACAAAAACAACTTTTATATGATTTTATGAACGATATGTAGTGCCATTTCTAGAAATTCATCTATTATATTAATAGTGCATTAACGAAAGTTTTAAAAATGAACTATGCATGCATGACCTTACACTTTTCAATGAAAATTATTACAGCAACCGAGTTTAGAGCTTGCCTTGGTAACCACAAAAATATGTGGCTTTTACAGGAAAATAGTCATTTGCAAGTTTGAATCAACTGCAATTGCGAACGAAAAGACAAATTATACTCATAAAGCTTACGAATGTAATGCGTTTTGTTCGCAGTTTCCATTAATATTATTTCTTTTAAATTTATGCATATAAATGCCTTTGAATGAGGAAATAAAAAACAGCTGTCTTTAATACTATAGTTATAGATTTATTGTCAATGTTGATTATGATCACCGTCAGCTTGAATACATCTCGGCATCATCAACATATCATATATGATTCTTGTTTACGTTCACTGTGTTGAACTGCAAAACTTAACGGCATATTAAAATACACATCAGCTCAAGTATCAATTTTATTGTGTTTAAGGTTCTAAGAAGTTTGTTCAGTTGGTCATTATTCGTTATTGATATTTATTTGTCTTCTTGACATACTCATTTCAATATGATAAGATTTCATTTGCATCAGTATGAAACATTTCCCTGTTTTACTTTTGATTTTTTTTCCTGTAAACTCCAACGTTTATTTAGAATGTTTTGGGGTAATATTTATCGGGTACGTGGATACGATAAATATCTTTTAATATATCTTTATCTATCAATATATTTTTAAGGCATTTTTAATTTTATCTTTACAATACACAATTCTTGTTTTCATACTGTACTCATGATTCTGTATTATATTTGCCATCATTTCCTATTTATGGACACTGGCATATTTTATAGATAGTTTTTATAAGAATTTTAGCAGTTATATCTATGATTAAATAAGGTGAAATTTTCTAATATATATACCGGTAACCAAAAATCGGAGCGGTTATCGTCAGCTATGCTATATAAAAGCTGTATCGAAATATATGTCAGAACCAGGATTCTCACAAAGGGAAATTTAGGTACCACAATTTTTATTCAGTATTTTTTTTTTTAAATAGACAACAATGGATATCAGCGATTAGTCAAATCTAAAATTTCTTTATACAAAATGTAGTATAAAAATTTGTAGTTGTGAGAACCCTCGTCAGAATACAAACACAGACTCTAATATATACTTTTAGAAAGGGATGCTATAGGTAGCTTATAATATGCAGCATATCCTCCTTGTTATACTTTGATATTCTTTAATTAGCTCACTTAGTCACATTCTATTAGATGTAGAATGCACTTAAATATTCATTCTGATTCCCTTTTGCCATTTAAAATTAATTAAAATTTAATACATTTAAAGTCAGCAATTTAAACATTTTACAGCAAAAATTGTGCTAAAATATATGCGTTTAATGAATAGGATTTCAAGACAGATTTTGTATGTTTTGTTTAATAAGTATTTAAAGTTATACATAGAGATTTGTAAAATGAATTGAATACATTGTATTTTCGTATTGGATTCCTCTAAAATAAGATTATACATTTGTTAAACGGAAATATATTTGTTAAGACGGAATTTATTAAAGCAACAAAATAGAAAAGTGACATTATTGCATTCGCTGTATTGTTGCTTTAAAATGAATGTCACAAAAATTTGTAAATAGCTTAATGTATTTATCGATGTAAGAGTGTACATGGTTGCCGCACATCAAAATTGCACGGGTGAAATAACGTTCAAAATAATTCACCAAGCACTTGCAAGATGGGAATAGCACGGAAGACATGTAAATTTACTAATAACAATGATATTACACAGAAAATTGGCACACGGTTAAATGTATCAAAGTTGGAATAGAATAGGTATATGAAAGAGTCCGTTCAATTTTCGAACGACCATTAGCCGAATTACTTGTCCTCAGACGAAGATCAATTTTTGAAATTTTACGAATCTTTACGTTTTTTATACTAAATTTCTATGAAATCATTTAATTCTCATTTAAATGCTCATTTTTAAGATATTATTGATAATTGAGTTAATTTTTTTTAAAATGGATAATGGATTTTCAGTTACTATTTTAAATGCATTTGCTGTATGCGTTATATATACAAAAAAAAAAAAAAAAAAAAAAAAAGTTAATCTAATATTTATTATAAACAAGTGAAAAGAAAAAGTAAACGCTTTAACAATCTAAAGTGCATTTAGAATAAATCTTATCCTAAGAAATTTCTAATATTAAAAGATGTAGTAGCAATGAAATACTAATACTAAAAGATGTGTGATGTAGATTATCACATATTATAAAATTCATTTTCTCTTTAAAAGATAGGTAAAAATTCTCTAAATAAATAAAATTATAAATAAAATTATTTAATCTTAAACAACTATTTAAAATACACTGATGGAAAAAAAAAATCCCAACTCCAGGAAGGAGCTGTGCTAGATAAACGAAATTTGGTAGGCGTGTTTATACATCTGAAAGATGACGTCGATTCAAATTTCGAGCTACGCGCATAAGTGTGGCGCTAGTAGCGACACTATGAACATGCAAATGAGGTTTGCTTTAAATAAGCGCTGTAAGGTTCGTGATCGTTATTTACAGTTGAGATTTGACGTAGTGGGTTAATGTTAGTCAAGGATGCCTCTAAGAAGACGAAGAAGCCATTATCAACAGCTCACTGAGTTTAAACGAGGTCGTGTAGTAGGGCTACGAGAAGGTGGGTTTTCTTTCCGCGATATTGCAGAAAGACTTGGCAGAAATGTATCCACTGTGCATGAGTGTTGGTAGCAGTGGTCAAGGGAAGGTACTGCCTCAAGAAGACCGGGTTCCGGGCGGCCACGTGGCACTACTGAGGGGGAAGACCGCCGTGTTCGGCGTATGGCTGTGGCTAATCGTACTGCGTCTGCAGCTGAAATTCGAGCTGCAGTTGGCACCACAGTGACACAACGAACTGTTACAAATCGGTTACTTCAAGGACAGCTCCGAGCCAGACGCCCTGTAGCGTGCATTCCACTGACTCCAAACCACTGCCGTTTGTTACGTGAGTGGTGTCAAGCTAGAGCTCATTGGAGGACGGAGTGGAGATCTGTTGTGTTTTCTGATGAAAGCCGGTTCTGCCTTGGTCGCAGTGATAGCCGTGTGTTGGTTAGAAGGAGGCCAGGTGAACGCCTGCTAGCGGCCTGTCTGCGGCCTAGACACACAGGGCCTATTCCTGGAGTTATGGTTTGGGGAGCAATTTCGTATGACAGCAGGAGCACTCTCGTGGTTATCCCACGCACCCTGACTGCAAATTTGTACGTCAGTCTAGTGATACAACCTGTTGTGCCGCCATTCATGAACAGCATTCAAGGGGGTGTTTTCCAACAGGATAACGCTCACCCTCATACCGCTGTTGTAACCCAACATGCTCTACAGAGTGTCGACATGTTGCCATGGCCTGCTAGATCACCAGATCTTTCTTCAATCGAGCACGTATGGGACATCATTGGACGAAAACTCCAGCGTCATCCACAACCAGCATTAACCGTCCCTGCATTGACCGCCCAAGTGCAACAGGCATGGAAATCCATCCCACAAACTGATATCCGACACCTGTACGACACAATGCATGCACGTTTGCATGCTTGCATTTAAAATTTTGGCGGTTACGCCGGTTACTAATGTACCAACATTTCACATTTGAAATGGCTCTTCTCGCCAATGGCTCTACCTGTAATCTTGAAACTTTAATCAATTAAATATGTTACCTAGACAAATGTATTGCTGAAATTTCATTACTGTACAATAATTTTTTCTTGGTGTTGGGATTTTTTTTTCCATCAGTGTATAACGATATAACTGCTATTTTTAACCTATAAATAATAAATTTGCAATATACTTTTATTTTTATTTTTATATGTTCCCTTTCATATCTTTTTCAATGCAACTGAAACAAAATCTTTGATCGATTCCTCGTATTCATACAAAATATTTCCTTAGCTGGTTATTTTTGATCATACCCCTTACGATCATACCCCACTCCATACTGTTATTGTAAAAAAACTTATGTTTTTTTGGTACTATATGGTCACGCCACAAATTATCTTCTTTGGAATAATCAATAATTTTTCCTGAACTGCTGAACTGGATCCGTTCTTGGGTGGTGTTCTTTCATCTATTATTAATTTTTAACTTAACTTTTTACAGATTATCCTGAAGTTGCCAACTCAATGATTTTAATCGACAGCTAAAAATAATCACCAGAAGATGTAGTGGAAATACTAAAAGATGCACTAGCTAACAAGCTAACCCACTAAAAGATGTGGTAGTAATTTTACAAAAAAAATTACGAAAATGTTTCATAACAATTAATTGGCGCAGTTTTTCTCTTCATTGTGGATTTTTACACAATATTAGATATAAATATATAATGTATAATATATAGCATAAAAATTAAAAATTAATCTATAATAGAATACATTATCTCTATTCCACTTCATTAAAACTAAATTTGATTGAAAAAAACTTGCGTGTATTTGATCAGAATTTCTTCGCTAAGTTATGATAAAAAATATAAAATTTTGTATCTTTAATAATATAAAACATTTATAATTCTTATACGACGTCTGTAAAGTTAGAACAAATAATTTCTAGCAATCATAAAGCATAAAAACTTTTTTTTTTTTTTTTAAGAAATTACAGTGGAATATCAAATTTATCAAATTTAATATTATTAAAAATAACTTAGTTTAAACAAAACAAAACAAAAATAAATAAATAAATAAATAAATAAAAATAAATAAATAAATAAATAAAAAACATTTACGATTATTATTATTATTATTTTGAGATATCTATAGGTGTATGTTTTAAAAATTGATTATAAATTTAAATCATTAAAAATGTTGCAAAGAAAAGGAAATATGGTGTAGCAATATAAAGAAAATTTTTCTTAAGCTAATATTTATCTTTAGTAAACAAATATTAGTTTAAACAGGTTTTATATTTATTTGTTCAGTCATAAAAAATCAAATATTATAAAACACTTTTTAGTAAATTCCTTTTGGTATTTTTTTACACTTTTTTTAAATTTAAAATATGGTTTTATTCTATATATAAATAAAGCTTTTATTGTTTTAAGATCTTCAACAAATTAATTCAAAAAACAACATACTGAAATGAACGGCAATTTTGATATGGATAGAAAAGTAAAAAGTTAATACTTCTGGTTTCATTATTATTATTATTATTATTATTATTATTATTATTTATAAAACATCACTATGTAGATTTGAATTATAGAGCTTTTCTTTAACCATTTTAAGGCCAAATATCTTCACATGTCCTACCTCTCAGCACCACGTCTGTATATATATATATAAATTACGTGTCACGATGTTTGTCCGGGGTAAACTCCTAAACTAAGGAACCGATTTTAATGAAATTTTGCACACTGTGTGCAGTTTGGTCCAACTTGAGAGATAGGATAGTTTTTATCTCAATTTATTGTCACAATATTGTTTTATTGCAATTATTTGTTAATTATAGACCTTTATTAAAGTTGCTCCAAAATATCTGTGAGTTCCATTAATTTAATTGTTGCCAAAAAAAAAAAAAAAAAAAATACGAGTTCATTTTCTTTCGACATAAAAATAAATACATTTAATCAAACGTGAACGTTAAAAAATTATAAAAAGTTAAATTATACATCTCACGAAAATTGACGTCATAATCAATTTAAAGATTTTATTCGCATTGATAAAGTATGTAGTTATACACAAGCGAAGTGTGACGTCACTGACCGTCTGTGAAATCAAGAAAAAGATTTCTTATGTTAATCGCCCATTGTATTTTTTGTAAAAAATTATTAAAAAACGAGGAAAATTATTTCCAGATTTTAATCCCCATATTTTTGTATAGATATGTATTATTTATCATGTGCATACGTTAGATTGAGTTATTTTGCTGTCAAATTGACAAAATTTTAATTTAAAATTTCAAAGCTCTGTCGTCCTTGGAGTTTTTCGTATTTGGCGATCAAAAACGTAACACGAAAATATACAAGCTAGATGTATATTTTCGTAATATGTATTGTGCGAAATATTGTTTCATATTATTCATTACTCTCTTAATATAAGTTGTTAAAATAACCATGATTTTTGAAAGGAATTAAATGTGTGCGCCAGATAATTTGGCGATATTATTTTTTTTCCGCCAAGGATGATAGATATGAAATTTATTCCGCTGCAACATGTTAATATCTTATATCAGATACATTATGTATATGCTACAATTTATTTCACTTGACACGTGTGTTAAAAATTTATTTACGACATAACCTTGCTTTTTCAATTTTTGTTGCATTATTCTAATCTGCATAACTTCGTTTTCTTTAAGAAATTTGTGATTTATACATAACGTTCTAAATAAAATGTAACCATTTCAATATTTTAAAACATATTTAAAAGTCTGTTTTATTTAACATTTAATTTTAAAACTTAATTAAAAACTTATTTAAAAGTCTGGAAGAGTTTAAGTCTGTTTATTTGTTTTGTAACGGTAATCTATATGATCGATGTTCGAAACTTTAATTAATTATTTCTCTTATTTTTCTTTACTTTTTCTTTAATAACTTACCAATTTAACGTTCCTGATTAAATTTGTGATTTATGTATGTATTTTGCATTAAATTTTGACTCATATTTTATGCTGAAAATGCGATCTTAAAATCTTGCAATTTTCTTATCTTAATCCTTAATGCTTTCCTTCTTGATTAACTTGAATTTACTATTAAAATTTTAACATACTCAGAATCTTCTCACCACTTCTTTAAAATATATTAATCTTTTGAGTAATATATTAATCAGTATATCCCCACAACGATATTTGGCGATTTTTTGTTGGCGATTATGGCTAAATCATAAATCTATAAATCATAAATGATAATCTAAATCATAAAATAATAAATCCAAAATTAACAACATATAGGCTGCCATATTATATCACAAACAGTCCAGAGCGACATCGTTATCGTTCAAAACGGCGCCAAAGAAAAATCGCCAAATTCAGCTGTGGGGATATACTGAAGTTATAATTATCCGAATATAATTACTGAAGTTATATGATAAGTTATAGTTGTGGGTAACAAGTATAGTATTTCCCTACAACTGGATATGGCGATTATGGCTTAATCATAAATCTAAAAATCATAAATGATAAAATCATAAGCTAAATTATAAATCTAAAATAAAAGCATGCAGGTTACCAAATTTTGATGCAAAGAATCCAGAACGACTTCGTTATCGTTGAAAAAAGCGCCAAAAAAAAAAAAAAATCGCCAAATCCAGTTGTGGGGAAATACTATATACCTTATCAAATTATCAACGTATTAGTTAGCCGCAGCAACGCGTGGCCGGGTCTGCTAGTATTTTTATAGAAAATAAGGCTTTCATTACTGTCTGATTTATAGACAGTGGTAAAAATTACATAATGTAACAAGAGTGTAAAAATAACTTGTGGTTTTGAACAAATTGATAAAGAAACATATTTCTGAAAATAATATGGTTATGGAAATTTCAATTATATCATAAAATGTATACAATATATATATGTATATATATATATATATATATATATATATATATATCAATCTAATTTTTTTTTTTTTACTCTGACTATTTAAGCTTCTGGGAAGCTAGTTTGTAGTCCTGAACAGTTTGGAATGGTTTAAAACATGTTACTGGGCACATGGCATCTTGGTACCGCTTAGAAATAACATTTGTTTGTTCTCTTTTATTTTTAATTTTTAATTTTTTTTTATTATTAATTATTATTTTTTTTTTTTTGTCTCTACATACAATACAATCTGGCGATTTCCGATCAAGAAATTATCCAGGTACATGCTTTTCCGTAAAACGAGACCGTAGATCTTTCAAACTTGATACTCCAGTTTTTTGCAATTTTCCATGTATCTCTTTCCACAGTGGATCAAATGATGGATCATCTCTTGGTAGGCGTTCAAAGATGTTATTATTAAAATACAGAAATGAAGTAATTATTTAAAACCTCTTTCTAGAAAAGACCTCTGTGAATGGGTAAAGGCTAGATGGAAAGTAATCCAATAATACTTAATTTCATTTTTCCTACACAGCCCTATTGCCATCCCTAAAGCCATAAATGATTTTATATCGACAATATCAGTTTTCAACCACTTTTGAAAAAACGAGATGAAGGTGGTAATCCAGTAATTTGATCCTAAAACTGCAAATCATGCCTATTAGTTTCTATTTTCATGAAATGATATAAATCATCAGGAAAAATGTATTACAAAATAATCCACATAAGAAAAATTACTTGCGTCAATTAGTATACTCCTTTTAAACGTGTATGATTTCCAAGCCACGTACTTTTATATGGATCATTATCAAGATATTCATTCCGTTAACTATTCTCAACGGCTGGAACTGTATTTTCTTTCGTATTAAAGTTAATCTTTGTAAATAAGCAATTCACAAATAAAACACGTTTTTTGTTAAAAAAAAAAAAAAAAAAAAAAAAAAAAAAAAAAAAAAAACACTAAATCACAATTTTTTTTTTCCAAAATAGAAACAAAATAGCTATTTTTTGCTGATGTAGTACACATATCTGATGCACTAGTCTTTTTGTTTTAACACAATTCCAGACCGAATTGGCCTGGTGTAAAATGTCGATGTAACTCGCCAATGGCGCTCTCCTGGTGGCTTTTATTTAAACTGTACAAGAATTCGAGCATGGGGAAAAATCCAGCCAATTACACTGATTCACTCTGCTAATAGGGAGTGACTTTCGGCATTAGTGATCAATCAACTTTCGTTTTTATTTATTCCAATACCTATTACTTTCTTCATTTTAATTCGCGATAAACATGGTTTTGCTTGATTACATTCCCTTGAATATTATAACTGAGAATCTGCCTTTAAATTTTAAAAATGATATTGTGGAGAACAGTGATTTTATATTCGATGCATTTATTCTTTTTATGTGTATTGTTCTATTTAAAAATAAATATAGAACAATATTTATTTGAAAATTCCCTCATATTGCAAGAGAAAGAGTAGGTAAAACTTTTGAATAAACTAATTAAATATTTTTGTTTCATTAGAACTAATCATTATAAATTTTTGACTTTAAACACTGATAATATTTAACGTTTAATGTTTGTAATGAAATATTATGAATGAAATAGAAATTATGTAGTAACACATCCTCACCATCTGAACATAATTACCTGATACCCACCTGATACTTCATTAAAAAAGCTGACTGGATCTATGCCGAAGTCATGCGAATACTATACTAGTAGTTAAATAATTTGGTGTCACGTCGCACACTATACTCACAAATCAAGTTATGCATTTTCGAAATAAATAAATAAATAAACAAACAAAATAATAATTATTTGTTCCTCTTGCTACTACAAGTAGCACTCTTTTGTGCCAGCTGGCAAATTGGATATCCTCTTTTTGTTAAAAAATATTTCCACATAAAAGTTCATTCACCATTTTGCAAGGGTGTGTCTATTCTTCTCTATACCCTTTCACTGTAAGAACCTCCAAGAATTTATCAATGTAAATTTCCCCCGCGCACATTTACATATTGCGGAAAACCCAGGCTGAATGCCTCAACCATTCATTCACCTTGGCCTGTTATTTGTGCACTTCAGCTTTTGTGCAGCTTTGGAGATGCGGTTGAACTGGTCAGACACACTTTATGTCCAAGAAGATCACAAATCTCTTGGGTCAAGCAATGTTTTTTTCTTTAACACTTTCACGTCCTCACGTTTCTGATTTTAAACAGCAAACCCCGTTTTTCTTTCTTTTTTTTTTTTTTTTTTTTTTTTGGGGGGGGGGGAGGGGTTCTAAAACGTTACATTATTTAACATAATAATTTTACGTATTTTTGATTAGATCAATTAAATTTTATTTTTAGCATTCGATGCTCCGATGTCCATTGGTACATATATACACCGGCAGAACTCAAAGATTTAAACTCTAATGCACAATCTTTTGCTTAAACAATAATAATATATTTTTTTGGAGGAATGCCTAGAGGAATGCTTTGAATTTAACGATGGCACCATGTTGGTGTCACCAAACGTAAAAGTATTAATCACTTAAATGACAGTGAGAAACATTTAAAACAACCTAATTTTAGATCCCAAGTGCACAAATTCGATGCTGAAATTTTCGATAAAATTTTGCTTTTATAACTTAGCTGAAAAAATTCCCTTTCTTTTCTGCAAACTTTGTTTGCAAATTCTGGCATTTTTTCATTCTAAATATGCGTACTTTTTTTTTATTTTTTTTATCAGTGTTTGCTAACAAAATTTGTTGGGATTCCCATATTTATTTAGTAATATTATGTACTTCGTAACATTTGTATTAAAAAAATTTCACATAATTACGTTAATTCACGTTATTTGTCCCTACTAACTGTTATTTATTTATTGTCTTTTCTATTTATCTGAATTTATTATACTCATATCACTTGATCAGTTTACATTTAAACTTTCTGTTTATCAATTCATATATATTTAATTGTATTATTGTTACACTGGTAGGATGAGGCGAAGTACATAAAATGTTTTTGCAACAATTGGTGAAATATATAAATTTTAAATAGGGGAGGGGGGGGGAAGTTGCATTTGACTCAACGAATTTTAATAATTCCATTTTGAACACATATGTGAAAAGAATATTTTTTCGACTAATCGCATTCTGGATTTTGTATAGTTATACAGTTTGCTACGGTGTGCATTATCAATGACAATTACTGCACTTTCAGATGAGTTATAATATTTCCTACTCCTTAATAGAAATCATGTACAAGTTTGTCTAATATGGCTATAGTCAAATTCATCGTTCAAATTCGTTAGACGTTCTTTCATAAACACTCCTTTTTCTTTTCTTTTCTTTTCTTTTTTTTTTTTTTTTTGAAGGGGGTAGCGTAGGGGGGAGAGGGCCAAAATCATGATTAATGTTACCTATCAGTACTTGTCAAGATTACTGAATGCTCAAGTTAACTTATGAGAAAGTTTGACCCACTATGCATATTTTTAAGTTTCGTTTTCACATTCAAAAAATTTGTGGCAGCAGGTAAAGCAGCTCGTGTTTTTTGAATTTTGAAATTACTTTGCAGCTGTAAACTGCAAAATTTCATTTGGTGAAATTTCACATAATTTTATCATGAAATTTCTGTATGTGAAAACGGATTAAAAAAAAAAATATGCATCATGTAATGAATAATAGTGAGGTAAATTTGCATTGTATTGCCTTTGTAAATTTAATTTGTGTTTGACGCGCCCCTCCCCCTCACCCGCCTCATGTACACAACACGATAATTCGACGCGAAGCTTTCCTTGATTGAAGAAGCAATTTATTCATTAATATTCTTTACTCCTTAATAGAAATCATGTACAAGTTTGTCTAATATCGCTATAGTCAAATTCATTGTTCAGATTCGTTAGACGTTCTTTCATAAACACTCTTTTTTCCTTTCTTTTCTTTCTTTTTTTTTTTTTTTTTTTTTTTTTTTTTGAAGGGGGTAGCGTATGGGGGAGAGGGCCAAAATCATGATTAATGTTACCTATCACTACTTGTCAATATTACTGAATGCTCAAGTTAACTTATGGAAAAATTTGCCCCATTATGCATATTTTTAAATTCCATTTTCACATTCAGAAAATTTGTGGCAACAGGTAAATCAGTTCGCGTTTTTTGAATTTTCAAATTACTTTGCAGCTGTAAACTGCAAAATTTCATTTGGTGAAATTTCACATAAATTTATCATGAAATTTCTGTATGTGAAAACGGATTAAAAAAAAAAAAAAAAAGTGCATCATGTAATGAATAATAGTGAGGTAAATTTGCATTGTATTGGTTTTGTAAATTTAATTTGTGTTTGACGCGTCTCCCCCCCCCCCGCCTCATGTACACAACACGATAATTCGACGCGAAGCATTCCTTGAGTGAAGAAGCAATTTATTCAATAATATTTTTTACTCCTTAATAGAAATCATGTACAAGTTTGTCTAATACCGCTATAGTCAAATTCATCGTTCAAATTCGTTAGACATTCTTCCATAAACACTCTTTTTTTTTTTTTTTGAAAGGGGTAGCGTAGGGGGGAAAGGGCCAAAATCATGATTAATGTTACCTGTCAGTACTTGTCAGGATTACTGAATGCTCAAGTTAACTTATGAGAAAGTTTGACCCACTATGCATATTTTTAAGTTTCGTTTTCACATTCAAAAATTTGTGGCAGCAGGTAAAACAGCTCGTGTTTTTTGAATTTTGAAATTACTTTGCAGCTGTAAACTGCAAAATTTCTTTTGGTGAAATTTCACATAATTTTATCATGAAATTTCTGTATGTGAAAACGGATTTAAAAAAAAAAAAAAAAAAAAAAAAAAAAAAATGCATCATGTAATGAATAATAGTGAGGTAAATTTGCATTGTATTGGTTTTGTAAATTTAATTTGTGTTTGACGCGTCTGCCCCCCCCCCCCCCCCGCGCCTCATGTACACAACACGAAAATTCGACGCGAAGCATTCCTTGAGTGAAGAAGCAATTTATTCAATAATATTTTTTACTCCTTAATAGAAATCCTGTACAAGTTTGTCTAATACCGCTATAGTCAAATTCATCGTTCAAATTCGTTAGACATTCTTTCATAAACACTCTTTTTTCCTTTCTTTTCTTTCTTTTTTTTTTTTTTTTTTTTTTTTTGAAGGGGGTAGCGTAGGGGGGAGAGGGCCAAAATCATGATTAATGTTACCTATCAGTACTTGTCAAGATTACTGAATGCTCAAGTTAACTTATGAGAAAGTTTGACCCACTATGCATATTTTTAAGTTTCGTTTTCACATTCAAAAAATTTGTGGCAGCAGGTAAAGCAGCTCGTGTTTTTTGAATTTTGAAATTACTTTGCAGCTGTAAACTGCAAAATTTCATTTGGTGAAATTTCACATAATTTTATCATGAAATTTCTGTATGTGAAAACGGATTAAAAAAAAAATATGCATCATGTAATGAATAATAGTGAGGTAAATTTGCATTGTATTGCCTTTGTAAATTTAATTTGTGTTTGACGCGCCCCTCCCCCTCACCCGCCTCATGTACACAACACGATAATTCGACGCGAAGCTTTCCTTGATTGAAGAAGCAATTTATTCATTAATATTCTTTACTCCTTAATAGAAATCATGTACAAGTTTGTCTAATATCGCTATAGTCAAATTCATTGTTCAGATTCGTTAGACGTTCTTTCATAAACACTCTTTTTTCCTTTCTTTTCTTTCTTTTTTTTTTTTTTTTTTTTTTTTTTTGAAGGGGGTAGCGTATGGGGGAGAGGGCCAAAATCATGATTAATGTTACCTATCACTACTTGTCAATATTACTGAATGCTCAAGTTAACTTATGGAAAAATTTGCCCCATTATGCATATTTTTAAATTCCATTTTCACATTCAGAAAATTTGTGGCAACAGGTAAATCAGTTCGCGTTTTTTGAATTTTCAAATTACTTTGCAGCTGTAAACTGCAAAATTTCATTTGGTGAAATTTCACATAATTTTATCATGAAATTTCTGTATGTGAAAACGGATTAAAAAAAAAAAAAAAAAAAGTGCATCATGTAATGAATAATAGTGAGGTAAATTTGCATTGTATTGGTTTTGTAAATTTAATTTGTGTTTGACGCGTCTCCCCCCCCCCGCCTCATGTACACAACACGATAATTCGACGCGAAGCATTCCTTGAGTGAAGAAGCAATTTATTCAATAATATTTTTTACTCCTTAATAGAAATCATGTACAAGTTTGTCTAATACCGCTATAGTCAAATTCATCGTTCAAATTCGTTAGACATTCTTCCATAAACACTCTTTTTTTTTTTTTTTTGAAAGGGGTAGCGTAGGGGGGAAAGGGCCAAAATCATGATTAATGTTACCTGTCAGTACTTGTCAGGATTACTGAATGCTCAAGTTAACTTATGAGAAAGTTTGACCCACTATGCATATTTTTAAGTTTCGTTTTCACATTCAAAAATTTGTGGCAGCAGGTAAAACAGCTCGTGTTTTTTGAATTTTGAAATTACTTTGCAGCTGTAAACTGCAAAATTTCTTTTGGTGAAATTTCACATAATTTTATCATGAAATTTCTGTATGTGAAAACGGATTTAAAAAAAAAAAAAAAAAAAAAAAAGAAATGCATCATGTAATGAATAATAGTGAGGTAAATTTGCATTGTATTGGTTTTGTAAATTTAATTTGTGTTTGACGCGTCTCCCCCCCCCCCCGCGCCTCATGTACACAACACGAAAATTCGACGCGAAGCATTCCTTGAGTGAAGAAGCAATTTATTCAATAATATTTTTTACTCCTTAATAGAAATCCTGTACAAGTTTGTCTAATACCGCTATAGTCAAATTCATCGTTCAAATTCGTTAGACATTCTTCCATAAACACTCTTTTTTTTTTTTTTTTTTTTTTTTTTGAAAGGGGTAGCGTAGGGGGGAAAGGGCCAAAATCATGATTATTGTTACCTGTCAGTACTTGTCAGGATTACTGAATGCTCAAGTTAACTTATGGGGAAAATTTACTCCATTATGCATATTTTTAAATTCCGTTTTCACATTCAGAAAATTTGTGGTAGCAGGTAAATCAGCTCGCGTTTTTCGAATTTTCAAATTATTTTGCAGCTGTAAATTGTAAAATTTCATTTGGTGAAATTTCACATAATTTTATCATGAAATTTTTGTATGTGAAAACGGATTAAAAAAAAATATGCATCATGTAATGAATAATAGTGAGGTAAATTTTCCAATAAGTTAACATGGAGTTTGAATGACCTTTGTGCTCACTGTAGTCGAATAGGTGAATCCTTTCAATGGTTTTAGTAGAAACACCGGCAATTTTAATAGCCTATTTTCCAGCTACCTACTGATAAAATTTAATATCCATATGTAAAATTACAACTCCTACAAATACAAATTATATTTCCACTTGAAATAGCTATTTGAAGAATATATACTGGTATTTCGATACTTATATATTGATATTTTATTCAAATTTATGGTGGAATTTAAAGATTCAAGTCGAAAATAAAAAGGAAACGAGAAGCAAAAACGCACAAAAGAAATTTCAGGAACTCTTCACTTTTTTTACTCTATATGAGGTTTGTGCCTATTTCCTCATCCCATTTTCTGAATTTCATTCTTAAGTTTTAGTGCTAGTGTTTTTAACAATTTTCAACAAAATCGGAAAGCTTGTTAAACATATTTATTAATTCAATGCTCTCATTTCTGTAATTATTCGTAGCGTCTTGACACTGAAATTGTTTTTCAAGTTAACTAGCATGTTTATTATTAACAATGATATATGTATATAGCACAGCATTATTTGGTACAAAGACTCAAGTAATTCATTTGTATGTGTAACGGTTAATAAACGGATTGTTTTCAATACATGGAGTTGCAGTGGAATTCCTTAAATGCAAGGTGATATGTGGACTATTTCGTTCCTCTGAGAAGAAGCTTCGAATTCTAAGACGTCAAGTAGGGCGAAAGTATTAACTTCATAGATGTATGTACGCTAAAGCATGTCAATTTTCATGCTGAAAAAAAGAGCATGTGAGGAAAGTGTTGTTTCATTACTTTATTTTGAAGAAAATTCCTGCTAAACTTTATCGTTTACCCCAGGAAGTTTATGATGGATGTGCTCCCTCTGTAGATAAGTGAGAACGATGGTTGAAATAATTTAAAAGAGATGATTTTGATGTGAACGACAATGAACGGCCAGATCAACCAAAAAAGTTTGACGACAAATTATTGCAATTAGTATTGAATGAATATGTGTATGAAACTATTAACAATGATCGCTATCGACAACAAATATAGCCAATTTTAACCATGCTTTCATCATCAAACGATCACAATGGTCCACCACAATGAATACGGCAAGGCAACGACCAAGGCAAATTAATTGTGTTTCATGATAACGATCATGAAACACATAATATCAAAGACATATGTCTTTGTTTGTGAAGATGTAAAATTTAGAACGATTCATAGGCTGTTTACTTCCAAACATCTTTGTATCGTTCAATTTTGTAAAATGAATTCTACTTTTCGTGATTACATAGATTTTTTAATCACAGAATAGGACAAGTAAATAATCTTCATTAAAACTCACTAATAAAAATGCGTAAAGTAAAATTTATTTAACTTTACCTTATTGCACATTTTAGTTGTAATTCTATTAAAAATTAATCGATATTTCTAACGAAGATTCCAATAATTGTTTAGAAGCACGGAAGGTAAGTTCTGAAGAAGAATTTCCAAAGCAATTAAAGGTTCAGTGAACGAGTAAGAGAGGTAATTAATCCGCTAATCTTATCTTAAAGACAATCGGAATTAACTTCTATTTCTTCTTTTCCTAGGATGGAATACTTTTTATATTTTATTATTGGTTATGCTAGATATAATTGCATGATGTTTTTTTTTTTCTTTGTATGTTTGTCTTCGTTTTTCTTTGCTTAAAAAAAAAAAAAAAAAAAAGAATTAACTTTGAAAGTAAATATGTTATTTAATATTTTGAAATGTATTAATGAAATATATATATATATATATATATTTTCCGAAATAATGATGGTCTGAAAAAATAAATAAATAAATAAAATAAATTACAGGAGTAAAAAAATGATAAATAAATTTGTTAAAGTATAATATATTTATTTTAATCATTAACGATATGCTTTTAATTTTGTATGTAAAATAAAATAAAAGCGTTTAAAGAATATCTCCATGTAAAAAATAAATAAATAAATATATATATATACTAGCAGACCCGGCCACGCGTTGCTGTGACTAAGTTATACGTTGAATTATACGGCTGTAAACTATTTAGTACAGTCAAATTATTATTTACGAACAAAGACGAAAACGTTGTAGCCGATGTAAAAACCCACAGGGTTGAGATTTGAAACTTAGGTCAAAATTTGGAAGCGATTGATAAAAATTTTCGTAGTGTTGATATTAAGCACAAATTAATTTTATTGTAGGGTCCTATAAATTTTAATGGAGAAGTGATATATATTATTTCTAATGCTACTTTGGATAAAATTGCTAAAATGAATAATATATAAATTAAATTCTATTAAAATTCTATTAAAATAAAAGTATAAAAGAAACAGACGATTTTAAAATCAATTTTTATGGAGGAGTGAAATATAATATATGCTATAATGGATAATTTTACTATAAAATGACCTCATCATTTTAAATATTTTAAAGAGGGCAACAGCTGTAGTTATAAAAAGGAAAACAATAAGGCTAAAAAAAATAAAATAAGTAAATTTGATAAATATTTTAAAACTTTAAAATTGGAAATCTTATGAAATATTTGACATTTAAAGTAAATACATGTATCATTTTAAATAGAAAAAGATTTTGGAAAAGTTTAGTGTATTTTAACGAAGTGATGAGAAGTTTTTGAGTATGTTAAAATTTTAATAGTAAATTCAAGTTAATAAAGATGGGAAACATTGAGGATTAAGATAAGAATATTTATAAGATTAAAAAAAAAAAAAAAAAAACTTTTTATATACCATGCTTTTAAATTTTAATATACTAATAATATACTAATTAAAAGGAAAATGATAAATATTCTATCATAGTTTGAAGTCAAATTTGTTTTCAAATGTCTAAATAATATATCTGATGTAAGATACTAATATTTTGCAGCGGAATAGATTTCATTTCTGTCATCCTTGGCGAAAAAAAAAGAATATCGCCAAATTATCTGGCGAAAATATTTAATTCCTTTCAAAAATCATAGTTATTTTAACAACTTATATTAAAAGAGTAATGAATAATATGAAACAATATTTCGTACAATACATATTACATGTCATACATACGTACAATGAATAATACATATTACATTTCGTACAATGCATACATCTGGCATGTATATTTTCGTGTTACGCTTTTGATCGCCAAATAATAATAATAAAAATAAAAAAAAGCCAAGGGCGACAGAGTTTTGAAATTTAAAATTAAAATTTTGTCAATTTGACAGCAAAATAATTCAATCTAACACCCGCGATAACTAATACATATCTATACCCAAATATAAGGATTAAAATCGGGAAATAAATTTCCTCGATTTTTAATAATTTCTTACAAAAAATCCAGTGGGCAATTAACATAGGAAATCTTTTTCTTGGCTGCACAGACGGTCAGTGAGTCACACTTCGCTTGCGTATAGAACTCAGATATAGTATAGCATATATAGAATAGAGTGATCATTGGGGAGAAAAAAGTTATTCCTTATCATTTGGGAAAAGACGACGTTTTTACCAAAATATGGCCGTCTTTCCCCGAGTACATACGGGAATACATACTAATATTTTAGCAAATAAAATTTATGAATAATTTATTTGCTAAAGGGGAATGGAAGACTCCAGATACAGTTTCAAATTCATATTTCTTTCTTTCTTTTTTTTTTTTTTTTTTCAATACCACTTAATGGCTGTTTCCAAAGCTTTTATTTATTTTTTTTCGGCATCAAAAATCTTTGTACGATAACATGGGGATGAGAGATCTATATATATTACTATATCTATGATAGAACTACATTAGCACTTTATCAATGTGTATAAAATCTTTAAATTGATTATGACGTCAATTTTCGTGAGATGCATAATTTAACTTTTTATAATTTTTTAACGTTCACGTTTGATTAAATGTATTTACTTTTATGGCGAAAGAAAATGAACTCGTATTTTTTTTTTTTTTTTTTTTTTGGCAACAATTAAATTAATGGAACTCTCACAGATATTTTGGAGCAACTTTAATAAAGGTCTATAATTAACAAATAGTTGCAATAAAATAACATTGTGACAATAAATTGAGATAAAAACTATCCTATCTCTCAAGTTGGACCAAACTGCACACAGTGTGCAAAATTTCATTAAAATCGGTTCCTTAGTTTAGGAGTTTACCCCGGACAAACATCGTGACACGTAATTTATATATATATACAGATATATATATATATATATATATATATATATATATATATATATATATATGTAAAAACGGCAGAAAAAAGATCTAAATAATAACTGTAATTCTATCAGTGTAGATTTGTCTGGACTAGAAATTTTAGTAAGAAAAATTCATAAACTTTCAGACTAAAATTATTAGGAAATTCATAAATACTTTGTATTTACCATTAATTAGCATTGTCTAAATGTTAGAAAAAATATTCTAAAACTTAATCTTAATTATAAAGCTTTAATCATACTGACATGAAAAACAGTTATTAAAATGAAAAAGAAAAAAAAAAAAAAATGAAAATGAGAAAAGAAAAAGTAAAATAAAAATAAAATTCTTTCAAACAGTTTTAGTCCATTCTTTTTCAAATGTCTGACTCAAAATTAATATTTTTAAAATAAATTTCAAATTTACATTATTCATTATTATTTATTAACCAATATCATAAACTCATTAAATTAACATTTCAAAAAGTGTCTTACTTTAGTTCTCATCGAAAGTTTTTGGCGGGTCGTAAGTCCATCTTCAGTAAACTTCTTTAGTTGACTGCCAGCTTTCTCATTTTTCACTCCTTTTAGTGAAAAAGTTGGCAGTCATCTATAGAAATTCACTGAAGATAGTCGGGCGACCGACCGAAAACCTTCAATGGAGAACCAAAAGTAGATTGAAATGGAAGCAAGTTTAATTAAGCAAGTTTCTCCTTTAAAAAGTCCAGTGTATCATAAAATATTTTTAACCCAAATATGCTTGTTTGGTATAGCTCAGATTTTGTATTTTCAAATAAAATTGACTAATATATTATATATTTAATATTATTATTGTAATTTATTGAAATAATCGTTTTATTTTTAAACTATTTATTTTCTTTTTAGTTTCTTTCACATATATACATGATAGAGAAAGTATTGTTTTAGGGTAAAATCTTCGAAATTGAGATTTTTGTTATATTTACACGTTTTGGAGTCCCCAGAATCCGAAAAAAAGTTTTAGCGGTTGGTCTGTGTGTCTGTTATCGTCATATCTGAAAAACAAATAGTTCCAAATTCAGTATTCTAAATTTGAATTACATAGAGATGCTACACTAAACATTTCGTTGAAATCAAGCAAACGGTTTGAGTACAAGGACATCCAAATGAATTCAAACACATTACGCTTATCGGCAAAAAGTTTAGTAGATGCAGTTTAAGTTCTATAGGCTGCAGAAAACAAAATAATATGAGCATATATTTTTTACATTCAAAAATGTATGTTGCATGTAGAATATGGTATGAAAATCTTTCGTCATTCGTTTACAAGGTTACTTAAAAGAACTATAATACAGTTTGGCAGTTGCAGGAAGTGCATTTCAGGTTATCAAGTGGGTTAGTAATCAGGATGATGTGTATATAATTTATAGAAGAAATGGCAAGGCTACCAATAATTAAGCGAAAACACACTTTTTTATTGAATGAAACTAATTGATGGAAGTGCTGTACTATATTTTATAATGTCCAGGAAAACTGTTCTGGAATGAAAATTAATTTCTTATATCCATACGATAAATAACATATTTTTAAATTAAAATTTCAGGGCTTATTTTTTGTAGAATTACGTGTTTTAAGGTGATTTTTTTTATTTTTATTTATTTATTTATTTATTTTTTTGGGAGGGGGGTGTCATGGGGGGGGGGGGCTTTAAACTTTTTTTAGGTAAATGAGCCCAATGTAAGCCACGAAAGAGTGATGTAGGAGGAGATAATATGTCAGGAAAAATATGAAGCCAAAATTGTAACTTCTGATGCTATTAAGTATCTTATACATCGGGTAAGTGTCGTCAGGAATTGTTCTAAGCCCTTGAGCTGCATGATTTATATATATATATATATACATACTACTGTGATTTTTCAGTTCTTTTAGTTTTCAATAAAACGTAATATTTTGATCTTTTTCAAAATTCTGTTGGAATGTTAAAGAGTTTAAATAGTGGAGTATTAGTTGGAGGCATACTGAAAAGTCTGCATTACTGTGAGGAACTGAGATATTGAAAAAATTCAAAAAGTTCCAGATTCATGTAGATTTCCACTATCTGGAAATTTGACTTACTCTTAATGTACTGTATATGGGCATAGTAGTCCGAGGTTATTATTAGTGGAAGGTTTGGGGAAAAAATAACCACTAAACGTAAAATTTTAATCATGTTAATTCCTTAAGTAGAATACTGTAAAAAAAAAAAAAAAAAAAAAAAAAAAAAAGAAAAGAAAAGAAATCTAATATTTTTTACAAACCAAATAATTGTATTTTATGACTAATTTTCTTTAGAAATATAGTAGCAACCGAGCAAAATGAAGTCAGGTCAAAGTCGAACTATTCCAAAATGTTTTTACACATATCCCACTTCACCAAATTTAGATTTAAGAACAAATATCAGGGACATATGTATATATGTTTCAAGGAAAAAAAATAAAACCTCACATGTTATGTGTACTTCTTTATTATAATTTAAAAAACAGGCATTCGAATTAACTCACAGACTTTTAATTTTTTCAAACAAAATTATTTCACTAATTTTATATTTTTATTATTACGTATTTGAAATCTATAATTATTTGGATGTTTAAATCTGTAAAATGTTTTTGTAACAAAACTTTTTATATGTAGATTGAGATCAGAAGAACTGATGTTCAGAAAATGAGTTTTAGCTGTAGTCATATTATTTATTATTTTTATTTGTCCGTGGAAATCACGCGATCAGTGAGAGGATTCAACGGATATTTTAAATTAATCTTAACCTTACCTTTTCCATATTTAATGTACTACAATGTAATCTTAAATGTCTTAAATTCTGTTAAAAATGTGTCTTATATGGATGGTCATATTTTAAGCAAAAATAAAATGTCTACTTTTTAAGACACCTTTTTGCATCTGAAATTAAGGCATTGCAAGTGTCTTAAAACGCTGCCATGTTTTACGCTTAAAAACACCAACATGTTAGGCTTAAAAAGTTTCCGTTTTTAAGGCTTTTTAATAAATAAAAAAAATAGTTAAATATGGCGTGCGATTCTGTTTTTCTGTTAAAAATAGATTTTAGAACTTTTTAGAGCATTAAGGAAATAATAACAAAAAATAAATAAAATAATAATCCTATTACTCGGTGCTGGGAATAGAATAAACACTGCTCATGGAATCAGAAACCTAGAGTCAAGCAGCTACCAATCACGCTACCCCGGAACACAGCAAAACTTATTTGTATGTTAATATATACGCAAAATTAAGTATTCACGAAACAAACCACAGTGTTATGTTTTATTTCTAATTTTTCGCCATAAAACTATTGATAATATAATAATCTTAAATTTCATAACTAGAGATCTAGAATTTTTTAATGTATTACAAATATGTGAAAGTTGCAGCCCTTGATGTTTGCATAACGATTTCTTTTCTTAAACTGATATTCAAAAGAAAACAAACTATAATCATGAATACCAGAAAATTTATTGTTTTACATTTAGTTGCAGGTAAATATGTAAAAAAAAGAATTTTTAAATGAATAATAAGAATAATAAGAAAGAAAAAAAGAAAGAAAAATAATTATGTACAAATTATTCATGATTGTTCACTTATAAATTCGCTTTCTTTTCTACAAATTACTTGCGGCGTTTCTACTCATACTTTTTCTTTTAATATTAGAAAGCTTTAAATACAAAGATTTTTTTTATTTTTTTTACGAAGTAAGCTTTGTATCTAAATATGTTGTTTATGAATTATATGTTAAAGATAATTGCATGCAAATATCATTTACATCTCTAGAGTATTATTCCATGAAAATTTAATTTAATAAGGCTACCATAGTTTTAATGGCTGGCTTAACTGCTTATTATATAAAATAATAATATGTTTATTAAATGTGGAAAGAAGTAGGATAAGCTTATTTTCTTAATGTAGATTCCATATGAAAAACTTTCTGAGTAATGTAAGTGTCTTAGTTTCTGAAGTGCCTGAAAGTTCAGACGTGTTTGCTGTCTGAAAATTCACGTATTTACGCCAGACTTGTAGTAATCTTAATCGCGTAATCGTAATCGATTGTAATCGATTACAAAAGTAACGTAATCGCTGATTAATCGTAATCAAAATAAAATATTTAATTTATAATCGTAATCTAATCGTAATAATAAAAAAAAATTGTAATCGTAATCTGATCGTAATAAAAAAAATATTTAAATTATAATCGTAATCTAATCGTAATAAAAAAATATTTAAATTATAATCGTAATCTAATCGTAATCTGATCGTAATCTAATCGTAATCTCATTATATTTTGATAGAGAATAATCTGTATCGTGGAGCAATGTAAACGTAATCTATCTCCAAAATAAGATTGCACTATATTTTTCTTTTCTATGCTGCCATTTTTACTCTATTTATATTTTCTGTTATCCCTTTTTTCAAAATTTTCTAGTTTCACAAGCTAATTTTTGAATTTACCTACTCACCCTGGAAGATTGCAGAAGTCATGTTTTAGTTTTACTACGAACTACGACATGACACATGAAGACACCCCCACACACAAACCTGAAGGGACTAGGTCAGATTCAGGCAGTCAGTAGTATTTTCTGACCTCGGTAGCCCAGTCGGTAGAGCACTGGGCTCGTAATTGGAAGATTGCGGGTTCGGTACTCGAGCCGGCCAAAGACCGTCGTGTATGCTAATGGTGGCTGGCGCACGTAAAATCTCTCGTGACTACAATATCCTGCATATTCCTATCAGTGTAATACCTCTGGGGGTCACTGAAGCGGGAGAGCCATCCCTTCCTTGGACGATCAAAATTGTGATGGCATGTCTCCGCCCATCCGGGAGTCCCGGGCCGTTTTCAATTGCCCATTGTGCAGCACTAGTGCGACTTAAAAACCAACTAACCAACCAGTAGTATTTTCGTTACATTTACATCTTTAAGGAAAAAGGGTTGCTGAATTGGATTATATTGTATTGTGTTCTATGGAAATGGGAAGGAAGGAGATAATTTGGTCATTTTTGGGAATTTTGTGAATATTCTTTTTCTTATTATTATCTCTAATTCTACACCTGAAGAAAACCCTGAACGGAACAAATTCCTCCACCCCCCACCCAAAAGAAAAAAAAAGCTGCACAGCCCAGTTAGTTACATTTAATAATTGCACAGCCCGGTTAGTTGCATTTAATAATTGCACAGCCCAGTTAGTTCATACATGTATCTCACACTGCATTTGCCTTCTCTTGCTGTTCGTGTAATATTTGAAATTTAACTTATAATATGTCAACGTCAACGGTATTTACAAAAAAAAATTGAAAGCTATTTTGATGACCCAAAGATTGATTATAATAAAAATGGTGTAAAATCTCTGAAGTATAGTTGCAGATTATGTTCATCTGCTGTAAGTGTCTCAACAAAGACTAAGTCGAATTTGAATACCTGTATGAAGGTGAGTAAAGTTACCTTTCTTAATTAAATGTAATTCATTACAAATGCATTAATGAGGATTTTTCTAATATTGTGTGCTTAAAATTTCTCTTTCATTTTAAACACTTCCCAACAAAGTTGAAAAATGCTTAAGACTTCGGTTCGACTCTCCGCGCTCTAATTCCCTTAAATATTCATGGAATTTTTTGAAACTGATATATGTTATGTTCTTCAAGTTCACTATGGAATTGTTCCCTTTTAAAAATAAGGGTAAATATTACCACTGGTTTGTCTACAGGGAAATTTGAAAGAATTTCAAAGCATTGCGACCTATCAAAGGTATTTCTATAGATCATATTTTAACTTTTATTTCGCACAAACCATAATGCAGTCGACATTAACAATACATATGCGCAAGAAAATGCTTCCTACAGAATATAATGTCATTAGCAATAAGATTTAGAGAGCAACACAAAAATTTTCACTTTCAATAACGGTTATAATTGAAAATTGCTGGAATAGCATTTTCGTTTGTCTTTATCATTTTTAATACTTCCTAGCAACATTATAGAGTGATTATTTTTTAGAATGATTGTTTCATTTTCTATACCTACAAAATATATATGAACTTATTGGTGTATTTTTTTTTTAAAAAAAACCTTTTAAAGGGGTTTTATGTATAAAAAAATATTTAGTAGAACGTTTTTTAGAAATTAAAAAAATAAATAAATAAAAGTTAACAAATAAATCGAAAATATTTTTATGAGAATAAGGAGTTTTGCTTAATCACAAAATTAAACATGTTAACAATCCACTTAATAAGATGCTTTGCCATTAAAAAGTAAAAGAAATCTCTGAAATATGATTGTTACTAACCCGTCTTAAAACTTAAGTTGTCCACTAAAAAGCAACTTTAAAGTTTAGATATGCTTTAATGATTTCATAATTTTTTGAACTTATGAAATTTTAATTTAATTTCTTGAAATATTTTAAAATTAATTTTTGATTGTCTTTTCCTCTTCTGTCTCTCCGTTCATTTATCTATTTGCGTATGCTCTAGTTAATTTAAGTGAAACATTCTGATTGCCGAAATATTGCGAAATAGGTGTGTTTCTCTTTTCAAACATATTTCTGTAATGATTACTGTTATTTATGGGACCTAATGAAATAATTTTAATAGATTTGTATTTATTGTAATTTATTGTTGTAAAATTTTTTAAAAATCTATAAGAAAGATTTCTCACCCAAGCTTTGAAATTTTCCTTAGAAAAAAGGATGAAAAAATATGTGGAAAGTACACCATTTATTCTATCAACAATTTTGGATCCACGATTCAAGAATAGTTGCCTGGACTTGACGAATGAGCACGTGTGTGAAATAATAATTAAAGAAATGAAGAATCACTTTCTTGTCGAAGAAATAACAGAACCAGAACAAAAAGCCGCAACTGAAACTAAAAAAAACTAGTATGTTGTGGCCACCACAAGACTTTCTTCTATATTTTCCTATACAAATTCACTCAGTAACAATATTTAAAAAAAAAAAAAAAAAAAAAAAAACACCTATAACTTTGGAAGCCATGCCCCCACATGCACAAAATTTTTACTAATTAATTACTACTATTATCAATAATTCATATTAATTTTACAATCACAGGTTAAGAATAACTCTCATTATGTACATTTATACGAAATTTTTTCCTATACTGCCATGTTAAAATTTTAGAAAAAATACGATCACAGCGCCTCCTGTTGAGCGATTGATCCCCAAATCTAATCAGCACCAGTTTATGTCAGGGACCAACTAAATACTAAGTTTGGTTAAATTTCGTTTAAAAAAAAAATTACGATTTTTTTTCTAAGTTTTTTTTTTCCTTAAAAGTAAAAAAAAATCGATAACTTTGTTTTAAATTATCACAGATTTATTGTTCAACCATTCGTTTTAAAGGTATTAACGAGACCTTTTGAAAGATACCAATCTTGAAAATTTACTCCCCTTGAGGGGGGACTTCCCCCCCAGGGGGTTGACGAGGCTCCTACACATACAAAATTTTATTCCCAGTTGACTATCTCTATTATAAATAATTCTTGTAAATTTCATAATGATAACTAAAAAATAATTCTCTTTATGCACATTTGTGCAAAATTTTGTCGTATATCACCATGTTAAAAATTTAGAAAAAGCAGGATGGCAACGCAACCTGCAAGACAATTTTCACCAAAAGTTGATAGACAATAATTTATGTCAAGGTGCAACTACATACCAATTTGTATGAAATTCTGTGCATTAGTTCCTGAGATACAGTTGCCACAAAATTTTGTCACACACAGACAGACAGACTGATAGACAGACAGACATTTTCTAAAAATGGTCAAATCATGTTCTACCACTCTCAAAACGTGTAAATCCATCAAAAACCCGAGGTCGAAAATTTTTATGAATCCAATACTTTCTTCTATTGAATATAGAAGAAAGTAAAAAGACCAAACTGTTTGCATTTTTGGACGGGAAAAGATCAAGTACACTTGCCCGGAATTATATATCAAAATCGGAAATAACGGACTATTTAAAAGAGCCATTAGAAGGAGAAGATATTTGCCCTCTAAATTTTTGGAAGGAAAATGACAAAATATATCCAAAAATTGCAAAAATTAGTTCAAAAAATATCTTTCTGTGCATCTTCAGCACCCGTAAAGAGGTTATTCAGTGTCGCTGGAAAATTCTATACGAGTTTCCTCACGCTACTAACAGAGGAAAACTTTGAAAATTTAATTTTGATTAAATAAAATAAAAATATTTAAAAGAATTTTAAATCTCTCCTACATTCTATTTGTATATGTATGAACTTCAATGTTCAGAAGTAAGAAAAAATAAAAGTTAATGGATTATTAATTGATTTTATTTATTTATTTATTGGTGTGTGGGGGGGGGAGTAGTAGTGCTAAATTTTACAGACGAGAAATATTTGTTTATGAATATCCATTTGAGAAACATAAATATATTATCTAGACCACTTAATAAGACATTTAATTAATGCAGGTGTCATCATAATCTATGAAGGTATAAAGATAACTAAACTCATTATTTATTATAGGCAACAGAATTGTACATCTAATTAAAAAAAAAATGCATTTTTAACTGACAGTTTTATTTAAATGAAATGCGAATGTTTGAAACTTCTTTTTTAATTAAACTGATTGCATTTTCATTTAGACTTCTTACTTATACCTTTACACTTTGCTACCAATGTAATTCAATGAGTGTACATACTTACATATGATAGAATTTAAGGGGTTCTCCAAATTTACATAGCTTGTACTTCTTTCCTTTTTATGTTTTACTAAATAATATATATATATATATATATATATATATATATTAATCTTTCTTTTCTACTGAAAATGCAAAAGTAATATAAAACGAATTTCATGCTTCGGAACTAGTGGTCGATTTGAAAATACATTTTGGTCTACTAAGTTATTATAAAGAAGTGAAGTTTGTGACAGATATTTGTGATAGTATTTTAATTACTGACTCATACTTAAAACTTCTTTCAATATTTTAATGATTACATTTCTTTGATGGTCAAAATATAGAGTTTTGTATAAATATAAAATTTCTCTCGTTTTAGATGATAAATTACTTGATAATTTTAATCTGCTTACTGTGATATTAAAAGCTTAATCTGAGAGCAAACAAAATAAAGAATATAAGGAGAGGATATATACAAGATATATTTAAGGATATATATGAAGAAAGATTTAAGAAAGATTATATACAAGTGATATTCATCACATCGAGATTGAGAAATCTGTATAATCGAAGTTTAATCGTAATCGATTTTTCATGTAATCGTAATTTGACAGTAAAAAAAAGTAATAGTAATCTGAATGTAATCGTATTCTAGAGTCTAATCAAAACGCAATCAAAACTGTAATCGTAATCTAAACGTATTCGTAATCGGCATTTGAAGATTAAAAATAATCGTAATTGTAATCGATTAAGGACTTCTGTAATCGACTACAAGTCTGATTTAGGGAGGCATACTATTGTAACAATCGCAGCTATCGTAGATCACAAGTCGGATCGTACACTCCGCAGCAAAAGTATCTGAGCACTATCAATAATCCCTGTCTAAAAAAAGTACACTTAATAATGCTTTGTTAAATAAATCCTTGTCGAATCATGTTCTTCGTCTCTCTAAGAACATGATTCGACAAGGATTCATTTAACAAAGCTGTATTAAGCGTACTTTTTTTAGACAGGGTTTATTGCTAGTGCTCAGATACTTTTGTTGCGGAGTGTACGATCCGACTTGTGATCTACGACAGCTGCGATTGTTACAATAGTATGCCTCTCTTACGCGTTTCAGACATTTTTGTGTCTAAATTGGTATTTCAGAGATATTTCTGTCTTAAATTAAGATATATATGTCGTCTAAGCTTTATATTAAGACATTTACGTGTCTTTAATGCCATTTCAGTTTTTATGTCTTACTTTAAGACCCTCTTATTTGCAGTGTAAGTCCAACTGTATTTATAACAGTTTGAAATTTCAGGTAATTAATTGTTAGGTAATTAATTGTTAGGTATTTTTTTATGATACCATAATAGAACTGCTAACAGGTCCCGCCTTTTTTCACACCAGAATAGTTGTAGAGTATTTTTCAGCAATATGCTCTCATGATTAAATAAGAAGACTATTACTCTACAACTATTCTGGTGTGAAAAAAAAAGCGGGGCTTAATACCATTACACTGTAAAAAAAAACCTATTACCAGCTGCAATCTGTGATTTATTTTATCCAATCACAGAGAATTTCTTGCAAGAAATTCTCTGTGATTGGATAAAATAAATCACAGATTGCAGCTGGTAATAGTCATTTTTTTACAGTGTACGGATAAACTAGCATAGTTAGCAGGTCTACAATAAAAAGTTATTTCTTTTGTATTTTCAAATTTTGGTGTAATGTATGAGTAAAAATAATTGCTTACGTTGTTTCATTTCAATTATCTGAAAACTTTAAATTTTGATTTTACAAAATTTCTAAAACAATTAATTTCAGAACTTAAATTAAACTAGTATGTTGTGGCCACCACATGACTTTCTTCTATATTTTCCTATACAAATTCACTCAGTAACAATATTACAAAAAAAAAAAAAAAAAAATCCGCACGTATTGTCATTGGAGTTGTACAAGTACGACCTTAACAGCACATTTCATCCACTAGACATCTTCAGGATATCCTATGGATGAAAGTACATCCAAGGTACATCCTTAGGATGTACTAGGGATAAGTGTGCTGTTAGGGGAGTGTTTTCAATTTAAACGTAGGACAGGAAACGATTGAAAATTCTTTGGTTTGATATACGCACACAAATAAATGAACAACATACCAAGTGAAATACAATCTCATAAAAAATGTAATGATATGCAAAAATTATTCTGATGAATAAACAAACAAACAAACAAACAAAAAATGTTATTTTAAAAATTAATTTCATTTATTTTTTCAATATTCATTTTTCTTTCCATAAAACTACTGAAAAGTTAAGAAAATATTTACCGATATCTTTTTGTCTGTGCGTAAAAAATATACATACATATTAAATGTATGATATACCTTTTGAATATTTTTAAAGTAAAATAAAAGTTTTAAATAATAAAATCTATAAGTTTTTTTAAAAATCACGATCACAAAATGCTTTATAAATCTGAAATTTTGAATTAATAATTATCTTTAGTTAAATAAAAAAGTAAAAATTTTAAACTTTTTCATGTTGTAAAACAGATGTATAAACGAGGAAAAAGTTAAGTAATTTTAAGCATTTTTAAAAACACTTGCAGAAAGTTTTATTACGTGTACGTGATACTCGCTTTTTGCGATTAATTTCAAAAATCCTAAAGTTAACTTTTTTTATTAGTAATAAAAGTCGTGTATTCACAAAAATACGATTTCAGAGTTCAAAACTTAGAAAAAGAGAAACATGTGCTGAGGAACTTTTAATAGTTTATAATAAATATTTAATTAGGAGTATTTTTGATAGTTAAAGAGAAACAACAAGATATATATATACACTCATGATTGTGAAAATTGGAGAACACCAAGAACGAATGCGAATATCATAATGATATTTATTGGCCTCATACATTATAGTAAGAAGAACAATTGATTAAAATTTCAGTAAAATTGGAGTAATTTGTACTGAGAAAACAGTACATAAAGCTGAGAACTCTGTGATCAATAACAGCACTTATCTGCCTAGGCATTGAATCAAACTGCGATTGGATTACATGTACGGGTAAAGCACTTCCTGTAGCCTCAACACGATGCCACAATTCATCGATCGTAGTCACTGGTGAGTGGTGGGGGGCCAGTCGCATTTCAACGATTAAACAGTGATTTTCATTGTTGCGAGATCAAGAGAAAGCGATGGCCAGAGCAACGGTTGAACACATTCTGTATTAAGGAAGGTCCGGGCAATACAGAAAATTTACGGTCGTGCATTATCTTGCTTAAATATTGCGCTGCGGAGGCCTTGAATATAGATAACAGGGGAGAGCCTTAACTCACGAGAAATTTAATGGCCGCTATTCAGAGTCCCGGGAATGTGAACAAGAAGTAATCGAGACATGTATCCAATAGGACCCCATACTAACACTGCATGTGATCGACAGTGTGACGATATCGAATCCCAGTTGGCAATGTGCATTATTCACAATGCCGTTAAGTACGGATGAGGCAATCCTGATGCTGTAAACGGAATTGTGACTTGTCTGAAAGGCGACTTTACGCCATTCCTGCGTCCAGGTTCGTCATTGATTACACATAAAAGGCGCCCGTATCATGATGCAGTTTTGAGGGTAATCAAAATTTTGGTAGCCGCATACTGGGTCACCACCTGGAGTGATGGTATGTGGTACCATTAGATACGCGTCCAAATCACCTCTTGTTTTCATTCCCGATACTCTGAATACCAGCCATTATACTTTTCATGAGTTAAGGCCCTTCGCTCTGCCCTACATTCAAGGCCTACGAAATGAAATATTTAAGCAGGACAATGCACGGCCTCAAGTTGTCCGTATTTTCCGGACCTTCCTTGATGCAGGATATGCTCGACTGTTGCTCTGGCCAGCGCGTTTTCTTAATCTCGCACCAATGAAAATAACTGTTCAATCATTGAAAAGCGATTGGCCTTCCACCACTCACCAGTAACTACGATCGATGAATTGTGGCATCGTGTTGAAGCTTCATGAAGTGCTTTACCCGTACATGTCATCCAATCGCTGTTTTATTCAATGCCTATGAAGATAAGTGCTGTCATTGCTTACAGAGTTTGCTGCTTTATGTACTGTTTTCTCAGTACATATTACTGCAAATTTCCTAAAATTTTAATCAATTGTTCTTCCTACTATAATGTATGTGCCCAATAAATATCATTCTGATATTCCCATTCCTTCTTGGTATTGCAATGTTCACAAACATGAGTATATATATATAATTTATAAAGAAATCTGTATGATATTTCAAAATTTTTACTTTTTATTTCAAATTACATTATCTTTCATTTTAATATACAGCGAGAATCACTTTTCAAAGCAATTTATTGCAATTTTTGTCAAATCAAATCCCTCCCCGCCCCACCTCACACACACACACACACACACACACACACACATATATATATATATATATATACAGTCGGTAACAAAAGTGTCCGAACACTACCAAAAATTCCTATGTAAAAAAAGTACACTTCATATGGTTTTATAAATAATCTCTAAAAAAATGAATTATATTGAACACGTGTCCTCTGTTAATTATATTAGAAACACTTTAAACACACGTAAAATTAAATGTTATTTAAAAGATGTTAAGAAAATTTAATCCGAAGCTTTTCGCTTTGATAATAAAGCATCATCAGGGATTTTTATTACTCGTTTCCAATGAGCAGTTTTTAAATATTTTTTCTTTTCACAGTCAACAGTTAAGTCTTTTAATAACGTGAATAGCAGCAAAGTCAATTTGAAGTCCGGTAAAGGTTGGATCAGGGAGTTAAGAAAAATAAGAGAAGCTAGAAAAATTGAAATATCACACGAGGCTATTGAAGGAAGACAACCATCATGAATTAGCAGAAATAAACTATTAGCTATTTTATAATATTGTGCCAAATTATTGGCAAAATTGCAGCATATTTAGAATTTATTGTATTTTTTCATTTAATTATATTAATGACTTCGGAAATGTAAAGTTCTTGGATAGTAGGTGGTGCTGTAATAATTTTGGCTTTATCCCATATAGGGTTAGTGTTTGCGTTGGCATAAATGAAGTCGACTAGAGTAGAACTATTTCCTTCTTTGATATTTCATATATGTTCTTGTATTCTTTTATTTAATACTTTGTTAAACAATAATACTATTTTACTTTGTTAAATAAATCCTTATAGAATCATGTTCTAACACTAAGAACAGGATTCGACAAGGATTTGTTTAACAAAACCGTATGAAGTTTACTTTTTTTACCTAGGAATTTTTGCTAGCGTTTAGACATATTTGTTACCGACTGTATATATATATGTGTTCCCTATCTCTGTCTGTTTTAAGCAAATATAATAGTTAAAATGCAGAAAGCAGTTTTGCTTGTAATTGTAACAAACCTTTATTAGTCATTACAACCAGTTTGTTAAAGTCATTCATATACGCTAGAGTCCCTATTATTTTCGTTGTTTAATTTGAAGATCCAATTATTTCACCACGTTGCAAAAGAACTTTTAGTGAAAAACCCCTTACGAATCCTAGAAAATAAATAAAATTATGCTGAAGTTACAAGTTCATAAGGGTCTTTTCGCAAAAAAAGAGTTTTGAAACATGGGTAAAATTGGGTCTCCAAACTAAATACGTGACACGCGAAAACCCCCTTATGGAATTTCAACTCTTAAAAATATCTCAAATCTTGCTTATTCATTTGCTGATAATTCAGTTAATTTTTACTCTATTCCGACGAACCTTTGACATGACTTGTCCAATATATCTAGCTTTCAAGTAATGAAAATATATATATATATCTTTTACGCATGCGCAGTAAAAAAGTATAGACTGTATGTACTCATACCTGAGAAGAAATTAGACGTCTGAATATTAGGTTTCAGAATAATGAATTTTTGTCAATTTTTCTGCAAGTTTTGTGTAATTTTGTGAAAATCCATTCTTGTTTTAAGCAAAAAACTTAAAAATTTTTGAAAAAGAAAAAATATATTTGTCTAAATAATCATGCGATTTTCACAAAAGCATAAAGTATTGCACATGGTATGTAAAATTATGTATAATGCTACAAGTCATTTGTAGCGTTTTATGATACAGGGTAATCCAAAATATTTCTGCTTATCTTCAATTTTCGTTTCGTCCCTTAATTGCACATTTCACTAAATCTATAGTGAAAAATATGAGTTTGTAAATGTTCTTTGTATGTCTAACGTTTGAGGTCATTTCGTTCAGTAATTTTTTAAAAAATAGAAAAATTATCAGAAAAAAAAAAAAAGAAAAGAAAAGAAAAGAAAAACTAGTGATTTTGCCAACATTGCATATTTAGTTACACTCATTATTATATAATTATAAGACATCCTTTCTATACATTTATTACCTTATTAAACATTTTTGAAAGAAAAATTATATTGACTAGTATATTGTCTTCAGTTGTTTCGTAATTTTATAAATGGTTATATATATATATATATATATATATATATATATATATGTATATTTATTTATTTATTTATTATTAAAACCATCATTAACGCTATAATAAGTTTTTTTCAATAATTACATACAAATAAATTAAGACTCTTAAAGTATCCTACGCTTGTATTTTCTGAGTTAAAAGAAGTAAACTGAAAATTTCTGTACATTTGAGAATCAAAATCTTGTTTATTTTACAATGAAATGAATTAATTTATAAATGACGAAAATTAATTCAAATATTCTTATTTAATAGATTACAATAACAATAGCGCTTTATTAATTCCACATTGTTAACGCAAATAAGTATTCAATACAACATCAGAATCAAACTAAAGCAAATATTCAGCAATGATAATTCTTTCTTCACCTTAAATACCTCTATACTAACTTTATTTGATTTACAGCACTTTCGAACGGAACAATAAAAGAAAGAAATTTTTGATGAACGTCTGAAAAGTGTTTGGAACTACTTTATTTTATTAGATTTTTGAAATGCACTTTATTGAAAGAGTCTACTAATACTGAAAGATGTTTTGACACGAGAGCCTTTTTAAGCTATTTTTCAAATTTTTATTGTATAACGCAGTGGATAGGCGCTGATGGTTCAAATTGGAAGTAAATACACGCATCTATTTGCCTGAGATTGGATTGGAGAATAATAAAAATAATGAAAATAAAAAAAAGCCTTTAAAACTTCTTTTCCCAGAGGACTTTTTTGTGCTGCGTAAAAGTAATAAAATAAATGGGAAGTAGTTTTTTTTTCGCTGTGATTTTTAAACTGACGATTTCTTTAAAAAATTATTGATAAAAACAAATAAATTTATTTATGTTAAAAGTTCTTTTAAACGTACAATAAAATATTCGGGTATTTATTTTTACATTTTGTATAGAAAAATTCACTTTTTAAATTATGAAATTATGAAATGTATAATTTGTTGACTATACCATACAAAAAAAAAAAAAAATAAATAAATAATAATAATAATAATAATAATAATAATAATAAAAGTCTTATTTAATCTAATCTATTCATATACTCTTAAAAATCTATGTACATTTATGTACAAACACAATAATAATAATAATAATAATAATAATAATACTATAATAGTAATAATAACGTCCCACACCTTTTATTCTACAGAAAATTATCACAAAATGCATACTTTGTGTTATTTATGAGTTCAGTCTTGTGTTTATCCTGGAATGAGAAAATGTTTTGCTATAACCTTTTTTATTCCTGAAACATTTGTGGTATTTCTCTGGTAATTTTTTGTTAATTAATAGGATAGAAATTTCTATTTAAAAATTATGGTAGCAAAAAACACAGAATCTTCTTATTTCTTGACACATCTTTAATAAGAATAGAATAAATTTTAAATTTTTAAATATATATGTAGTGTATGTATTCATATTACATAGGTATAGTATATAACAATAATCATTTCTGTATTGAACTTTTTGGGAATACGGTAGATCAAGATCAAATTATAAGTAGCTTAGCATTATGTCATGCCTGTAATTTTGTTATATAAAATATTGTGTAGGTGTGTTGAAGGTCGTTTGATTACACATGGGTCCTATGCCTGGGTGGAATGCCTTCCATACGACTCTTTTTAATGGGCCCTAGTCTCTATTTATGAGAGTTTCGGAGTCAACTACGAAACACTCTGATCGGTTAAGTCGACGAACGTGCCCTGATTCGAACCCTACACTTATCGTCAATTAGCTTAGAGAGAAGTACGTCTTGGCCACTGGTAGGGCTATAAATATGAATTAAGATATTATATTCGAAAGCCTTATGAATTATAATACGTGAAAAATATATTGTATTTATATGAGGAATGTTTTTTATACATGCGTACCAAACTATTGTCATTGTTCTGTAATAAACTTTATAGCTACGTTTTGAACTTTTATAAGATAAAAATTACAATATATATATGACGCACACTTTATTTTAATTGAAAATAACCTAATAAATTTTCCATACTTCACTTTAATTGAAAATAGTATAGGCCCAATTTTCTATCTCTAATTTACTTTTCTAATAACCACATGAGTTCAGATTCTACTTTTAAATGAGCTCTAGGAAATATATTAAGTGTTTTCGTTACTATTCTATTCTTCCAAAATACTAATGAAAATCCAAACTAATAAAGGGAAAAACGTTATTATCCGCGTTTGTAATGATCGATAGATGGCGCTCTCTGAACTGCAGTTGTTAGTAAATATAATAGCCACGTGTATTATTATTGTTCTTTCTCCGCCATTACATCATGGAAAATCGATTGCATAATATGATGATATGCAGTGGTGTGATAATTTCACCTTAGCCCACCAGAGGGCGAGCATTTCATTACAATCGCGGATCACATTCTCCTTTATTATTATTATTTTTTTTTTTTTATCCTGCACGTGCGCATGCTTTTTATTTTCTAAATTCAATATTATTTCAATTTAATAAACCATGGTACAACTTTAAGTTTTTTTATATGGCACTTTCTTTTTATGTTTTTAATCTTTTCTTTTTATTCACTATTTATGATGGTTCTAATTTAGTTGTTCAGCTACTTTCGCAAAGAAAAATATTTCGCGGAATCTCTTGACTATGAATTTTCCTCATGGACGTGGCACGTTCCCGCAAAAAAAAAAAAAAAAAAAAAAAAAAAAAAACTCTCTTTAATTTATTCTTTACCCTTAACCTAAGAGATAGCATAATGGAATATACCAAAAGAATTCGCGTAACCTGGAGCCTAAGGGAAAACTAGTATGTTGTGGCCACCACAAGACTTTATTCTACATTTTCCTATACAAATTCACTCAGTAACATATTTAAAAAAAAAAAAAAAAAAAAAAAAAAAAAATTACAATTTCTTTCCCCGAGGTTTTTTTTTTTTTTTTTTTTTTTTTTTTTTTTAAAGTAAAAAAAAAAAAAAAAAAAAAAAAAAAAAAAAAAATCGATAACTTTGTTTGAACTTATCACATATTTATAGTTCAACCATTCGTTTTAAAGGTATTGGCGAGACCTTTCGAAAGATACCCATCTTGAAAATTTATCCCCCGGGGGTGGGGGGGGGAAGCGATACCCGCACATGCACAATTTTTTTTCCTAATTAACTGCTACTATTATCAAGAATTCATATTAATTTTACAATCACAGGTTAAGAATAACTCTCATTATGTACATTTATACGAAATTTTGTCCTATACTGCCATGTTAAAAATTAGAAAAAATACGATCACAGCGCCACCTGTTAAGCGATTGATCCCCAAATCTAATCAGCACCAGTTTATGTCAGGGGCCAACTAAATACCAAGTTTGGTTGAATTTCGTAAAAAAAAAAAAAAAATTCTAAGTTTTTTTTCCCTTAAAAGTACAAAAAATCGATAACTTTGTTTTAAATTATCACTGATTTATAGTTCAACCATTCGTTTTAAAGGTATTAACGAGACCTTTCGAAAGATACCCATCTTGAAAATTTACTCCCCTCGAGGGGGGACTTCCCCCAGGGGGTGTGGCGAGGCTCCTACACATACAAAAACATTTTCCCAGTTGACTATCTCTATTATAAATAATTCTTGTAAATTTCATAATGATTACTAAAAAATAATTCTCTTTATGCACGTTTATACAAAATTTTGTCCTATATCACCATGTTAAAAATTTAGAAAAAGCGGGATGGCAACGCAACCTGTAAGACAATTTTTACCAAAAGTTGATAGGCACTAATTTATGTCAAGGTGCAACTACATACCAATTTGTATGAAATTATGTGCAATAGTTCCAGAGATACAGTTGCCATAAAATTGTGTCACACACACACACACAGACAGACAGATAGACATTTTCTAAAAATGGTCAAATCGTGTTCTACAACTCTCAAAACTTGTAAATCCATCGAAAACCCGAGATCGAAAATTTTTACGAATCCAATACTTTCTTCTATTGAATATAGAAGAAAGTAAAAAAAAACTAGGGACCCGATTTATTATTATTATTATTATTATTATTATTATTATTATTTTCACTAATCAAAAGTTAAACAGTCCCTATAAGTTTTGGTAAAATAAATTTTTAATTGAAATTTTCAATATTTTAATTGAAAAAAAAAAAAAAAAAAAAAAAAAAAAGCACAGATTTGATATACGTCGTCCTTGGCGATTTTTGTATTTGGCGATCGAAAACTTAATACGAAAATCTGAATATTTTCGTTTCATGTATATTTTCGTATTAAATACCATATCTATATTTTTGTAATATATATTGTACGAGTATTGCTTCATATTATTTATTGCTCATTTAATATACATTATTAAAATGAACATCAATTTTGGAAGAAATTAAATATATTCGCAAAATAACGTGGCAATAATTTTTTTCGCCAAAAATGATAGATATCAAATCTGTTTCGAAAACTTTTTAATAACCATCAAATAAATAAATATAAAAAAAAAAAAAAAAAAAAAAAAAAAAAGAAACTTTTCTATTATATTGGACAAACTAAGAGGACTTGAAACAAAAAAATACAAGAACCTATACATATACGTAATATAGAAGAAGGAAGTAGCTCTACTCTGGTTGAGTACATTTATGCCAACCCGGACGCTAAGCCTATATAGGGTAAAGCCAAAATTATTACAGCACCACCTACTATCCAAGAACTTTACATTTCCGAAGCTATTAATATAATTAAATGCAAAAATACAATAAATTATAAAGATGCTGCAATATTGCCAATAATTTGGCACAATATTATAAAATTGATGATAGTTTATTTCTGCTAGTTCATTATGGTTTTTCTCCTACAATAGCCTCGTGTGATTTTTCAATAGTTCCAGCTTCTCTTATTTTTCTTAGCTCATTGATCCATCTTCACCGGTCTTCAATTTGACTTTGCTGCTATTCACGTTATTAAAAGACTTAACTGTTGGCTGTGAAATAAACAATATTTAAAAACTGCTCATTAGAAAAGAGTAATAAAAATCCCTGATGAAGCTTTACTATTTAAAAGCGAAAAGCTTTGGATAAAATTTTTAACATCCTTTAAGTAAAATTAAATTTTACGTGTTTTTAAAGTGTTTTTAATATAACTAACAAATGACACGTGTTCAATTTAACCATTATTTTAGGGATAATTTATGCAAAGCAATTGTTCGCAATGTAGCACTCATCAATTATTTAAATGTTAATCTACACTGAAAAATAAATAAATAAATAAAATAAAATTAGAAATTCTAACTTCTAAACTTTCATTAAATTATTTATTTTAATGGACAATATTCCTACTTTGGGTTCGAGACTATATGAAATCAGCTGTTTTCGGAAAACAATCCTCAACTTTACCATAGCAAAGCATTGTGGCCTGCAATTTTTTATTTTGCAATATTATTTATAAGAGTTACAAATTATATGAAATATAAGTAAGAGTGATATAGTGATACCTTTGTTTTTTTTTAAATGCAGTTTTTGTAATATGATTTAATATTAATCAACATATGTAATATTAAAAGTTGCCATGTGAACTATTGCGATGTTAACAAATTTAAATGCATGTTTCATTTAATAAATTCCTTTATTAAAGTGATTGAAATTCTAATTATTTAAGCTTTTATGTCTATATCTAATGTAATCAATGACATCTTTTTTCTATTTATTAATTTGTAATGTGATTTGTTCGTAATCTTAAATTTTGTTCGCAACAGGCTTCGCTATTTTCATTTTAAACATTAACATTAGTTTTATAATTCATAAGTGATGATTGATTTACTTATTACTCATTTTTTGACGCGTTTAGTTTTTATCATCTTTTATTCATTATATATATGTGTGTGTGTATATATAAAATTTTCTGCAATTTTACGATATGGAATAGTCTTAACTTTACCATTTGATTTAGTTGTTTAGATTTCTCTTTCGTTCTTGTTTGAACAGATATCTGATTATTAAGTTACACTGGAGAAATATTTAGATTGGAAAATGTTATGCCTAACAATAAAACGGCATCTTGAATCTAATTTGTTTACAAAACATCGGCCACGTGTTCGGCAATTTTACCTACTGTGACGTCACAGGAATATTGTCCATTTATAATTGTTGCCAAAAAAATTAAATTTTAAATTTTGCTTCTACTTTTTAAGATAACACGCGATCATGTTTAAAAAAATTAAATCATTAAATTAATTTTTTTACTTATTTTTATTTCATATTGCTCGCGCACTTTCTATTTCCTGATTCAAAATTATTAAAAAAAAAAAAAAAACTTTTTCGATATCGTTTGTAACGATACTGATTATTATTAATTTTCTTTTATTTTTTTTTAAAAAAAGAAAAAGAACAGATTTTGATGAAATTCTGGCAAAAGCAGAATTTAGTTTAGGACGGAGGACTATTAGTTTTTTTTTTTTTTCAAATTATAACATTGCTTTCAAATTATTCGATTATATTTTCGATAAATTTTAGATTTCGATAAATGTCCAACTATCGAAAAATGACGCTGCAAAAATCCCAGATTGAAACTAATAGTCCTCAGTCCTAAAAAAAAAAACAAAAAACAAAAAATTATTATAGCAAAATTCTGACATCATTTCAAAGCATTAAGTTGTATAAAATATACATAACACACATGTGAATAATAATATGTTCACAGCTCATGATATTCATAAATTATATTTCTGTTTGAATAATGTCCAATAGTTCTGTAATTTTAAGTTCTTTAATCTGATAGTTGGATTTCTTTCTCTATTTCCAGTCGAGATAAACTATCAGCTGCAACATTCTGAGCCCCTTTACGGTGAGTAATAGTGTGTCTCCACTTTTGTAAAAAATAAAGGCATCTAGTTAACCTGGAACTTTTTGGTGTGGTCTCTATTAGAAACTTGAGTGGATTACGATCTGATATTATTCCCACTTTATTTGCTACAATCCATTTATCAAACTTGTTGAGTCCAAATAATATAGCCCACGCTTCTTTCTCTATAGTCGACCATTCCTGTTGACTTAATGTAAGTCTCTGACTTGCAAAGGCTATCAGTTTCCAATTATTTTGTGTGTCTTTCTGAGTAAGACAGCATCCAGTTGCAATATTCGACGCGTCAGCATGTAACTGAAATGGTTTGCTAAAATCTGGCGTTGACGAGGATGTCGCTTGGCACAAGGCTTGTTGTAATTGTTCAAAGGTCTTTTGATGACGTGCTTCCCATAAAAGTTTATGAGTTGGTTTAAAAGTTCATTAAGCCTAATATTCTTCGGACATCTTTTTTCGTAATAGGTGGTTGTAATTTTGCTATTGCTTTTATTTTTTCTTCACCTGGTCCATGATTACCAACTCCAATTATGTGTCCTAAATATTTTATAGTTTTAGCAGCAAATGTACATTTCGTAAGTTTCACTGATAACTCTGCATTTCCTAATTCAGATAGGACTTGACTTTATCTAGGTGTATTAAATGCCCTTCAAATGTTTGCGAGTGTATTATAATATCACTTATATAACTTTGAGCATAGTCTTTGTGACCTTTCAGTACTATATTCATCTCTCGTTGAAACGTTCCTGCTGCTCCTACTAATCCAAATTGCAATACTTTCCACTGGTAAGTACCATTGTGAGTTGCGAACGTTGTCAGTGTTTTACTGCTTTCTTCCAATGGTATTTGCCAGTATCCTCGGAGTAAATCTAAACTAGTCAACCAATTTGCTGCTCTGGCCACTTATGTTCCGTCCATCCATGTCTTTAATCGGGAATGGAGTAGGTTTCGTTGCTGTGTTCAGCGCTCTATAGTCTACACATAATCGTACTGTACCTTTTTAGCAACACTTACTATTGTGTACTGCTGTTTATGAAAATGACGTTATTTCTTAGAAGTCATTCGAAGAAAAACGAGCATTTTTTACAGAAAATAATCTGGTGTGTCACTCACACGACTTTCTGTCATCCTACATTTTAATCCTATAAAGATAGATTTTGTATATTCAGTCTTAAAATGAAAAACGTAGGATAATAAAGTTTACTATACATTAAAAAGTAATGCAAAATAGGTTTAGGAACATTAAAACAGGAATAAACTACTACGTCAGAAACGCCAAAGAAAAATAAACGCCAAAGAAACAATAAAAACAATAACAACAATAAAACGCCAAAGAAACGCCATTCTTTTTGCACTGAAGACGGTACGCTTTTGGCTACCGAAACAGCTGTATGCATCTCAATGATTTTTCTTTGGCGTTTCTGACGTAGTAGTTTATTCATGTTTTAATATTCCAACGCCAAGTCTCCTGCTATTATAGGTTTAGGAACAGTTTTACATGACATACAATTCTGTGTGAGGGAGGCTATCGCCCCTCCTTAACTCCTCGTGCATATATAGTGCCTACAATTATTATTATTTTTTCTTAAAAAAAAAAAAAAAAAAAAAGCTATAGTTAATTTGCCTTCAAATTTGTCAGTCTTGATAAAATGTGTAAGTGGCAACCTAATACGAACTTCTAAATACCACATTTAAATTTCTTGCAGTTATTTATTTTTAAGTTTTGCTGATAAAAGATATGCATACAAATAAACCGTTAAATATTGGACTTCAGGGATCTCAAAACGTGATGTCATACAAAAAAAAAAAAAAAAAAAATGTTGAAAACTGACCTTCAAAAAATACTTCGTTTGTTGAATGGGTATGAAAAATTAATTTTCCTTCCTGAGCAGTGTTTGTCGACATACTAAAATGTAGTAAAGCACTTCCATCAATCACATTCAATACCAAAGAACATTTAGTGTAATTTGAGTAGCTCTGTATATTGCTGTAAATTATGTGCACATCACATTGTGTCTTAGAATTCAGTTTTATACGAAAAACATCTAACTCAAAATAAAATACACTTTAGGCAATTTCCATGTACAGTCCTAATGTATCTAAACACTTTGTGTAGCCTTGTAAACGAATAATCAATAATTTCCGTACTACAATCGACACAAAAAATGCTTTTATGCATATAAAAAAAAATTTATTTCCATTTTCTTTCGGGCAGTCTATAGATATTATATTGTACTTATCAGAAATTTTTCAATAGACATAATGTATTTGAATTCTCTTGAATGTCCCTGTACACGTACTATTTTCTTGACCTCAATAAAAAGTTTAGCATAGCATCATCATATGTTACAGATTTAGAATTTCGAGTTTGAAAATTCTATTACTAATTGTTCGTGACACATGCAGATCAACCGTTAAAATTGTGTTTTCCGTATTCAGGAAACCCTTAAAGGTATAAATGTAACAAAAACTGAATTTCGAAAATTTGACCCAAACAACACTTTCTCTAGCATATATATGGTTTAAAGAACGTAGTAAACTACTATGTTTTACTTTATTTGAGTGAAGGTTTTATGTATTAGCGATATAATATGTCGTAAGCATTACTAAACTTAATTACAAATTATAATACAATATCAAAAGGATTTTGAATGTTACAGGTAAATATTTTATTTGTTTGCATACAAGTCTTTCCTACAACGATTTTCTTTTAGAGTGTTGCCATTAAAGGCTTATGTTTTACAAATAAATTATTTCCAAAATAATTTTTTTGTCGCACACAATAACTGTTTATATTTTCGAGGCTTATCAATAAATATAGGTATAAAAAATGAGATTTATTATTATAAAAATGATTCATTTAAATGTAGTAACAGCAAACCAGGTGATAATGACTAGCAATAAATATATTCTAATAAATATTACAGGTTAATATATATTAGCAAAAATGTTTATTGTTCACTCATCCCATGGCTCTAAGTCATCTGGAGTCGAAAGTTTAACATTTGTGTTATAAAAAATTTAATAAAATTAAACTTCTGAAATTATCTGATGTTTTAGTCAAATTTATTAAGAATATATAACATGCAAATTTATTGCTTACACAATATTTATCTAGGGCATAAACAAACTATTTTGATCTAAGGCATTATTATTATTATTATTATTATTATTATTATTTTATTTGTGTGATTTTGCTGTTTTTTATTTTACTTAAAACTGGACGTTTTTATAAGAAAAATGCAGTCACTCTGTATTATTCTCGAAAAATTTAGTGAAATGTGCAATTTTATGCAATAATCAGAAGTACATTTTTAAAGATTACGCACCAACAACCAAAGAAAAAAAAAGTATTTTTATTTTTTATTTAATTTTTTTTATGTCAGGATAAAGGTTAGAGAGAGAGATTATCTTAAAAATCCTATCATTAATAAAAATCATATGAATGATAACTACGGAATTTACCTTAAAAAAAAAAAAAAATCTAGGATGCAGAAAAACTGTTTATATATTTGTTTCGTATAATTTATTTAAGGTTTACTCATTCACTAAAGCTGATTTAAATGCAAAAATATTTCAGTAAATATATCTATAATGCAATTATTAAATATGAAAAATGTTTTAGATGCATATAATTAAATATAAATTTTAAGTTGCATTAATTTGTGAATCTATAATTAGAATTCTTTAATATCGTTTTTAAATTATAATAACATTTTTTTAATTTTATTGTTTTAAAATATAATAAAATGTTTTTGAAATGACAGGTTAAATTTGAATATAATTTTTAAACGGATCAGAACGTTATAGAAAACAAAAGACCTTCTATATTCCAGATTTGCTTTATTAATTGATAATATCGGAAATGTTTTATGGTTTTTGTGCACCATTTTGAAAAGGAAAATTTTTTTTTTTCTGTAGTTATGAGTACAGAGCTCAAGTATATAATGAAGTTTTGTTCGCGTACGAAAAAAAAAAAAAAAAAAAAAAAAAAAAGAAGAAGGGGAAAGTTAACGCATAACGAGAGGTTCCTGGTTAAGCAAAGAATTATATATAAAGATAAAATTTGCTGAAATTCTTAATCATGTAGTAATATATGCTGCCAAGTATAATTTATGACATTTTAGATTTAAAACTAATTATTTTAAATTCATATGCCATCTCTTGGTTGTTGCACAGTTACTATACACCATTTTTTCTTCGTCAAACTGTTATATAGAATTTATGAATAGTTTTCACAGAGATCTCACAGAGTTATTTTTTAAATTAAGTTTTTATGTATAAACACTTCTCACCGTAAATAGTTATATGCTATAAATTAACTAACCGATATAGGGTAAGTGCACCAGTGCTGGACACTTTTAGAGCAATCTCTGATGTTTTCAATGTTCTAGTCATGAGAAAATATTTTTATAAATCTTAAGTTAGTACATATGGTATGGAAGACATTCAGAACCACATATATGTTAAAATATAGGGGAAACCCGTGTACCTAGGGCCGCTTTTTTTCAATGCCCAAAAACAGAGCCCTTGATCAGTTTAAAATTATCAAACTGATATGTACATATCTTTAGGACTAATTACTTCCAATTGGGATTAATATAAATACCTAAAATAATAAATTCCGACAAATAGAAGGTTTTTAAAAAAACTTCACTCGTGGCCCTAGGTACAATACCCTCATTGTACCTGGGGCCAGATCTCATTGTACCTTGGGCCATTCTCTCAAATTTAGATATCCCTTTGTAATGAATAGAAAATAAGCCTATAAACTTGTATTTTATAAAAGAAACAATATCAAGTACTATATATTTATTTATCATATAATAATTATCATGTTGTTGCCTTAATTTGACATACGGAATTTTTTACCTTTTTTTTTCTTTCTCTGGGATATTTTAACAGAATTCTTTTTTTCTTCATTTTTTTTTTTTTTTTTTTTTTTTTTTTTTTTCTGGAGTGTCTCTTGGATTTCTAAAACTCTCTGGTTTTCAGTCACATCTTTTCTTTGATGTGGGAGGTTTTGCTTCAGGTAAAGATTTTGCTTAGGTTCGTACCTGTTAAAGCATGACACACGAAAAGATGTTAGATGTTGAAGGTTTCAAAATTTCAACAAGACACGAAACAGAGACGTCCAGTTCTATCATTGTTGGTTCACTTTCTGCCTGGAAAATCTTTTTTTTTTTTTTTTTTTTTTTTTTTTTTTCGAAATTTATGGAGGGATCTTCTCTTTCAGTCACATTTGCACTTACATATTCATCCTCAGTGAATGTGTTTTGATTCATTGACCATATGCCGGATACACGAAAGCCTTATAGAATGTTTAAAGGAGTAAAGCCCGACGGATAGGACTTGCCAACATTTTTAGCAACGTCATATGTAGTGATTGGTTTACCAGGGTTTGCCAGCATCCAATTACTATAGACTGTACACTTTCGCGACCGCTGATGTAGTTTCACGTCATTTTAAGATCTAAAACTTCACCAGTGGGCACTCTTTTTGCAATTTGTATGTTACTTTTTTTTAACAAATATACACAATATTCATATTTGTACAGTCAGTATACTATGGATGCAAATACTTTGAGTATGATTATAATGCATATCCATTTGTAATATAAATGTGAATACTGAAAATTTTGTTTTGAAAAATTGTAACTTATGAGAAAAACGCCCACAGGCTGACCTTACTGTCAAAAAGACAAAAGCATGCGGTTTCGAAAGTGTTAAAAGGTCCAAACACACTGGCCCTAGGTACAAGGCAGCTATGTGGCCCTAGGTACAAGTTTTGATAACTTCATTAAAAAAAGCTGTCCACTACAAAATCCACAGGCAGAGAGGACTAATTAAATATCTTATTTATTGCTCAAAATAAAAAGCAAAATTATACACTAGAAATGAAAGAAAAATATTTGACTTGCTTTTGTAAAATAGCAAAAGAGATGAGCTGCAAAATTTTACTTCAAACCATGTAAATTCGTTTTCTACGTGTAACTTCTCAAAACTTTCTCCTCAAATATTCCAAAGTAGTTGTAAAAGTAGCAATTGGTGTTGTTACTTGCCCTATTGAGTATTAAAACTTAAAATTAAATATTATTCAAATAAAGTGGGGTGGCCCTAGGTACATGACGGCCCTAGGTACACGGGTCTCCCCTATACATTTGATAACAATTATTATTATTTTTTAAATTTTTATTTGAAACCCACTCAATGTCCCAGTAACTGGCACTGCTAGTTTTTCATTTTATCAGTAATTGGCACCCTATGTTCCAGTGTTTCACACTGTTAGTTATTCATTTTACCAGTTATTAGCACCCTATGCTCCAGCGTTTAACATAAAATGTTAAAATTCTTATGTGTAAAATATATGATTTTATTATTTTTTTCCTATTTTTTAATTATTTCGGGATAGATGTCAATTAGTGGGATATCACTGGAGCATCTAACCCATGTAATTTTAAATGTATATAATTTATTAATAGCAAACATTTCACATATCTATTTGAAATGTTTTAAAACTTTTTTAACATAATACACTAACTTATAATTTACATAATTTCAATTTATTCTTGAAAATATCTCTTTATATTAGGATTTTCTAAAATATGGTTTAATGTATGGATAAAAAAATGGTAAGACGAAATATGTTTTGAAATATTTATAATATATGATTTATGATAAGAGGTATCGAAACGTGTATTTTAATGCCTTTAGTTATTAGAAGCAGTTGTAGGAGTCGTTAATCATATCTTGATGTCTACACAGAATTGTGATTATCATAAGAACTACATCATTAATGGAGTTCTGCATCAAATATGAATTCTAAGCGCAGAATTCGTCTAGAAAGAAGAATTTATGCATCATTATATCTATCCATATATCATTTGATAAATTACTGTTATATTTTGTTGAGTATATATACCAATATATATATATATATATATATATATATATATATATATATTAATGAGAATGTGTATTTTACGTATACACATACAAATATATATATATATATATATACACATATTTTAAAGTGAATAATAAACATTAATAATTTATTCTGTGATAACGAAATCTATATATGAAGAATTAATATAAAATAAAATTAAGTGCTACAATGCACGCACGCGCATGGGAAATTACTAGGGGTATACCAGGAGAATCAATCAAAAAATGACAATTAAAAAAAAAAATGCAGATATGATATATTTACAACTACATATATAATTCATAAACTAACGGACACTAGAATGTTGTGGCCACCACATAACTTTCTTTTTTATTTTCTTATGCAAATTCACTCAGTAAAAATAATTTATTAAAATCATTTTTTAATAAATTCTTCCATGATAATGCAGTACGATTCCCGTATTAGAGAAGTAGTATAACACTAAATATCCATAAAAAATTCATTTTATTCCGATATTACATTTTTTTTTTTGGATAAAAATGAAAAAAATTCGATAACTTTATTTTTAATTATCGCAGATCAATGGCTCAACCATTCATTTTAAAGGTATTGGCGAGCTCTTTCAAAAGATACCCATCATGGAATTTTATTCCCCTCGAGGGGGGGGGACTTTCCCCTCAAGGAGGAACGTGATGCTCCTACATATAATTTTTTTTTTTCCCAGTTGACTATCTCTATTATAAATAATTCTTGTAAATTTCATAATGATTATTAAAAAATAATTCTCTTTATGCACATTTATACAAAATTTTGTTCTGTACCACCATGTTAAAAATTTAGAAGTAGCGGGATGGCAACGCAACCTGTAAGGAAATTTTTACCAAAAGTTGGTAGTCACTAATTTATGTCAAGTTGTAACTACATACCAATTTGTATGAAATTTTTTGCAGTAATTCCTGAGATAAAGTTGCCACAAAATTTTGTCACACACACACAGACAGACAGGCAGAATCTGTTTCCGTATTTTCAATTTTGTAATTTTTAACTTTGATTAACTTTTGTATGCAAAAGTAAGTGTTTTTCTTATTTAAAGTTATGAAATTAGTTTAATATATTTTAAAAATTTGTAGCGTAAATATTTTCACATTTTTATCAACTTTACAATAAACTAGTATGCTGCGACCACCACATGTCTTTCTTCTAAATTTTCTTGTACAATTTCACGCAGTAAAAATGATTTTTTAAAATTATCTTCCATGATGAATGCAGATAATTTCTATTCTAAAGAAGTAGTATAACACTAAATATCCAAAGAAGGTCAATTTTATTCTCTGTACGTTATCTTAAAATCTATAATTTTGTTTTAAATTATCACAGATCTATGGTTCAACCACTCGTTTTAAAGGCACTGACGGGGTTTTTCGAAAGATACTCATACTGAAAATATTACAGTCCCGGAGAGGTACTTGTGGAGCGATGCTACCGCATGCACAAACTTTTTTCCTTAGTTTAGTACTACTATTATCAATAATTCATATTAGTTTTATCATCACACGTTAAATATAACTTTCATTATATACATTTGTACGAAATGTTGTACTATATTGCCATGTTAAAAATTTAGAAAAATGGGATCACAGCGCCATCTCTTGGGCGATTGATCCCCAAATCTAATCAGCATCAGTTTATGTCAGGGTCTAACTAAATACCAAAATTGGTTAAATTTCACTCATTGGTTCGTAAATTACATCGTCCACAAAATATGTAATACACACACAGAGACAGACACACAGTCAGACATTTTCTGTAAACAGTCAAATCATATTCAGGACATTCCAAAACGTGTAAATCCACCGAAAACTAGAGTTAAAAAATTGAAGAATCAGTACTTTCTTTTTCTATCTATAGAAGAAAGTAAAAATATATAGGGAAACTCAGAACCGCCAACATCTACGATTTAATATTATACCAGTTTTTCGAAATGAATTTTTTAAATTTAGTTGAAAGCTGCTATAAAAATTTATTAAAAGCTGTCTACTAAAATTTAGTAAAGGCCCATTATATTAATATTTGGTAGTTCTAGGTAACCGTTCCGGTATAGAGGATATTTTAAAGATATTTTACATATATTTTGTCTACTATTCTTAGTTTTACTCATATACCGCTACAATAACTATTGTTCAATATTGCAAGCAACTCTTTATTTAAAAGTAAATATTGCGAAAGTATCTAAGTGGGGCTTTTTTTATGTCCAGGGTTGGTATGGTCCTGCTTTCCCCCCTGACTCTTCCGCCACTATATTTATCTAGCATTTTCTGCCTTAATTGATTGTGGAAGCATATTATGGATAGAAAATTACTCCATAAGTATTTTGGTAGAAGAATCAGAGAAAAATACGGACTGTATAAATCCTGATATTAAAAGAAGAAAAAAAAAAAAAAAAAAAAAAATCCGAAAGGCTTAAAATGCGACACTAGTTGGTACGTAAAAAGCCCATTAGTAGAAATCTTTCTCTTTCAGTTGTGAACATCTTTCAATTCTGCAGAAAGTTAAGTTAAATAAAGAGACAATCAATTAAAAATAAATATTTAGTTATCAAAAATGTTTATAGTTACATTGCTATGTTAATTGAATGACATCATAGGGTAGCTTGCGGGAAGATGCCGTAGATTTTGTTTAATATTTCTGTAAAATCCTCGGTTAGTTATATTTGTAATTTATTGATATGTTGTGAAAATTCTTACTTTTCATTACAAATTCAAATATCTTTAACTTAAAAAATGTTATATAAAATTTAAAATAAAGGTTTTTCTTACCCCTTTTGCTTGAACATCTTGCCCCAATCTTGGGTGAGGTTACCATGTATTTAGGGATAGGATAACTTATGATATTTCAATGTAAAATTATATATTTGTTTGAAAACACATGATTGGCAGAGACAAAACTAAAACAAAATAATATCTATTATCTTATCTAATATTTTGCAGAAATTAATGGCCAGATGTAACTTAAAACACAAAAAAGACAACAGACATCTTTTCTCAATGTAAACTATAGGCATCTTACTTCAAAAAATTTTCTTCATCTTACATCAAAATGTTGAACAAGATTTAAGTCTGCTTATTAAATTACTATAGAGAGAATCAGCCTTTATTTGAGGTTTTTGTTCAGGCCCGGCGCTATACTTTTCAAAATTATCCAAATATTCTTTTCTTGTTTGAATTACGGCTTACATAACTACATAAGAAGAGAAATATAATTTTTTAAAACCTTACCATATGAAGGAAGATGGATTCAAAGAAGGAAGGAGGCCGCTCACCACTATGCAGCGGTTTTGAGTGATTTTAACACTAACTCTGATGGCATTTGTCACATTATAATGAATAAATTAATATTTTGAAAGAGCCTGTCTATAAAGGTTAAACCTCCCCTGTTATTTATTGCATAATAATAATAATAAGAAAAGAAAAGAAAATACAATTTCTGCCGGATATAAAGTTCCACGTGACAGAGGGCAGTTAATGGATAAGACAAAATTTAAGCTAATGAGGAAATTTCGTAGACAGCTGAAGAAATTTCAAATTTTGCGACGGGACTTTGAAAAAATTAGTAAAATTAGTTTTTAGTTTGTTAAATTGGATAATTCCATAAGGGCCACAAAGATTTTAGTTTATTTAGTTCTTAAAAAGGGATGCTCTAAAATGTTAAAAAACCAGTTATTGGGTCTAATTGAAGGGTTAAGTAAGTGATATAAGCCTGTAAGGGGGACATGCAAAGTAAGCAAGTTCAGGAGAGCCTTCCTCTCCATACTCGCATCGAGAGGTCCTCGAGCAATGAAAACGATGTAAGTAGGTTCTGAAAGGTCCATGACCCGTCAGAAAGGCTAAAATTGCTGCAGACAAATCAAATTCATAATTTTTCACGGAGTTAATGAGGGAATAGGTGTAGCGCCCTTTGTTTTAAGTATCCCATTTTTGGATTATCGATCCAAACTAATTTAAGTGTTTTTTAAGCGCTTTAGAATGTAGAAAACGGGAGAAAAGAGTAAAAAATCCATTGAAAAAAGCTTGCGATGAAAACGAAAAAAAAAAAAAAATAAATAAACTCGCAATCACAAGTGTGTTAAAAAAAAAAAAAAAAACGCGAACACCAGAAGTATTATAAGGTGAAAATTAACTGAAAAAACTTATATCGAAACTGGGTAAGAGACTGGGCTTGGGGCTTTGAAGCTATCGTAAAAGCACGCGATGAAAACTAAAATGCTCGCAATCACAAGTATGTTGGAAAAAAAAAAAAAAAGAGGCTATAACGCCAAAAACCATATAAGGTGAAAATTGACTAGAAAAAGTTATCGAAGCTCGTAAAAGGTTTGGGCTCGGGGACCTGAAGCTATCGTAGAGGGTTAGCGACGTCTTGCCTAATATATATAATGTTCGATTAATTTGGATCGTATATAACGTGTGATAAGAAACTCAATATATATAATATATATATATATATATAATCTAAAACTTTTAACAATTCTAACTAGCACATTACATTTTAACAATCAAACTGTGTTATTTAAAATTTGGTCTTAATTAATACACACTTTAATCACATCGTTGTCTTATATCAGTCATTGTTTTAAAGGAATAGATAAGTTTACATTAACAAAGGTCTTTGTTCTCATCATGATTTTTGACCAATGTGTTACTAGAAACGAAGAAACGCTTTAAAAGCATAATTATTAAAAGCATAAAATTCTATTCTACTAGATAAAAGGAAACGCATTAAAAGCATAATTAACAGGATGTGATGCTACGAGGGTTGCTATTTATATTTCTGGCCTAATAATGAAAAAACAAATATGTAGGATCGAAATTGGTTTTATTGTTTTTCAAAATATTCTCCATGATGATCAATACACTTTTGCATGCGTTTGAACCAATTTTCAAAGCACTTTTTTCCAGTCCGATTGAGGTAACTCCAAAACATGCGTTTTGAATGCATCAACCGCTTCTTCGGGGGTCGAAAATCGTTGTCCACGTAATTTATTTTTGATGTGTGGGAATAAGAAGAAGTCATTGGGTGCCAAATCAGGGCTGTACGGTGGATGACCCATCAGTTCGATCTTTCGCTCAGTCAGAAATGCATTTGTTTGAGTCGATGTGTGAGAACTCGCATTGTCATGATGAAGAATGATTCGCCTGTTCTTCTGCTTTTTTCGAATTTCTCCGATGACTTCTGGCAAACAAATGGTCGTGTACCATTCAGAATTGACCGTCCTGCGTTGCTCTAACGCCACTGTTGCCACATGACCGTTAATGCCGAAGAAACAGGCAATCATTTGTTTCGATGTGCTTCTTCCTCGAACAACTTTTGTTGGTTTTGCCTCGCCTTGGAAGACCCATACAGTTTATTGCTGTTTTGTTTCCGGCTCATATGCATAGATCCATGATTCGTCACCTGTGTAGATGTTATACACAGCCTTTGATGTACCTTGAACGTATTTTTCCAACATTTCCTTGCACCAATCGACACGAGCCTTTTTTTGAGCGTTTGTCAGATTATGCGGGATCCAACGCGAACAAATTTTTTTTACGCTCAAATGTTCATGCAATATTTTATTGATGCTAGTCATACTAATGTCCAAAGACGCCTCAATCTCACGGTATGTCACATGACGATCTTGCTTTATCAGTTCACGCACAGCATCGATCTTTTCTGGCACAACAACGGATTTTGGACGACCTGCACGGGGTTCGTCCTGGATCGAACATCGACCACGATTAAATTCGTTATACCAATTTTTTAGTGCTGTAGGATGGCGCTTTATCGCTGTATAAAGAATTAAGTTCATCGAAGCACTCTTGTCTTGACAATCCACGTCGAAAGTTATGAAAAATAATCGCACGAAAATTTTGACGATTCAATTCCATTTTTTGAAAGAGAAGAACTTTTCAATTTACTGTCAACATCACAAATAAAGCTATAATGGTAAATCGTCTGCTGAATTTACGTTTAAAAATATCAAACTTTCGATTAAAATCGTCAGTGGTCGCCTAGCAACACTTACTGTTGCCAAGGCCAGAAATATAAATAGCAACCCTCGTATTTTCCTCATGCCTCCACATTTTACACTAATTTTTATAGTTTTCACTACTCTGTTCTTTACTCTACGTATTCTTTACTCTACCTTTACTCTACTGTGGTCCTAAAAAGACACAAAACAATATTTTGACGAGATAAGGTAGAAGCACTTTATTGACATAAAATGTTTGATTTATATCAAACAGAATTTTTTTCTTACTATACAGTGATCGAAGCCTCCGCATCTTCTTTTTTTTTTTCGAGAAATTTTTTATCAGTAAGTTTAAATACCAATTTTTATTATAAAATAAGCTAAAATGTTTAAATAAAATTTTATTGTGACTGAAAAGTGGTGAGAAAATATTCTGTAAAATAAAAGACACTTTTGAGCTCTGCCATTATTACTTATTAAAAATATGAAATCCTAATTAAAAATATTCGAAAATTTGGAGACTTCATTTATTTATTTATCTATTAATTAATTTATTTTGATTTTTTTCACGCTTCACCTTACTTATAGATGGTAGGAAGCAAAAAAAAAAAAAAAAAAGTATTAATCGACTAAAGAAATTTTTTGGGAAAATATTACTTAATATTAAGAGAAATCTGTCCTCCCTAATACATATTAAAACTTTAAAATAAAAAATATATATATTTTTCGGTAATTTATATTTTTACTCCATTTAGGACGTGGTAAGAGATTAAAATATTAGTCGCCCGAAAGAAATATTTCAATGAGGCTGTTGCTTAACAAGTCCAATTTTTCTCCCTGATACACATTGAGTATAAGAAAGTAATTTAAAAAAATATATATATATATTCCTCGATTTTAATTTTTTCTACATATTAAACCTTTTATTTCAGGAACTGGTTGGGGGGGGGGGGGGGGTATTAACCTAACGAATATATATATATATATATATATATATATTTAGGGTTAAGAGTTTTTTGAGATGAAAAATCTTTATGGCTTATTCTCATATTTAGGAAAATTAGCGATTACTCTTGTGCTAACTCTCACTCAGCCGTGGTAAATTATGGCAGAAAATGAGTTTTCTTAGAAATTGCTCGAACAATTTTGATAAATATTTAAGATTTGGTGTCCTTCGAGACGCCAATTCGATCAGAATTATCTTCATCTTCAGGAAAATTAGCTTTTACTGTTTACCCTTGCTCCGCTCCTTTCGAACAATGGCAGAAACTTGATTTTCTCGATAACTGATCGAACGATTTTGATAAAAACTAAGTTTTAAAGGTATTTGGAAACGACAAACCCATTTGACTTAGCCTCATCTTCATGAAAATTCATGTTCACTGTTAACTCTTACCCTGCTCATGGCAAAATATAGCAGAGGCTTGATTTTCTTTAAACTAATGATTTTTATTAAAATTTAGAGTAGGGAGATTAAATGCCCCCATCTTTAGGAAAATTAACGTTTACTGGTTACTTGTACTTTGCCCTAAAGAATATAGCAGATATTTTATTTTCTTCAAAAGTACTCGAAAAATATTAATAAATTTTAATGTTCTTGTGCTTTTCACATGTGAATTGGATTTGAATTTCCGTTATCGCCAGGAAAAACAGCACTGGTAACGCACTCTTCGCCCGGGCCAAACATATACGAAATATTTTTCCCGAAGGAACTCACTGTATTTACATTACGAATGACTTTTACAATGAGCTCGAATGAAACTCGTCATCCAGGGTTACTTATATATAAATATAATAGTGATGAAATAGTGAGTTATACATGAACGAACAATGTTAAACATGAATTAAAAAATTAAAAGGTATTTTGAAGGTTGATTAGAAAACAGGATCAATGAGAATTAACGATAGGAAGGGCATGAAAAGTTACTGAAATAAAAAATTTAAAAAGCAACTAATTATAACTATTTTTTTAACATGAAATATAAAGAACTTTACAATATGTTGGTCAAAGTGACATACTCGCATCTATATACAGGATGTTTCAGAAACTACTCATCAATTTTGTCATGATATAACTTCGAAACACTGAAAGACAGAAAGGGGAAACAAGTGGTATGTCGGACAGACTGATCTGGAATTTCCTGTATGAATTAACAACAAATTATTTTTTAGTCCTTTTTTAACATTAAATTTTGTGGAAAATTTTGCCTTGTCATCGTGGGAGTTCAATCTATTAGGTGGCATTCCAGTATAATAAAAACATGTTGCTTCAAGGAATACGATGTTCTTCAATATCCTATAATAACTAATCCGAAATAATTCTTTTATACATAACAGCCATAAAACAGACTGACGGATGGAATTTCTTTTCTTCTGAGTACTATTTAAAAGGTTATTGTGCTTGTGGTTCCAACTATTTCTCAAAACCGATACTTAACAAATTCCAGACTTATCAGTCCAACATAGCACTTGTTTCACCTTTCTGTTTCTCACTGTTTCTAAGTTGCGTAATTTAAAAATTGAAGAGTTCTTTCACAAACACCCTCAAATAATTTTTAGTTAAGGTCCTCGAATAATTTAGATATGTATATATCTAAAAAAAAAAAAAAAAAAAACAAAAAAAAAAACAAAAAAAAAAAAACTGTCTTTCTATTTAGAGCATTTTGACGAACACAGTGAGACCGAACAATAATGCTATATCTGATGATCCAAACATTTTAAATTTTCTTCTATCGGGCAATTTTTACATTAAAAATTTGTACTAGAGAGAATTACGTTTTAAACAAGACCCTACCTACAACTTTTTTGTAAATGAATAATGCAGAACATGCCATTTAAACTAGTCTATTGTAAAATAGTAACGCCAACGTTTTTAAGCTTCTTTTTAGAAATAACTTTTTTTTGTTGCCATCCAGAATTTAAAATACTTCACGAGAAACACAACAGTAAATTATAAATGCAAGTCATAAGCCATTTCTCTTTTATTCAAATGAAGCAATACGTAAGCGAAGTAATGACGTCACTGGCCTTCCGTGGGGCCAAGCAAAATATTTCCTATGTTAATCGTCCAAAAAAAAAAAAAGAAAAATTGAGGGACATTCCCATATTTGGGTATAGTTATATATAAGTTATTGTCTACATGTATTAGATTGAATTATTTTTGCTCTAAAATTCATAAAATTTTAATTTAAATTTCAAAACTCTAGAAACAAAATGGAAAACTTCCATTTTCAAATGTAAACATAAGCATTTAATTTCAAAGGGTGGTATTTGCACAATAAATACAGTCGGTTGCAAAAGTATCCGAGCACTATCAAAAAGTTGATATAAGGTAACACATCAGGATAATATAAAATAGTAATATTTGCAGTGGAAGAGATTTCATATCTGTCGTCCTTGGCGGAAAAAAAAAAAAAAAGAAAAAAAAAAGATCGTTAAATTAACTGGTGAACATACTTAATTCCTTTTAAAAATCATGGTTATTTTAACAACACATATTAAGAGAGCAATCAATAATATGAAAAAAAAAAATCGTACAATGCATATTACGAAAATATAAGCATGATAATTTTGAGCATGATAATTTTGATATCTAGCATGATAATTTTAAATTACGTTTTTGATCGCCAAATAAAAAAAAAAAAAAAACGCCAAGGATGGCAGAGTTTTGAAATTTAAGATTAAAATTTTGTCAATTTGACAGCAAAATAACTTATTCTAACACATGTGCACGATAACTAATTTAGAATTATAGCAAATGTGGGAATTAAAATCGGGAAATAATTTTCCTTAATTTTCAATAACTTTTTACAAAAAATCCAATGGACGATTAACATTAGGAAATCTTTTGCTTGGTCGCCCGGACGGTCAATGACGTCGCACTTCGCTTGTGTATAGATTACGATATTAGTTGCTAGGCAACATTATTTACAACAGGTATTCACTTTTTAAAAGGTTTTATATTTTTAAAAATTATAAAAATGTTTTACTTTTTTAACGAAAGATAATAATAATAATAAAAGAATGTAAATTAGTTATTATTATTATTATTATTATTATTATTATTTATTATTTTAAATTCCTTCTTAAATAGAATTTCCTTTTATATTAAAAATATGTAGAAGGAGAGCGCATTGCTTACATTTTTCGTTTTGTAATCAGTTATTAATTACTTTTATTTCATAAAAAAAAAAAAAAAAAAGAAAGAAAGAAAGAAATATTTCATGTGGTCAATTTTATCTGAAAGGAGTAAGCCCCCCGTTCTAAGAAAACTTTATAAACAAAATAAAATACAGTTATTTCAAATAGATTAGATTTAATATTTAACAGTGGGGTCTGATATGATAAATAATTAAATAAATATATATTATGACAGATTTTAAGTAACTTTTTTTAAATAACTCATATTAATACATTCAGTTTTTTTAGCTAAAAATAATAATAAATAAAGTTAACGATATTCAACCTTTTCTTTTTCTATATGAAAACAATTGTAATGTAAATAACTTTCAATAATATCTATATTCATTTAAATAATGCATCTTTATATAGATCAAATATTAAAATTCCTACATAATTATTTTTTTCTAATTTAACAAATGTACTACTGTAAAAAAAAAAAAAAAAAAAAAAAAAGTGTAATTTTCAGCTTTAATGAATAAACTAATGACTCTACAGAAATCTTTCACTAAATCAAAAAATTCAAAGTTACAATATCTTTTCCCTTTATTTGAGAACAATTTTAATATAAATAACTTTCAGTAATATTTATAAACATTTAAAATACATCTTTTTAAATAAAACAAATATTAAGATTTTTTTACTTAATCAATTTTTACTAATGTAACAAAATTGCCAACGTAAAAAGTGAACGAAATATTTTTTTTTCAATTTAAAAGTATAAAGAAATTGTAGTATAATTTTTAGATAAAATGAATAATCTAATGACTATAATTAACTTTAAACCTTTCGCTCATTTAAAATTCAATGGTAAAAATATTGGACTTTTTTTCTTTTTATTTCAGAACAATATCAATCTAAACTAATTTTTAATAATATCTACATGTATCTTAAAATATATGTTTAAATAAAAATATATATACACATATGTATATATATATATTAAAATGGCTGTTCAAGAAAATTTCTCTAATTTAACAAAAGTACCAATGCAAAAAATAAAAGGAATATTTATTTCAGGATAAAAAATTGAATTATTATAGATATTTTCCATCAACAGCAATTTTAGACTGCATTTATTCAATGATTAATCTCTCCCATTGTAGAGCTTACTGAACCATCTAATTAAATGAGTTCCCCAATTTACAGAACGGTGGTTCTAACATCAATATCTCGTCTTTTCCTTGAAGTATGGTTTGATTTTCTGTATAATAAGCACGAACCATTGATTGGGCGATAGAAGAATTCCATTCAAATGCTACTAATTGCAATTTTCTGCATCACGGAAGCTGCGTAATGAAAATTTTCTGAAACAAATTTCTCGATGGAATGTTTTAGTAATGCACCCTGTTTTACATTTTGTGTTCACTTGAAAGAAATTATGTGTTAAGTGCATTTTGTTAACTTGTAAGGAACATTTGTAGAAGTTAGGATTGATTTATTAAGCACCAGCAGGCTACACCCGCTTCGCTGGTCGCTAAATTTAAGTGGATTTTCAAAAGAATTGAATCACTATTTATTTTTTTATATCACATTTTGGGATTTGTAATATAATTAAAAATTCCTTTTAAGGTCAAAAAGTCAAAATAACATATTACAAATTAAATTAAATGTTTCTTCCGTTTTGCAACAATGCTCTATGGTCTTATGTGAATGATTGTCAAGAATGAATCAACAATTGTTTACAAATTTAATGGATTTGTATAGAAAATAAGTTCGCTGTAATTTAAAAATTGCAGCTCTTAGAACTTCAAAACTGACAATTCTTAAAAAGGTATTCAATATTCTTTAAAATTAGACTGTTTTTTGTATAACAATAAACTTATTTTAAGATAAATACAATCGAATGATATTGCGGTTGTGAAACTTTGCAACGTGATATTTTTAAATCTAATAAATTGATGTGTATAGCGTCCTCACAAAACATGAACAGTTTTTATAGCTTTTTTAAAAGAGTACCACATCAGTGCAGCATCTTTTTCAAAAATTCATCAGTTTTTACTAAACAAAATGTACAACTTTCATCACCAAATAGTTAAATCTAGACCAATGAAATATAGGAGTGGTCCACCCGGATGTGTTCCGCCGACAAACTCTTTGTTTTATTTATGTATATTACGTACAAGAGTAAAATAAATCTGAAATTTTCACTACCGCAATTTATTATTTTGAATTTTTAATAGCCTGCTCAGTAGCAGAATAGGTTGTTAAGTATTGTTTTTAAAACCAATTTATAATTTAAAAAATGAACTCGTAAATCCTATTGAGAAATATGATTCACAAAGTAATAGGTCTAAATATTTTATTCTAGAAAATAGATATGAAAAATTAAAGCAAAATGAACATGTTGTTTACATTAATGTAAGTTACTTAATACTTATATCAATGAATAAAACTATTTTATTTTCTATTTAACAAGAAGTACATTTAAAACCATAATACTTTAAATTATTGAAATAAAAGTTTTATTAAATTAAATCATTTTTTATACTTCTTAAAAAAAAAAGTCATTATAATACTACATTTTAGTCAAAGTGTATACTTTCAATCTTCTATTACATGGCTGCTAACTTTTATACGTTTTATCTACTGGAATTTTTTTTTAGAAAATCTTTATTTTATTAAATCAAGAGAAACTATTATAAAAATATATAAAACTTATCTATAAAATTAGGAAACCAAAAATTATAATATTTGAAGACTATATGCTACTATCATATATTTATAATAAAAATAAATATATTTACTCTTTGTCGGTCCTATTTAATTTGACTTCTCTGTTCAGTGTTGTCGAAATTCCTGATTCAATATCCACAGCTAAATTTTAACTGTAACAGTTGCCTAATCAGTTCGAAGGTATTTCGTCCATTTTAAATATCAAATATCCCTTCTCAGAATTATTGTTGATAATTTAATAAAAGAAATTTGACAGTACTGTTTAGAGCGCTTTAGAGCAACAGGACTGAGAAAGGGATTAAAAAAAAAAAAAAAAAAAAAAAAATCAGACTTTGAGAAAAATTATTCTAAATAAATATCGCTTGTAAAATGAAACATTTCCAAAAGGAGTTGTTAATAGCATTATATTAATGAAACAATAATATCATTAACATTTAAAATATTACTTTATTACATTAAAAAAAAAAAAAAAAAAAAAAGAGCAAGAACAACAATTTAATCTTAAAAAATTTTCTCGACAGTTTTTATTATTATCAGAAACCATTTTTCTATACACTTGAAAAACTAGTTGTCTATAATTTTAAAATTGAACGAATGGAAATATCATATACCACTTTTTAATAATTATTATTTTAAAAATTATTCTTTCTTTATTTCTTAAATAGATTTTCAAAAATTTCCAATAAAGAGTTAAGAAATGTTTATAATTTCAGTTTATCTGTCTGTCTACGCTTTAACGTCCATAAATATTTTCAGAATTTCTTTAAACTGATATACTTTTTTCAAATTTATCATGGCATGTTCTCTACTGAAAATGGTATAAATAGCATGACTACGACTAGTTTGGGCAAAGGGACACCCAAAAGAACGCCAATTCATTGCATTCTATGAGAGGCATTTGTATAGGTCATGTTTAAGCGCAAATCGAAATAAAATTTCTTTTTATACTCTTATGCTCAAATTTTTGTCTCTTTGGAATATAACATGATTTGTATTAAGGGTACAGAGATTTTACATAAATATTTAATACATTAAGGGATATAATTTTAAATTGTTGCAATTGTATTTTCGTTTGCGTTAAACAGTTACAAAATTTTACAACAGTGTTTAAGAGTGATCATGACATTAATTAGTCTATCTGTCTGCCTGTTTGTCCGCCTTTTAATTTTCGTTTATATTTATATAATGCATTGAAAAGAATTTAAGTTATTCAATTTCACTACGGCACGATTTCTATTGAAAATGGTTTAAATAGTGCAACTAGTTTGAGTGCAGTGATTCACCAAAGATTTACGGTGCATTACGGTCTATGAAAGATATATTTTTAAGGCATAATTTTATATATTAAACTAAGCATAATAAAATAAAATAATAAATACAATTTAGATACAGAAAATCATTTTCACAGTAATATGTATGATTAGCGAAATTGATTAATTTACAATACGTCACAAATTTTTTCTGATTCATTTTGAGGTAAGGGAGAAATTTTGAATGCAAAGTTTCAGTGATATTTTTAATATACCAAATGGTGCGTATGCAGAGTTTAGACGATATATAAGGCTTTTTACTTGTAATATGAAATAGATAAAAAAATATTTGAAATATATTTTGTCAGTTACTTTAGGGGATGATGTACTTCAAAAATCATTCTTTGAAATCATTCGCTTTGAGCTGTGAAAGTTTGCGTACATATGCATTGAGATGCATGTATCAATATTAAATATATTAAAAATTTTCGAAAACTATTGAAATTAAAAATAATTAAAATTCAAAAGTTTAACTTACTTGAAAAATTTTTAAATGCCTCATGCATTTTAGTTTTTAATTTTTTCTTTCGACTTTATCAATAGACTCGAAACATATTTGTGAATTTCTTTGTGAATTAATTGATACTTAAAAAAAAAAAAAAAAAAAAAAAAAAAAAGAAAAGAAAAGAAAAAAGAAAGAAAAAAAAACTTTTATGTTTGAATGCCGCAATTTCATGCAAATTTTTCACAACAAATTATATATTTAAAAATAAAAATAACATATAATTTATTAACCAACCCACTAAATAATGCACAAATATGTTTAAAATATATTGATAAGCTATAATAATAAAAATCAAAGATAAAATTTAAAAACTGAATCGTATGGAACATTAGAAGAAAAAAAAAATGAAATTTCTGATTATTTTATTTATTTTATTTATTTATTTATTTATTTTTTGCAATGGATTTTGAGAAATTTTAATCTATTTAATATTGATACATTTAATTTCATATATAAGCAAAGTTTCACGAACCCCTTAAAAGTAATTTTTAAAGACCGCACTTTAGAATGTAAAAAACAAGGGAAAAGTGCTAAAAATCCATTGACAAAGCATGAGATGAAAACGAAATAATATTATAGTTTAAAAAAAAAATTAAAGAACACGCTTTTATAGAAATGTAAACTAAAAAGCACAAAATATCTATCTTAGTATTAAAATGCAGGGTAAGAAAAAATCGTGTGAGTGACACACCATAATATTTACGTACAGTAAGACCCCGTTTAACGCGGGGGATACGTTCCATCAAAGTAGAGCGTAATGCGCAACAGCGCTAAACGAGGCTATCTTAACATGTAAATAATGGGGTAGTAATGCGCATGTAAATAATGCGTGCACAATTTCGGGGAATCCCCATACTGCTGCGAGCAATTTCTGGGAATCCCCGGGTTGAAATAAAAGAACGCTAAACCGAAATAGCGCTAAATGAAACAGCGTTAAGCGGGGTCTTAATGTACATTTAAATCTTTAATTAAAATAATTTAGAATTAAACAAAAACCATTTTTAAAAAATCTCCCCTGACTGGGATCGAATGCTAGAAGTTTAAAGTTTAACCCAAGTTAAACCCAAGTTTAAAGCGGAAAGTAGAGTATTGATTTTGTTGTGAAGAGCTTCATAAGAAAAATTATCAAAATTCATCTGCAGCAGAAACATCTAAATGAAAATAAGACAAACAAATAATCCATTGGTCAAAAATCTATATTTAACTATACGAAAATCTCAGCAGCTGTTACAGAGACAGAAAACTTGGCTACAGTGCCAGCAAAAAAAAAAAAAAATCTTTGCACTTGAGCGGCAATAAAACTTTACATGTCAATTGCCGTTCCTGCAATAAAAATGTGTCGAACCCCAGTGATGACACGTTGTGTTGTCGATCACAGACGACATCTTCTGATTCTATTAACACTCTCATCACTGGAGTTCGACACATTTTGATGGCGGAAACGGCAATTGAACATGTAAAGTTTTTTTTTTCCTTGCTGCTCAAGTGCAAAGTTTTTTTTGCCGCCACTGTGCTATTGCAGAAATCTTGGCAACTGTTTCAGAAAATAGTGTATGTTTTACGCAAATCTCTGCAGCTGATGCAGAAACTTCGGCATCTAAAACTAATGCAGAAACTTCGGCAACGACGACTAATGAGGAAACTTTGGCATCGGCAACTATTCAGAAGCACAGAACTTATAATGCATTCAATATGCATAGCATCGATGATATCTTCAGTAGAATCTGTTTGTGAATCCCTAACGTCAACATATGAATATTATATCAGCAGGTCATATCAGCAAATCACTGAGGAGACATGAGATGATATCAGTTAATGGTCCTCTTCCGACAAATTGTGGCTCAATTATATCTGAAGCAATAAGCTGCTATTTTGGCTCACAGAAACACTGGCATTTTGTGCGTAGAAGTAACAATTTAAGGGACTGGACAGTGCTGGCTAAATGTGCTGGCAAACTCATGACCAGAAATGTCTCCTTTCCTTTTATGATATAAATTAAATGCTTTATCTTAAGCTCTTTCATCCTTAATTTTAATCTATTTTACGCTTTATTTTAAGTCATTTTATGCTTTATTTACCTTATATTTGTTATTTTATAGTTTTATTTATCTTTTTTACTTTATACATGTTTTTTTTTTTTTTTTTTTTTTTTTTACTTTAGTGTTTGCAGAAAGTTTTTCATTTTATCCACCTCTGGTCGTATGTATAATCATTTAACCTTTTAATATATACATATATATCTGTAGAATACTTTTAAATCTTATTTAATTTTTTTTTAAATTTCTTCAAAACCTGCATTTTGAAAGATAAGAACTCAGGCTTTATGTTTGATATATATATAGGATATATAAAGTGTATTTATTAATTAAACATTTTGTTTTATAAATGTGTACATTACCCGTTTTATTTATTTTAGATCCAAAAATGTATTATCATCCTTTTTTTTTTTTTTTTTTCACTGTTAATTAATTAAATATTAATTTTAACATTCAATTGATGAAATTTACCAAGTTTTGAAACTATTTTGCCGCTGATTTATTTTCAATACATAATTTATGTTTAATCGGAACTAATTTCTGATATACAGTCAGTTCCTTTTAAACTGCAGACCTATAATCTGCCGTTTATTATTATTATTATTATTTTTTTTTTTTTAATGTAAACAAAGAAATTGATAACCTGGGATTAAAAAAAAAGGAAATCAGCCACATTTCCCCGCCCTTTTTTGTGCCCATTTTTTTAATAAAATATTTAGATATAATCCTTACTTATTACAAACACAATTGGGTAAAAAATAGTGAGATTTTGATATTTGTTATCCCACAATTCTTATGGACTACTTCCAAGTCAAGCCAAAGAACATCTGGAAAGTATATAAAATTTTAAAACAAACGACTATTACATTAATGTTTAACAAAATTAAAAATAATTAATGACAGATATATTTATTTCTATACTTTTTATTTATTTATTTAATTTTTATAAATATGCATGTTTGTATTTTAAATTGCTTTGTATTATTTGAGTATGCTTAAATTATTTATCTTCATGTATAAATATGTTTGATTGGTTTTATTATTATTGAAGAAATATTTTACTCTAAAATTTATAAAAAATCATGTTTTGATTTTGATATCTATTTATGAATTAATAATGACTTACTTTGTATCTGCAAAAGAAAAATGTAAACAAAGACAGTGACTTATACTATAATCTAATCTGCACAACTTTTGAACAAAACTTTTGCAGATTAGAGGGAGTTGACTGTACATAGATTGTGTCTAATTATGTATATTTTGTGTCAGCAGTTACAGAAATGAGTTAATATTTCACCGCTAATAAGCAAAATTTGAAATTTTTTAAAGTCCATTTCCAAAATATGTGACATTCTCTAGAAAAGGAAATAAACATTTGAGTTTAATGTTTAATTTCCAAAATATACGGTATTTTTGACAGTTTCTGAAATGTAGGATAATTTCTCCACTACTGGCTTATTTCCATTAACTTACCTAAACATGAAATTTTCACGTGTTCAATTAATAGCATTCGTGTTTATAATCCTGTCTCTCTCTCTCTCTCTCTCTCTCTCTCTCATACACACTCAAATACAAAAAAAGAGAGAGAGAGAGAGAGAGAGAGAGAAAACAAGGACAAGTCAGGGTGTTTTAATTTTTAAGTTACTGTTTTATTTATTTTTTTAATTGACAAGTAGATAATTCTAATAAATTTAGAATTTTAGGCTAGTATACCCACTTTTCATTTTAGATGAAACAAGTGAAATTTTGCAAGAATTTCACTCCAACCTGCCTGATGACTGAAGCAACAATACCATTTTTAAGAGATTGGTAAGAAAGATTTTACATTTGTAATTATTAAATATATATTTAGTCTTTTTAAGTAATTTTTACTGATAAGCACAGAATTTTTACTCAAATTTTTAAAAAGAAAAATAAATTATATATGTATATATATGATCTAGCACACTGGTCACTGAACCCAGTCCTCTCCCAAAATAAACGTGTTTCAATAACCCTGATTTTTTTTTTTTTTTTTTTTTTTTTTTTTTTTAAGTAGAACATTGATTTACAAAACTGCTGGCAGTATATTCGTCAAGGTTGATATAAATGTTTTTTTAGTGCCGCTAATACAAATCTACCAAAAAAACTGTAGAACAAAATTAAAAATAGCAAGCTTTAGAAAAAATATTTCTGTTAAAAAAATTCTGAAAACTGAAATGGATTTGAAAATTCAAAGTTTTAAACTCTATGGTTATAGTTAAAAACATCATAGTAGCTTTTTTTTTAAAAAAAATTGTTCTTTCCTTTCAATTGTCTGCATATCTTAGCAATGACCATTACACCATTTATTTTTTACTTACTTAATTCATTCATTTCAAAGTGAAATTTTCTAGAACTGTACCGAGTACTCGGTATATACTCGGTACTCAGCCAAATTTGGACTAAGTAATCGGCCAATACAGAATACTTTGTTGTAAGAATTTCATTATTTGTATGTATTATTGAAAGAAATGTATTCATGAAAGTTGTTTATTAATAACTAAACTAAAAAATTATGAAAATATAAATATAGATTCATTAAATTTTTGCTGCAAACAGCTTTTTACAATTAAAATGGGCGAGTAGATTGCCACCAAACTCGGTATAGAGACGATTTGTGATATGAGCTTATCCATTTTAGTTACAAGAATTTAAGTATAACCATCATGTATGTGTGTAATAGGCAATTATATATATATAAAAGATATAAGGTAAAATTATATCTATAAAACAGACAAAAATAAAATATTTTAGAAAGAAGAACACTTATAAAATACTAATATAGTAGATAAAACTTTAGTTACATATTAAAATTAAGACACTTTTAAGATTGTTTATACCTATTAAAACATATATATATATATATATAATTTTTTTTTATCAATGTTAATTAAACGAAAAAAATCAAGGACTCTTCTTGCATTTTTCTTTTGGGTCAGATTTCAATATTTCAAATGTGAAGTCCGTCATGCTACTAGGGATTTGAGAAGGGTGGGAGTATACTTGTAGGTTTTTTTTATTCGGTACTTTTATTAACATATATTTTCAGTTTTTTTTAAATTGATTGTGGGAGCTGTAAGTGCCCCACGCACGCAATACATGTAAATTGGTCCCTGCCTGTTAGCTAAATAAACAAAACTATTTCGATAACTACTGCTATACAAATTATTAAGTATCGCTAACAGATAGTTGATTCCAAATTATATCTTTTGAATGAAAGAAAAAAAAAGAGAGAAAGAATAAACGCCTCTATAAGTTGTACTAAAATATAAATTACACATAAGAAATGTGGTAAAAAACATAGCTTGTAAATACTTAAAAAAAAAAAAAAAAAAAAAAAAAAAAAAACTATATTTTGATGCAACATTAATCAATTTCTTGACATTTTAATTATAAGAGCATTTGTAAGCATGTTTCTAAAATACTATTTATTCGTGAATCAATATGTATAGAACTACACACACTGCTCGTTAAATATGAATCAATATTTGAAATATATGTATTTGAATTTGTACTCGTAGTTCACCTACATTAGAGTATTAATAGAATCTGGTGAAAAATTTGTTTTGAGAAGTTAATTTTTAGAATTTTATGTTTAAAAGTTTTCCAGTCATTTTTCATTTTTTCATACTAAATTCAACCATCGCTAAAAAAGAAAAAAAACTGTATACTAATTTAGTTTTCTACCTTATAGTATAAGTGCACCAGTGATTGACACTTTTAGAGCAATCACTGATGTTTTTAATGTTCTAGTCATGAGAAAATATTTTTAGAAATCTTAAGTTAGTACATACGGTATGAAAGACATTCAGAACCACATATATGTTAAAATATATACATTTGATAACAATTATTACTTTTTTTTTATGAATTTTTATTTGATACCGCTCCAATGTTCCAGTATTTGACACTGCCAGTTTTTCATTTTATCAGTAATTGTCACCCTATGCTCCAGTGTTTGACACTGCTAGTTATTAATTTTACCAACTATTAGCACTCTATGCTCCAGTGTTTGACATAAAATGTTAAAATTCTTATATGTAAAATATATGATTTTATTATTTTTCTTATCTATTAATTATTTCGGGATAGATGCTAATTACTGGAGCAAGCCAATGACTGGAGCACTTACCCTATTCTAAGGTAATACCAAAACAGACACATTTGTGTCTAATTTTCAGGCACTTGTGTTTAAAATTTAGTAGAAAAATTCAGCAATGAACACTAATAAAATAGTAAAATGCAGCTTAAAAATTCTAAGCTTAAATTGATACCATTTCTTTGGTGAAACGTTGAAATTCATTTCCATGAGCGTATTTTAAATCAAATATTTTTTTTTTTTTTTTTTTTTTTTTGTCTAAAAATTAAAAATTTTTATTTTTTATTGTGAATCCCTGTTTTCAAAAAATAATAATGTAGTCAAAAATAACATTTTATACGAAATTAACCAATTATATTCACCACCTTACCAAAAAAAAAAAAAAAAAAAAAAAAAAAAGTTAATTTCTCAAGAGAAAAAAAAAATTAAGAGTCAAATTTGCTTGCAGTCCATTAAAAGAGAGAAAAAAAATATGATGCTTTAAACATCCAGTCTTTTGTAAATGTCATTCATCTTCTTCATAATTCTTTTTTCTTTCCGTTGAAATTACGTAGTGAAAAAAATAATAAGTAGCACCGTTTTCAAAAAAACGTATCTTTTTTATCTGTTGATTAATTTTTTCTTTTGTTTCAGGAAGCATTTTAAAATAATTGAATTTCATGAAATGGAGATTTCGAAATTTCATTAAGATACAAATGATTAAATTTTAAGATTCTTATAAATTTAGAGTGAAACTTATATCTTTTAACACATTCTAAATAATTCATTTAAATGTAAATTAGAATGTAAGTTGCAGAAATATATATATATATATATATATATTAATTAAAGAATAATGTGTTTGATTGCGAACTGCTTTTGTTGATCATAGAAAAAACTTAATTAGTGTTTCTTGTGATAATCATATATATGTATATATATGTATATAAATTGTGAAATAAAGACATTTACTGTTACTAAATGATACACATTTTTAATGAACTTAAACATGTAATTCAACTTTTTAATTTTTATTTTTACTTCTTTAAGATTACGTATATGCTTCGGGAAATAAGCTAAACAATTAAAAAAAAAAGGTCTCACCAATGGCCAAGCGGTTCTGCGCTCAAAGCTGGTAGACGGGAAGTGCCATGTTCGATCCCAGGTCGCAATTGTCGACCTAGTCGTTCAGAGTTATCCACGGTTTTGTCCGAAACTCGCGCAAATACGGACTAGGATTTTTTAGAATGACTCCCACGGAGGGCACATCACCTCAGACCTAGAACCCTCGAGTAGTCAATAGGTTTTAATCTCAAACACCAACCACAGCAAAAATGACAAATCCTTTAAATTAAATGGATGAATCAAATACTTTCGATATTCATATTTAAATACTTTGAAAAATTCGATAGATCTTTTTAATGAAAATTTAGGCTATTATTGTTCTATATTTAATCAGAAAAAGTAATTAAAAAATAATTAATCTTACATATTCCAATAATTCGTGAAACATACCTAAAAAGAATCTTGCGATATCGAAGACTTCTTGAGTAGGGTGGATCGGTACAAAAACGATACTTATTCTACCGAAAACGGATGTTTTTCAATAGTTGTAGCTTTGTTTTAGGAATATTTTTGCAAAATATTACTATTGTTTGTGTATATCATCGTCAGGTTGCGCAAGACGTACATTTTTATTTTAAGAGTATGTAAGGTTAGAGGAAGTTTACGTAAGAAGTTCGCAAATGGGAGTTTCGAGGAATCTTAGTTCGGTTGTGAGTCACTATTATACGTAAGAAGGTATTCTACTATTTTAAAGTCAGAATTTCATATTTCGCGAAACATAGCAGGTAGGAAGAAATAGAATAAAGTTGTCGGAAGTCAAGTTAAATAGGAAATGCAAATTAATGTAACGAAGTATAAAAATGAGGTTAAAATTATACTCGGGGGTGGGGGTGGGAGGGTTAAAGAGTTTAGAGGAGGTTTTGAGAAGGTTTGAAGATAAGAAGATAGTTTTTGGAGGGAAGCGGTGCATAGCCTTCTTAACTAGATGCCTGTCGCGTAGCTCGGAAACTAGGCAACTGTTGAAGCGGTAGACAGCGCCACCTAGCACAAAATATAGGACATTTTTATTCAGCTGACACCAATAATTTAAAGAAGTGATACATGATGTTTCTTTACTTCTATTCGCCTTTTATGTATATCATATCCCACTTTTAAAAATTTTTGGTGGCTGTTGAATAAAAACGTCGCGCAATATGTACCAGGTGGCGCTGTCTACCGCTTGAACTGTTGCCTAGTTTTCGAGCTACGCGACAGGCATCTATTTAAGGAGGCTATGAGCGGTGACAGAGTCAAATGCCGCTCAGATAATAAGGAAGTATATTAAAAAGCTTCACGCTGTTATGTTGCTATGTTGCTGAAAGTATATGGGTAATATAAAGTTATTTATTAGATTTGAATTGAAGATATACATCAATTACATTTTATTATATGAATAAGAAGTAGCCCCATTCTCCCCACTTTGAAGAGCTTTAATTAAATATTTGTTAAGTTGAACATTAAAGTTTCAGTGTTTATTTTCTCACACGTACAGCAGGTTCAATTATGAATGACGAAGACGTCACTTCATCACAAAGGTGCCACAATTCGTCACACGTGTTTTTTTTTTTTTTTTTTTTTTTTTTTGTTGTTTTTTTTTGTTGTTTTCCCCACTACCTTAAAAAAAAAATATATATATATATATATATTTTAAAAAGAAGAAATTTTTTGTAATTTTCCTGCGAAAGTTTAAGCAATTTGTATTATAATTAAACACTTTTATTTAAAATATTTTTATGTAAAAAATATCTATACATGTTGAAATTTATGTATAATTACAAAAAATTTAGATAAAACAAATTCTGTTACAGAAAGTTCCTGCTTTTAATAAATAGAGAAATTTACTATAAAATTACATCTCAATCTGCCATTTTTTCTATAACCAAATGTAATTTGTAATCTTTGATATAGGTTTTATCTGGTGATTACATTTTTTTTTTTTTTTTTTTTTTTTTTTTTGCATACGGAGAACTTCGTATCAATTCAAGATTGCGAAACAGAACGAAAGGGGGTTTCGGGGCTTTGAGGTAATATTATTGCCTACTATGCGGTGGATCCTGGTTCGATCTTGTGTTTCAAACTAGAGAATCTCATTTTATACGATTATTATTATTACTATTGTTGTTGTTGTTGTTGTTAATATATATATTTTTTTTTTTTTTTTTACAATTGAGAATTTGAAAAAACGTATTGGGCATGAAGGTTTTCTTTATTATTCTATTTTTTAAAAAATCCTGTTAAATTTATTTTCCATAGTATTCGCATACTGTCTGTAATATTATAAAATTTCTTTCCTTAAAAAAAATAAATAAATAAATAAATAAAAACTGAAAACAACAATGCAACTAGACAGATAATTAACGGAAGAAACACTGAAGCTATCATCGGGGAGACTCCTTAAATGCAGGGTGGAAAAGAGCCATAATGTGTTTCAAGAGCTACTAGCTAAAGCTAAAAGTTAAAAAAAAAATTAATACATATTTAATAAAGAATTGTGAAAACATGTACAAATGCAGCTATGTATCTTTAAAATTCAAATATTTTAAAAAGGAAAAAAATATCTAAAGGTTAAAAATCCAAAAATTAATAAAGTAATATTAAAACTAAATTTGCACATTTGAAAGCTCAGTAAAATGTGCAATAAATATAGCAACGCAGCAATGATTTTTAGCTTTTGCTAGTAGTTCTTGAAAAATTGTGCAACTTTTTTTCCACCCTGCATTGGTGAGGTCTCCCTACTGACTTTTGGGTTAATTATCTGTCTGGTTTCATTGTTGTTTTCGGGTTTTATTTATTTATATTGTACGTATGTGTATACACACACACACACACACACACACACACACACATATATATATATATATATAATATATATTTCTTTATATATATATTTCTTTTGTGCGTGTGTATGTCACTGAACTCCTCCTAAACAGCTGGACTGAGTTTAATGAAATTTTTTGTGAGTCTTCAGGTGGATTCGAGAATGGTTTAGATTTACAAATGAAAGTTGTAACTTAATTAGTTCTTTCTTAATTAATTTTTAACCAACTCTTTCAACAACTTTTCCACCTAGATGGCGTGAGTTGTCGTAAACACGATGTCAGAATTTATTTAATGTTGAAATGAAAAATGAATTTTTAACCGTATCTTAAGAAGTGTTTAAAATATTTTTTCAAAATTAATATTTTTAGAATCGTAACCGTATCTTACGAATTGTTTAAAATATTTTTTCAAAGTTAATATTTTAGAATCATAAACACGATGTCAGAATTTATTTAATGTTGAAATGAAAAATGAATTTTTAATCGTAAGTGTTTAAAATATTTTTCCAACGTTAATATTGTTAAAATGTTAAAATTAGTTAAAATGGTATATTCTTTTAAAAAATTCGTCAATATCCGACGGAGTTATTTTATGTTAAAATGAAAAATGAATTTTTAGGCCATTATTATTTGTGCAGATGGAAAATGTACTAAAAGTTTTCCGAAAAATTTCACGATCACAAATGTTGACGGATATACAATATATCGTCGAAGAAATCCCGATAATGGCGGACAATCTTATCATCTATGGCGGTCATCTATATCAACAACATAGATATTGACATTGATAACCGTTGGGTGGTCCCATATTCGCCTCTGCGGGACGAGTATTTACAGTCAATCCAAGGCAGACTGAGTGCTTTTATCTTCGACTGTTATTGGTTAATGTCATCGGCCCTTTGTCATTTCAAGATTTACGTAAAGTGAATGGACAACAGTATCCAACGTATAAAGATGCATGCCTTGCACTCGGCTTGCTGAAAGACGACAACCAGTGGGAGTGTATGCTTGCTGAAGTAGGACTGAACTGTACAGCAAAACAAATTCGTCTACTATTCGCTATAGTGTTGACTACATGTTTCCCGGCCCGAGCAGAGACATTATGGGATAATCACAAAGATTCAATGATTGATGATATATTGCATCAACATCGTTCACGGTGCAACGATCTAACGATTGTATTCAGTGACGCTACGTACAAGGAAGCATTGATTGCTACTGAAGATCTTTGCATTATCATTGCCAACTTACCACTCAGTAATTTCGGTATGCATTCAACAAATCGAAATGCATCTGATTTAATAAGCACTGAATTGAATCGTGAACTACAATACAATACTGTAGAAATGGCAGCGATTGTTGCTCGCAATGTCCCACTAATGAATGAAGAACAAAGAACCGTTTACGACCGCATCATGCTCGCAGTTTTGGCAGGACAAGGTGGATTCTTTTTTTTTTTTTTTGGGGGGGGGTGCACCAGGTGGAACTGGCAAAACATTCCTTATTTCGCTAATTCTCGCCGAAATACGATCAAATAATAGCATCGCATTGGCTGTTGCATCATCTGGCATTGCGGCAACTTTATTGGATGGAGGCAGAACAGCTCATTCATTATTTAAACTGCCACTAAATATTCAAAATAACCCAGACGCAGTGTGCAACATAAAAAAACAATCGTCCATGGCCACAGTGCTGAAATAGTGTAAAATTCTTATCTGGGATGAATGCACTATGGCACACAAACATTCGATTGAGGCGTCGAACAGGACATTGAAAGATATAAAAAACAACGACAAACTATTTGGCGGCACTCTGTTACTCTTTTCAGGTGATTTTAGACAAGCACTTCCCGTTATTCCGCGTTCAACATACGCTGATGAGATCAACGCATGCTTAAAATCATCGTCATTGTGGCTTTTTGTTGAAAAAGTACAACTGAAAGTAAATTTGTGCGTTCAAAAGCTTCAAGATCCATCCGCTGAAACATTCTCAAAACAATTGTTAGATATCCGCGATGGAAAAGTTACTACAGATGAAACTGGATGCATAAAATTACCGACCGATTTCTGCACAATCATTGATTCTCAAGATGCTCTTATTGACCAGATATTTCCCGATGTACACAGACGATACACAAATCATGAGTGGCTGGCAGAAAGAGCAATTTTAGCAGCAAAAAATGTGGACGTCAACGAATTGAATCTCAAGATACAACATTTGTTACCAGGAGACTTGGCGTCATACAAATCTAATGATACAGTTTGCGATGCCACCGAAGCTGCAAATTATCCAACAAAGTTTTTAAACTCATTGGATTTACCAGGCATGCCACCGCATATTTTACAACTGAAGGTTGGATCTCCGGTTATTTTGCTTCGTAATTTGAACCCACCACGGTTGTGCAACGGCATGCGATTAGTCATAAAAAAAATTAATGAAAAATGTTATCGAAGCCATCATTTTAAATGACAAATTCCGAGGTGAAAATATATTACTACTGCGAATCCCTATTATACTCATAGATGTGCCAATTCAATTTAAACGCCCTCAATTTCCAATTAGATTGGCATTTGCAATGACTATCAATAAGTCTCAGGGCCAAACGATGTCCGTCTGTGGCTTAGATTTGAGCACATCATGTTTTTCACACGGAAAATTATACGTGGCTCTCGAGTGGGCAAACCATCCCGTTTGTTTGTATTGGCGAAAGATGGGATAACAAAAAAAAATTGTACACTCTGTTGCATTAAGGGATTGATATTGTTTTTTAGTAATATTGTTATAATAGCGATATGTATATAATTTTAAAGAATCAATTTTAATAAATTAAAAAAATAAATGATTGGTGTTTTGTTATTTTTATATTCTTTCACCGTTCACAGCGCTCCATACATCTTCCACTTATATACCACATCCTTACACACTTACAATAATTTAGTTATTTTTTTCTAGCAAAATATTCTGTAGAAATAATTTATATGACAAAACAACGTTTGTTGGGTCAGCTAGTTTACATATATATCACAATTTTAATATTTAATCCTCTTGCGCTGTCTGAAGAAAATGTCCAATAATAATAATAACAATAATGTTAATAATATTTTGAGACATGCTCATAATGCAAAGATGTAACTGTTTATATGTATTTATTTTAGATAAGATGATCTTCGTTTCTTGATCCATCCTACTGTTGACATATATCTATGTCAAACTCGAAATGGGTGTATAATATATTTTAACTTTCGTGTAATATTTACATTTGTTCATATTTTCCTAGTTTATTAAGGTGGCAATTTTGATGTATTTTCGGATTTGAATAACACGAAATAATAACATAACAAGGAGATTTCTAATATTTGTTTTATAATATTTGAAAATTAGAATTTATATTTTAAAAACTATGATAATTTTAGTTATGTTGAAACTGACGTTAAAGAATTTAAATCGAATGTCCCACAAAGTAAAAAGTTTTGATCATGTTATCATATGCATATCACCATGGTTTGGTAATACAACGTAATGTAATATTACTGAGACTGATACTTATGATAACATATTTTTGTAACAAAATAAATTTTGTGTAACTTTTTTTTTTTTTTTTTTTTTTTTTGGGGGGGGGGGGGGGGGCTGAGGACTATTAGTCTCAATCTACGGATTTTTACGATACCAGTTTTACGATAGTTGGACATTTATCGAAATCAAAAAGTTATCGAAAATATAATTGAATAATTTGAAAGCGATGTTTTAAGAAAAATTAAAAAAAAAAAAAAAAATAATAATAATAATAGACCTCCGTCCTAAACTAAATTCTGTTTTTGTTAGATTATCATCAAAGTCTTTTTTCTTTCTTTCTCCTTTTTTTTTTTTTTTTTTTTTTTGAAAGAAAAAGAAAAGAAAATTAATAATAAACAGCTTCGAAACGGACAGTATCGAAAAAGTTTTTTTTTCTTTTTTTTTTTTTTTTTTTTTTTTTAAATTTTGTATCAGGAAATAAAAAGCGCGCGTGCAAAATGAAATAAAAAATAAAACAAGATAATTAATTTTGAGTTGGTATTTTTTTAATATTATATTTAAAATTAATAAAAAAAATAAAAATATTAGGTGTTCCAAAGAATGCTGTTGCTTTTTGAATTTAAAGAAACTGACGACGGAAAGTTTCATAGGCAACATTTAAATAAGCTTTAAGAAGATATTTAGTAAAATATAAGTATTTTAAAACTAAAATTTCTGGTGCCATTTCCCTAATTTAAAACAACGCGAATTTTGGGTACATCTAACGGTAATACTTAGTCTCATTTTTAAAATAAGATTATTGTTATTATTATTATTATTTATTTTTTTATTTATTTTTTCTATGCACAAAGAGATCCACAGTAAAATAATTAACCTTGTGCGAAAGGTTCCGGAGGATATGACAAAACCATTTATTATTATTTTTTTTTATTATTTTGGTTTGTTTGTTTGTTTAATAACAATATATATATATATATTTAATTCTAAGTTTCTCTTTAACGTGCAAAAGAAAGCAGAAAAATGTAACAATGTTTTAAAAAGATAAACAATTTTATTCAGAAATTATATATTTTAAGAAAAAAATCTCTTTAAAAAAATGCTTATAACCTGTTTAGAGATGTAAAATTTCCTGAAATTTTGAGGCGGTAGGAAAAAAAAAAAAAAAAAAAAAAAATTCCGTTTTTTTTTTTTTTTTTTTTTTTTTTTTTTTTTTTTCTGGAAAAAATGGGAAATTTTGAATTTTTACAGATAAAAATAGGGTTTCTTAAATAGTTATAATATCTTAAAAAATATAAAGTGTTAAATATTTAAAAATACATGCAATCCATATTATTTTTCCTTAAAATAAACATACAAAAAGCTTTTAATATTGAAAAAATGAGACTTTCTGTTTCATAACTGCCACTACCGTTCCTTGTACAAAACACCAAAAACTAGCCAAATCATCATTCAACCATTAATTTTGCATATGGTGTGCGTTCCTAAGGAATGTTCATCTCTCAGCAGCATTGATACAAAGAATTTAGATTAGAATCAAACCGATAAAAAACCTTTTTCATCGACCCGAACCTGATTTTTTTATATCCGAAACCCCAAAAACTAAATAAAATTTAATGATTCATCTGAAAATCATGCAAAACTTTTTTTCTTTGTTTATTGCCTTTCTGCGATCTGTATGTAATAATTTGAGTATACGTATATTTAATCATAGGAATATGTAGTATGTTTATAATTATATCAAACAAACTTCTGTTTATTATGATAAAAATTTTTGAAAGATGTTTTCAAGTCGACCCGACTCGTTGAAAACTTAACGTAACCCGCGGAAAAAAAAAAAAAAAAATAGTCAACCTAATCCGAACTAGTCTCAGACCCACAAGAAAAATAAATCAGTTAATCCAGCCCCCAGAAAAAAAATTCAGTCAACATGGCCCATAAGAAAAGTAAATCAATCAACCTGAACCGAACCTACCAAGCAAGAGAAAAAATTTAGTCAACGAGACCTAAACCTGATTGCAGGTCAGACTCGAGTAAAATCGTATTAATGAACCTGATGCTGGACTCTTCAGATTTTCACTTAAAATGAAATTAATTACAAAGATAAAATAAAAGTTTAATTTAAAGTTGATTGAACTTCAGAAATTTAAAACAACATTTTATTATTGATTTATTATTTTATACACAGGCTGGCTAACGTAAGAACTTTTCCAAATTCCCTGACTATTTTCAGCATTTTCCATGACTTTTTCCTGACTTACACTGTTCCAAACAAATTCACAAAATTAGCGACCAGTTTAGCAATTTACAATAACGAGCTTTCAAATATGGCTTATTTCCACAGAATTTGTCAAAATTCCCTGACTTTACATGAAATTCTCTGATTATTCCTTGACTTTTCCAGAATTACTTAAATTCCTTGACTTTTCCATGATTCCCTGACTAGTAGCCACACTGTTATAATGTAAAACGTATTACTTCAAACGTAAAGGGCATAAATTGAGTAGATTTTGTACATATAATTTTTATTAATTATGAAATAAATTTTTTTGACAAAAAGTAGTTGCTTAGGTTTTTTTTTTTTTTTTTTTTTAACCACACATTTATATAAATATGTATGCGTAATCTACATCCACACACATTAAAATAATACAGTTAGACAATTCTAAGGATATCTATTCAAGAAAAAAGACAGGAGTATAAAGGAATTTGAAAGAATAGGTAATTTCAAATGAATGCGATGGGAGGGAGGTCATTATAATTCTTAAATATTTCAAAATTACCATTTGATTACATAGTAAAAACATTATTTTTGAAATATGAACATTATTAGAATTAATGTTTTCATGTAAGATTCTGTACATGAAAAAATATTTCTTGAAAAAAGCATCGGAATGTAAATATTATAAATTTCTGAATACGTTATTTTATGACAGAAATTTCAACATTTTCAATTTTTCAGGGAGGAAATAAACCCTTTCGGAAAAAACCGAATTTTTTTTTCTTTTTTTTTTAAACTTTAAATCTATCAAAGCAAAATTCTCATATCGCATGCCGGCAAAAAAAAATGACACAACTTAATTTTTCATATAAATATTCCATTTAATGCATGTTTAAGTGCAATTTTGCAATATCTTCCCATGTTAAAAAAATCGTAAATTTCGAATAACTTACGAAGTTTTTAAAATAGAATGTTGCAAATAAACAGGGTTCTTGGCAGCATCTTAAATGATATTTTAAAAGTAATGTGACATCTTTAAGATGAAAATATTCTTCAAAACCGACGTTTATGTGAAATTTTGCCATATTCTGCCATGTTAAGAAATTCGTAAATTTCTAATAACTTGCGAAATTTTCAAAGTACCATATTTATAGTTAATGATGTTCCTCCTGCCATCAAAACTGATATTTAAAAACTATTCTTACATCTTTACGATGAAAATATTTATTTTCATGCACGTTTAAGTGAAATTTTGCCCAGTGCTAGAAAAATCGTAAATTTCGAATATCTTCTAAAATTTTTTAATTAGAATGTTGCATATAAATAAGGTTCTTGCCAGTGTCATAAATAATATTTTAAAACTGGTCCGACCTCTCTGCGATCGTCGTTCGTGCGTTCGTGATATATCGTGTACACAGGCTAACAAACTAACACACTAACGGACTAACAAACTAACAGACACTCTATAGATGGACACAATACCATTTTGACATTTTCGAATTCCTCACACCTGAAAACGTGTAAAAAAGTAAAATAACCGAGGTCGAAAATTTTCACGATTACCTAAGTTCCCAATACCTATAGTATGATGGGGAACTGAAAAGGGAGAAAATTATATATTACTCATTAAGAAGTATTTTGAAAATGTCACTCATTTTTCTACATTATTATTATTATTATTATCCCTAACAGCACATTTATCCATAGTACATCCTGAGGATGTCACTTTGATGTACTTTCACCCATGGGATATCCTGAAGATGTCTTGTGGATGAGATGTGCTGTTAGGGATTATTATTATTTTGTAAGAAATATCTAAAAAATTATTATAAGTAGCAATTTTTTCTTCGTCTAATTATGTGTACTGACAAATTATGATGTAACAAGCATTTGAAAGAGAAGTAGTTGTTATGAATATTTGAACAAAAAGTAAGTATATATATTATTAATGTAAAAATTCAAATAAGGAGTGATAAAGGTTTTTATTATTCTAGAGCTGAGAAATAAAAAATAATTTTTAGAATAATGTCAATAAAATATGAGAATAATTACCAGCAACAAAACCCTTGAATACTGATACTTCTTGCAGATATGAATTTTAGCATAAATTTTAGATTTCTAGTCTTCCAGTTTGGTTGAATTTTTCGAATATCTTTTTTTGCTTGCCTCTTCAATTTATCATTTTTATTTTTGATATTATGCTATTTAATTACTTGAGTATCAGTTGTGATGTGGGAGGAGGAAATTCTTCCTAAGCACACTATAAATGGGATGATCTCGCAGGCGTGAATCACTGTAGTCGGCTGGATTTTTCTACATACTTGAAATCATGCAGATCATTCATTCAAAAGATGGTTTCAATCTTTTTTTACTTCAAATTTTGGTCAGAGATATAGAGAGTGGCCTGTAGTAAAAAGACATACGATTTGAACTTCTCAAGCGGTTTTCAGAACGAGCTGTTGCTCGATTATTTTGAATATCGTAGGCACTGCTATTAATGAATGGCCAGATAGTTTTCAGAAATGTATCCATAACAAAGAAGCTATTTTGAATAAAGGTTAGACAATCTTGCATAATATATTCTAAATAATATATTTCAAGTAAATTAGGCTAGTGTGTTTTATTGTATAATGATATGCTTGCTTTACCATGTAATCATACATATGCAGTTGAATATATATATATATATATATAGATAGATAGATAGATACATATATATAATAACAGGAGGCTTGGCGTTGAAATATTAAAACCCGAATAAACTACTACGTCAGAAACGCCAAAGGAAATTATTTCAGATGCATACAGCTGTTTCGGTAGCCTTAAGCGTACCGTCTTCAGTGCAAAAAGAATTCTGAATCTGGAGAAGTTCTAGTATATATAGGAAAGGGACCGAATCTAGTTCAACCAATAGGATTACGGGAAAGGTGGGGAGTGTGGCCAATAGGAAATTAGGAATGTTATCCGTGTAAACAGTAGAAAAAATTAAGAAAATGTGGACTGAATGTAAAATTTCCAACAATCAGACAAATAGGAAACAGCGAAATCACAATTTACAAGGTTTTTAAAATTTTTATTAACTCGATTATGAACTCGAATATTTACTATTTTTTTATGAACTCGATTTCTTTGAAGCTTTTCATATTTATAAAAATTGTAAAAACCTTGTAAATTGTGATTTCGCTGTTCCCTATTTGTCTGATTGTTGGACATTTTACATTCAGTCCACATTTTCTTAATTTTTCTACTGTTTACACAGCTAAAATTCCTAATTTCCTATTGGCCACACTCCCCACCTTTCCCGTAATCCTATTGGTTGAACTAAATTCGTTCCCTCTCCTGTATATACGAGCACTTTTCCAGATTCAGAATTCTTTTTGCAATGAAGACGGTACGCTTAAGGCTACCGAAACAGCTGTATGCCTCTCAAATATTTTTCTTTGGCGTTTCTGACATAGTAGATTATTCGTGTTTTAATATATATATATATATATATATATTATTGTGAGTACTTATTATATATATATATATATATATATATATATATATAGATATGTATAAAACACACGAAGGAATATTTTATAAAAAGAATTAAACAATTATGTCAAGCATTTCATATATTAAAAGAAAAAAACAGTTACATGTAAAAGAAAAATAATAATAATATGTCTTTTGTAAAAATCCTTCATTTTTTCGATGTAATTAATACTTGAAAAAAAAAAAAAAAAAAAAAAAATGCACAGAATATTAGTATGTAATACTACTTTGGTTTATTATCTTTTTTTTAACTGTTGATTAAATTTCTGCAACTGTTTCAGAAAGCTTTTTAAATATAACCGATTTTTTTTTTTTTTATAAAATGAAGTTTTCAAAATTCCATTATGATTAATTAAATTTCAAGATTATAATGACTTTAAAATGAAATTTTTCTTACAAGATATTCTAGCTAATTAATTTAAACGAAAATTTAGTATTTAAGGTGTGAGAAATTGTTGTTTTAGTTTAATTAAAGACTATATATAAAAATTGTCTTTAACTGTAAATTGGTTTTCTAGGTTTTAGAAGAAACAAAATTTCCCAGTAATGTGATAATTTAAATAAAGATTCTTTTTTCTTTTTTTTTTAATATCAATTTTGAAATAGATATATACATATTATTAACGAACGTTAAGTAATTCTTATGAATTTAAATTGCCAATTGATCTTTTTTTTTCTTCTTAATTTAAGTGCATGCATTGTGCTTTTCCGAAAATAAATTTTAAAAGAATAACTTAAAAAAAATAATTCCTTAGTTTAATCTAATCAATTTAAAATTTTAGAATTTACTTTTAAATAATTTAATAAATTTATTTCCAGTATAAGATGAGTTTACAATAATTTTTTTTTCTTTTTTTTCTAAATTTAACCAGAAAAAAAAAAAAAAAAAAAAAAAAAAGAATAATAATAAGAAGAAAAACATATATGGGTGATTGCCAATCTAAAGGGTAGAAAACAAAGACTAATTTGAAAATATAAAAATTTTACCAAAAAAATTTGAAAAAATTCCTTAATTCCTTTTTGACAACTATGAATCTAAATTACTTGATGAGCTATCTCGTTAGCTATTTTTTGGTTGGTAATTAATTAATTTCAAAATTAATGTGTCAACGGAGCGGACATCACTGACCACGGAGTGGACACTTATAAATATCCAAACCTGAAAGTTATTTTGCAGCTGTATCTTTTCATCCTTATTGTTTTACTTGCGTTTTAGAAAATAATCAACAAATATTTTTACTTTAATTCTTTTGAAAAATGAAAATAACAGGAAAATAATTGTTGGTTCCGCATATTCTTTCTTTCTTTCTTTGTTTTTTTTATGTGATTGATCTAATATGTTGAAGACACTTGTATTTCCTTGCTATTTTTCCTGTTAAAACTTCGAGGATTTCTTTAAGTTTCTTCTTTGATTTTGCGCCTTTAAAACTTTCTTTTATTGGCTTTTTTATAACCTCGCCAAAAATAATACATTTCTCAATTTCTTTTGAATTTCCTTCTGTGATAATTTTTTTCACTTTTCTCTTGGGTTTTTCAGAATCAGTAGTATTATTTTTTGACTTCACATCCTTAGATCTTTGCACATACTTTTTGTGTTTTTCAAGCTTCCTAACCATTTTTTTGTTTTCTTCACAAAGCCTTTCACTGTTCTTTTTCGACATTTTTCTTCCACTTTCTAGTCTGCTAGATGATGATACTGATGGTTTTGTTTTCAGAGATGGATTAATTTGTGGTAGTGTGATGTTTATGGCTGCTGAACGAGGTGTATCAGGAGGTGCATCATCTCTGAGATGTTCTTCAAAGATTATTCTGTTTCTTCAATCTCTCCCTTTGATTTCTGTTTTGGTTCTTCCATTTTTTCCTAACACTTCATTTCATTTGTTCAAACATTTTAACTACAGTATTCTTCCTTCTGTGATATATTTATCTTTCTTTAGCTTTTCCTTCTTCATGTCTTGCGGGATCATTTCTTATGCTCTTATTATACACAAAGATATAAAGTTATTCAATTAATAAAAATACAAAACAATTTTAGTTTTGCTGTAAAACAAAAATATTTTTATTTATTTTTTCTTCTGAAACTAAATTTAATTATATTTTTACAATTATTTTTCTAAAGTGTTATGTCACCTTTTCTACATTTTACCTTTAAAATTAAAAAGAAAAAAAAAAAGGACATATAGTATACATCATCCTTTTGCATTACTCTGTAAACAACACTCATAAAACTGTTCTTAAAATTATATTAATACGAATTCTGTTGTTACATTTAAACCATGAAGAGAAATGCTTAAGAGTTCAGTAAAAAATAGCAAATACTGTTTTAAAGACGTTGAAATGACATTTTTAGAAAATCACGAATAAAAATATAAAAGTTAGGGGGAAAATATATTTCCATTGCACCTTAAGCAATCAGTAGGCTAACAAAAAAAAAAAAATAAAGGGATAAAATTTATTTATCAAATTTATTTAGATTATTTTTCAAATGTATCTATTTTTAAGATTAATTTTGATAGTATCCACTCCGTGGAAAGAAGTGTCCACTTCGTGATCAAATGATGTCCACGGAGTGGACAGAATGTCTGATTTTGAATTTTAAGGAACAACGTCAGGAACAATTTAACTTTAGTGTTGAATTATGTCTTATAACCATTAATTGTAATAATAATTAGATAATAAATAATCCTTATAATTACTTGTATACTTCTGACCACGGAGTGGACTGATGAGATAGCCAAACAGAGGTATCACAGATGAAATCTATTTTAACAGAACAAAATAAAGCATTGAGTTCAGCACATGTAGGTAAAAACAAAGATGGCTTCCCCCTCTTTCTTCTCAGTTACACACTGGTGACAGACAGTGCCATCTACTGAACTTTATGGGAAATTAAATAGTTGTCCACGGAGTGGACACATTTTATTAGGGACATTTGTTATAAATTAATTAAAAAAACAAGATTCATTTTATAACTCTAAAATTTTATAAATATATTTTTAAGGATAATTATGTCCTGCTTAAATCAAAATGTAATTAAAAAACATTAATATTAAGCTTGAAAATAATGCTATATTCTGCAGACTTCCCTTGGGGACAGTCCACGGAGTGGACATTCCAGGTTTTATCGATCGAGTTCGAAGAAAAATAAATAACATTAAAAACTTTTATAATAATATTCAACTAGAGAAAATCGTAAGAAATAGCCTAGTTGTAAATTTTTTTCTGATTGAAAATATTTTCTATTTTTGAGGGCTAAGGGACATGGTTTCTACCCCTTATGTTGGCAATGACCCATATATATATATTCTAGTATCTTTTGAAATACACAAAACATAGTGATTGCTAAGAACTATTGATTTTTAATTGGTATTAATTTAAACTGATTTCGAAATTGAAGCAACATACATTTCAACAGAAAACTATATTTTACATTTGTATTTTCCCTGTATATTAAGGTGATTCTGTTAGAGTATTTATATGCAAATGAATAGCAAGGCATGTTATTCAAACAATAATATGGCTGGTTGGTTGGGAGGGTTTGCTGTTGAATTAAATAAATAATAATAAAAAAAAGGATTATTGCTATTGCAAGTTACATTCTTCTAATTTTTTTCTGGTTGATATTATGAATTATGAACTCTTTTTTCTTTAAATTTAATTGAGTGTATTTGGCTATTAGTGGCTTCCCATGTTTAGTTTGAACAATAAATCCAATTTAATAACAATAATAATAATTAAAAATAATAATAATGATAATAACTTTAATAACTGATGACTGCCTTGTATTGCTTATCCTCACATGTGTGCTTTTTGGGATTATTGTTTGTAATTGAGTCTTTTTACAACTTAACATTTATTCTTTTTAAGAGCTTTTGAATTTAAGATTAATTATTTTAGGATTAATATTAATAAGATCAACTAATTTAGTTTAAATATTTTAGTTTTAACATTATCATGATCCACTAATCAAATCTCTAATTATTTAAATGGTGCCACATATTCTCTTAATTCCTGAAGTTTAAACTTCTTAAAAATACTCCTTATAGCATTGGTTTGTTTGAACCTGAATTAATTTAACTGACTTATTGTTTATCTAGCTAAATGCTAGATGGCACTTGCTCACTGCTGACTTAATGTTTTCTAACATTAATTTCCTTTACATGAAAGTTTCAATATTCATTGATTTACGTACAATTTAAATTAAAATTTAACTACATAGTTTAAACTTAATCTAACTTAAAATAAAAATTTCACTAACTCAATAAAGAATTACTCAGTGAATTTACTCGTTAACGAAACAGATCAGATGTTAATTCTTTATCGATTAATCGATGTTTGCAATGCTTTTATTTTTAATTTCAATAATTTGTTGGCATCTTCCTATTCTCCAGTTTGTGTAAAAATTTTACATGTGTCTACTCTGTTTCTTTCTAATTTTCTCTATGGATTCCTTGATGATTTGAATTAATAATTTATTTTTAATTTCTCATTGAAAATGGTTTTGCTGCCTCGATCCGGGCTGGAACAATATAAATTTCTATGATTAGCTATATTGTTTTATGAAATCGATGCAGCTTTCACAGCTTTATGAAGAGCATGCCCCCTGACGAATTTTTACTTCTAAATTTAAGCATTTTTATTCAATTATTATTTCTGTGGTCCTTTAGTTATTTTCTCTGTCATTAAGTTTAATGTTCCTTCTTTTACTATTATCATTCATGTCGGCGTAAGTAGTTAATTTTTTTTATTGTCTCTTATTGGTTCTTAATCTGTATCGCAACATTTTTGTGTCAGTCTTACCTATAAGATAGAAGACCGAAAAGGGAGTAGGAAAAAGAAAGACCATCACAATTTCGATGCACCACGGGAGATAGTTTCTATACGTTTGTCGCCCGGTGTCCGCAGAATATAATCTTTAAATTATAGTTTTTATTCAAACTGAAACAAAACTGTAAAAGAAAAAAAAAAAGTTCTACAAAATGCATATTCTTGGTTTTACTGTTGCTATCATATGCATATTATTAGGCATGGTAAAATATTACGATGTCTCATTGTAAGTCTAACCGACACTTATATTAAATTTATTACTACTACTACTACTACTATTTCTATTATAACTTATATTTTACGTGGTAGCATGTATTTTGTTTAAAAGTTATAATTCTTAATTTCGTAAATCTCTGTTGTCCAAAATTAATGAAGCACACTAGGAAAAAAAATATTAAAAAAACCCTACAGTAAACAAATAATCAATTATATTGAGTACTTATATATATATATATATATATATATATATATATATATATATATATATATATATATATACAGAGAGAGAGAGAGAGATTTACATTTGTATATATATACAAATAAATTAATTTTGTAAACAGAAAAAAAAAAAAAATCTATTTTGTTAAAAGAGAGAGAGAAAAAAAAACATGATATTTTAAACAATAATGAGTATTTTGTAAATGTCATTTATTTTTCTACATAATTACTTTTTCATTAAAAGATGACGTATTAAAAAAAAAGGAACAGCTTTTAAAAAATATATTTTTTTGTATTGATTAAATTTTTGCCTTTGTTTTAGAAAGGATTTTAAATAATTGAGTTTTACATGGAATAATGTCTACGAAATTCTATTAAGATATAAATGACTAAATTTTCAAATTTTTATGGATTGAAATTTATCTTACACCTTTCAAAATAATCTAATTTATTTAAATGTAACTTAGTATATAAGGCATGGAAATGTTTTTTTTTATTTAATTAAATGTATACGTGCAATGTATTTGATTGAAAACTTATTATGGATTAAACCTAATTACTATATCATGTGATGATTAAACTAAAGAATTTTTAAAAAATATAAATTGTGAAATTTATATCTGTATTATTATAAACTAATAAACATTTCCTGTCAGTTTTAACTATCTATTTTATCGTTCCATACGCTAAATATATGCATATAGATCAGGTTTTCTAGAAAAAAAAAAGTTCAAAATCATTAATTGAAAAAAGGTAAACTCTTTAAGTTAAATTTATAAATTAAATCTATCAAGATATATGCATTTTTTATTTTTGAAAGTTGTACATTAATATTAATAAATTTACGATACAATAGTTAAGAATCTAGTAGAAAACACTAATTTTAAAGATTTAACTAATTCTATAAAAACTAAAATCATTAAAACGTACTTTTAAAAAATCTTGTAAAATCTATAAGTTGTTTTATGCTATTTTCTTTTTATCTACATCGATTTCAAAATGAGAGCAGAAAAGATACAGCAAACTATGTTTTAAATTTGTTTATAGGACTTTCCATGTATAGTCGGTAACAAAAGTGTCCGAACACTAGCAAAAATTCCTATGTCAAAAAAGTACACTTCATACTTTTTTTTTTTTAAATATAACCTTATCCAATCATGTTCTTAGACAGACTAAGAACAGGATTCGACAAGAATTTATTTAACAAAATCGCATGAAGTATTCTTTTTTTTTTTTTTTTACTTAGAAATCTTTGCTAGTGTTCGGACACTTTTGCTACCGACTGTATATTAAGATAACTAAACTAGAGTATTTTTATTATTGAAAAGAAAAAAAAAATGTAAATGTTGTAACTTGAAATTTTTCTCTCCAAACATTTAAATTTTAAGTATAATAAATGTGATGAATATAGTAAAAAAATTGTGATGAATATAACTAAAATAAAATCTTTAAATTAAATGTCAAACAAAATAGAAATTCTCGGTCATGCACTGTAAAAAAATAGATTTTGTGGCGACTTCTTTTTCGCACCTGGTTCTTTTCTTCCTGTAAAATCATCTTGAGACACATTAAGACACTGATCACGCTTTGTTTACTTTTAAACGTATATTTACTTACGGCACAAACATTAAATACATAACGACCACATAAATTAACATCAAGTAAAGTATTTTAAAACAACATATAGAATGGAACGTTAGTCCATCTTGATTCACATACGCACACGTGCTGCCACACTTTCGTACCAAACTTTTCAGTTCTTGTTTTTGAATACTCTCGAAATCCGAGGTGCGGCATTCACACCTTCCCTCCAGTTTCACTTGAGGGACTATGGCCTTCACAGTGAAACTACTAACAAAAATTTGTGGATAATTTATATAACTGTTCATGAAAGTCTAATTGTCCTTTTAAATTCTTAATTATTGTTTCATCTTTAAATAAATGTTCATGAAAGTCTAATTGTCCTTTTAAATTCTTAAATATTGTCTCATCTTTGACCAAATATGCGATGCTCCATCAAGAGCAATAACATTTATATTTCACTTAAAATTTAAATGTTTTCTATGGTATAAAATAAGTAACATTTAAACACATAATAGAAATAAAATATATATATAATATATATATATGAATAAATATTTATCCTGACATGGATTTTCTTATGCACTTTAAATAATCTTAATGAATTAATATACTTGAATATAAGAAACAAAATAAACACACACATATATATATATATGTACTAACAAATACAATATTAAACTAACTTATGACTTTATTCATGAATGCGTGATAAAGCATCTGCAATAGTATTACTGCTTCCTGGCTTATGAGCAATAGTCACTTGATAGCGAGATAGAGCCAATGCCCATATTTGTAATCTGGCGTTCTTAGGAACTGTTTCTGTCAAATATTTTAAAGGGTTATGGTCCGTGTGTAAGATAATAGTGGTTCCATAAGTCCACATTTCGAAATTTACCTAATGCCCATATTACAGCATAAGCTTCCCTTTCAATAGTGCTCCACTTTGATTGAGCAGGGTCAGTTTTTGGCTTGCAAAAGTTATAGGGTTCAGTTTATTCTGCTCATCTCACTGCATTAGACAGGCTCCAATTCCGGTCACTGAAGCATCAGTATCGATTTCAAAAGGTTTCGACATATCAGGTGTATACAGAGATGTTATAGAGCACAAACAATTCTTTAACGAATTAAATGCGCTTTCGGCTTCTTCTGACCATGGAAGGTCGTTTGGCACAGTTTTTCGAGTTAAGTCCGTTAAAGGTTTTGCTATATTGGCATACCGAGGCACATAGTCTCTGTAATAGTTAAATAATCCTAGGAGTGACTTCAATGTTTTCTTAGTTTTAGGGGCTTTCAAATCTTTAATAACTGATATCTTGTCCGGATCTGGGCCGTGCTCTCCTGAGCCTACGACATGTCCTAAATATTTTACTTTCGACATCGCAAATGAGCATTTCTTTAAATTTGCCGAAAAATTCAATTTTTTCAGAGTTTCTAAAATGGATTTAATATGATTAAGATGATCTTCCCAGGTTGAAGAAAATATGATAATATCATCAAGAAAACTTTCGGCGTAGTCACTATGAGGTCGTAATACTTGATTTATTATTCTTTGGAATGTTGCTGGTGCTCCAGATAACCCAAATGGCATCACCTTCCACTGATACTGACCCTTTGGAGATACAAAACTGGTTAATTCTCGGCTTTGCTCTGCTAAGGGTATTTCCCAATATCCCTTAAGGAGATCTAAAGTTGTCAAGTAACGAGCTCCACAGCTTTAAATCTAAGATTTTCTGAATTCTGCATAGGAAAAGGTGGAATTTTACTAACTGAGTTCAGCTCTCTGTAGTCCACGCAAAGTCGGACAGTTCCATCTTTCTTGGCTACACATACCAATGGATATGCTATTTCTGCTGAAGAGGGTTCTATCAGGTCTTTTTCAAATAATTCCGCTATCTGTTTTCTATATTAGATCTTAATGTTTCTGGAACTTTATAAAGATGAGGTTGTTTCCTCTCTACTCCAGACTTTAACTGGATAACATGTGGAGGAACTTTGGCTTTCTTTAATTCCCCATCAAATATTGTTAGATATTATTTAATCAGATTCAACAGCTGTTTATGCTGCTTTGCTGATATCGAATTTGATTTTATATCAGCTTTTAGTTCTTCATCTGTTACTTGCCGTGATTCTACGGGCGCATGTTGTATATCTCCAAACTCTTCATCTGTTTCGTAAATAATTCCTACAGCTCTGACAGGTTGAATATATTTACGCAATTTATTTTGATGAAGATGTCGAACACTTCCATGAGGTAGTTTGACATAAAAAGAATGTGGAGACTTCTTTTCTACTATTTCTCCTGGTCCTTTCCATTTTGAACAAAGACGATTTGTTGAATCAGGGATTAACACTACAACTTCATCCCCAACAGAAAATTCGGTATCTTTTGACCGTAAATTATGATAATGTACATATTTCTGCTGCTGTTCTTGAGCTATGCTATTCGCATACTGTGCCGCGTCTTCTAAACGTTCCCGGAGTTTTAACAGGTAGTCAGCTACAGATTCTCCAATCCCTTGAGGAAGTACGACTTCATCTTCCCAACTTGATTTGAGGATGGCTAGAGGTCCTACAGGTGGTCGCCCATGAACTAGTAGGAATGGAGCAACACCCGTTGTAGCGTTAGGCACTTCTCTGTATGCCCATAACAAGAATGGCAACTGTTTATCTCAGCCTCGACCTTGTGAATTAATTGCATGATGTAGCATGGATTTCATAGTTCCTATCCATCTTTCAACCAAACCATTCGATTGTGGATAACCTGGAGTGGAAAATTTAGGAACACATCCTAATCGTTTTAAAAACTCTTTTGTCAGCTGTGCGGCAAAATTTCTTCCGTTATCCATTGCAATTACTCGAGGAATTCCAGTTCGTATAAATATTTCTATAAATGCATCACAGGCTGCCTTTGCTGTTAAAGACTTCAGAGGTATTGCTTCCGGCCAACGACTATGCTGGTCCATAACGCACAGTACATACTGATGGCCACGTGATGACTTTGGCTCTATTGGGCCTGAAATATCGGCATTAACCACTTGAAATGGGAGTTCTGGTCTTCCAACAGCTTCGATAGGTGTTCTATCGTTTACTTTTCCTTTCCTGCGCATTTGACAATCATGACACGAAGCACATAATTGTTTGACTTCTTTTGGCATTCCTTCCCACCAGAAATACATTGCAATTCTGTCTCTGGTCTTCTTAGCTGCCAGATGTCCACCAGTAGGAGTTTCATGAGCTAATTTCAAAATGTCCTTTCTTCTGTATGCCGGTACGACCAATTGAATATATTTCTGCCCGCCTACTTTACCCATATGATATAATAAACCTCTTTCAATCCAGTAACCATTTTTATGTTGCCTAGCTTCTTCGAAGCACCCTTTCAATGTAGGACAGGCTAACTGCTCATCCCTAAACACTTGTGATTGTGGAACAGGGATATTTTCATTTCTTTCATCCTTACTATCGGTTTCGGTCAATGTGTGTTTAACTACTGAGTTATTAAAGACTTTGGTTTCTGGATGATGCGACTCGCTGTTGTTTAGCTTTGCCTTTCGAATAGTCTCGTGACTTTCTCCCTCCATACAGAACATACACTTTTCATTATCTTCTGGGAGTGGGGTACTAATTGCCTCATCCCCAAGATAATTGTCGTTTGAATTATTCTCAGGTACACTGAACAAGGATTGTTCACCGATTTCATTTATTGTGATTACTCTTCTTCTGAAGAATAGTTTCCGGGAGACCCTCCCTCCACTTTGAACAAGGACGGTTCATTGTTTTCTTCCACTGGGGTGATATTAACCTCAACCCCTGAATTTCCAGGATTTCTCCCTTTCACATGGAACAAGGATTGTTCATCGACTTTTTCTTCGGGATATTCACTTTATCCCCTAAAGAAATGTTTTCGTGAGACCTTCCCTCCACACTAAACAAGGATTGTTCATTAGCTTCTTTTACTGAAGTGATTCCTGTATCATCTCCCAAATAAGAACTCTTTTGTTCCTTCAACCATTCATATACCCTGGGAGTGATTAAAGCTTCCTCATGCAGCCCTTCTACTACTGCAGCATGCACTTGAATATATGGAATGATTTCTTCATCTGTATGAAGACTTAGCGGAACTGACACAAGTTGTGCTTCCACTGGATTACCTATAGCAGGTCTCAAAAGAATTTTCCCACTTGACTGTAAGCGTTCCTCAGGTACAACTGATTTTCGTAGTACGGTGATTTCTGCACCACTGTCCACGATGCCTTGAAATTTTTGGCCTCCGATTCCTAAATCCACTTTCAGAAGCTCGCCATCTTTCTCGTTGACTGGAAATTCCCACTCGAAACAAGCGCTATTTAGATTAACACTGACCTTATTAAGGCCCTTACTTTCTTGACTCTTTTTGTTTGTTTTCACGTTAGATGTACTTGCTGAATTCAATTTGGGGCAGGATTTTTTCATATGGCCTTCCTTTCCACACCAATAGCAGGAGAATTTCGGACAAATGTCTCTTTGTTCTTGCTGTGGCTTAGTAAAAACTCTTTTCTCATCTCTATTGTTATTTCCGAAATTAGCCCCTTTGGATGGAAGATTCCAATTTTCTTTATGAGAAATTTCTTTCGGTTTTTTATTGAAAGTCATTTTGACATTTTCACAATCATCTAATTTACTGGAGATAACATCAGATGACTTAAACAATGACCATTCATCGATGAAATGTTCTTTAATTTCTGGAGGTACTTTCCTTTTAATTTGATCTGTAATAATCAAATCATATAATTCTTCAAATGTGTTAACTTCTAATCCCCGAATCCATTCAGTAAAATAGTTTTTCAACTCGTAAGCAAAATCTCTCCATGTGATATCAGCTTTTTTAGTATGCTTAATGAAAAGTTGTCGAAATCTTTCAGGAGTAAGTTTATATCTCTTTAACAATAACTCTTTTACTTTTTCGTAATCATTCGTGATTTCTTCGTCTTCCCGAGCTATAACTTCCACGATTTCGTATGGCAGTAGCCCAATGAGATGAGAAACCCAATCATCTCTTTTAATTTCGGCACGTTTTGCCTGCCGCTTAAAAGGAACTAAATACAGACTAATTTCGCATGATTTAGGATCAAATTTTTGTAAGATGTTATGTAATTTTACGCGCGTTTTCTCAGAAGTTTCATTTGTAATTCCTTTCTTCTCAAGTTCTATTCTTGCATTTTCCAAACGCATTTTTTCCAATTCTATTTCTTCTCTTCTTATGCGTTCCTCCATCTCTTCTTTTCTCTTACGTTCCTCTATTTCTTCCCTTCTTATGCGTTCCTCCATCTCTTCTTTTCTCTTACGTTCCTCTATTTCTTCCCTTCTTATGCGTTCCTCCATCTCTTCTTTCCTCTTCCGTGCTTCAAGTACGTTCGCTAATGTTTCTTTAACAAATTCTTCATCGTAATTCTTTGAAGCCAAAATAGCATCTCTTAACTCATATAACTTTAAATGTTGAGCTCCTTCCACTCCAAGCTCAGTAGCAACTTCTTGCAAATCTTTTTTATTCCCTTTACCCAAAAATGCCATCTTCGGATGGATGAAATCAAATCAAGTTCAAATTTTCCGTGAATAAAATAAATTTTCTTATATTTAAAATCACAAACCCTATTGTTTTCCCCCTAAGAACGCCAAATTTGACATCTTAGTTTTTATCTTAAACAACATTTTCCCCCAAATTAAATAAAATAATCATTAAGTTGGAATGCATACATAAAAGGAGAAAAAAAAATATGTATCGAAATAACAAATTTAAAAAAAAATGTTTACACAATCATCTCTTTCATTAAATAAATCAGAATATACTTTGTTACATAACCAGCTTTCAATAAATTAGAAACAATGTTGCTATAGCAACCTTTAATCAAACTTACTTTTAAACAGAAAAAAAAAAACAATTTCCGATTCATTCCTCAAAGTAAAAAAAATAAATAAAACCGGACGTTCACAAGAATAATTCACTAGTTTTTTTTTACTGAGATATTTCATTAATATTCCAATAATAATAAAGATAAATCATTATCAACGTCTAACAAATAAACAATCATTCAATAAAACAGAACAAATAAATCAAAACAGAACTCTTTTTTTTTTCACAATCTGCTTTAATGAAACATTTATTTATTCTAAATCACGTGATGAATAAAAAGAACACACAGAAATTAATAACAATGATCTTGAATAGCATAAAAATATATTCTTTTCACCATTCTTTTTACTATTTTCCGGCTTTTTAAATACAAATAAACAAATATATTTCTATTTTTCATTTTTCAAACACTAGAATTATTATTATTTCAACATTGCGAAATATTCAATTTCCATTTACCTATTCTTTACCTTGTTGGAATACAAAATCGGAATAAAATATCTAAATGCTTAATCCTAATTATTTAACATAAAACTTATACAAAATATGACTCTTGATGGAACATTAAATAAAAAACATACCTTTTTTTTTTTCATCACTATCATGAAATAATCCATACATGCACTAGCTATTTCACATATCTTTGGCGACTGCGCCAATTGTGGCGACTTCTTTTTCGCACCTGGTTCTTTTCTTCCTGTAAAATCACCTTGAGACACATTAAGACACTGATCACGCTTTGTTTACTTTTAAACGTATATTTACTTACGGCACAAACATAAAATACATAACGAACACATAAATTAACATCAAGTAAAGTATTTTAAAACAACATATAGAATGGAACGTTAGTCCATCTTGATTCACATACGCACACGTGTTGCCACACTTTCGTACCAAACTTTTCAGTTCTTGTTTTTGAATACTCTCGAAATCAGAGATGCGGCATTCACAGATTTACTTTACTCATACATAAAGGATAAGTTCCTTGCTTTCCTGAGTTTGGAGCAAGTGCCTGAGATTAACAGATTTTTATCCATAAAACTTTCCTATGTTCTATAATTTACTAGTATTTTTAACGAGATATTTGATTGTTACTGACATTATTGGAAAAAATCGCTCAGTATTATTGATCAAAATTTCAAAATTTCGCAGGAAAGTTCTGGATATTTTACAATATGTTAAATGCTTGGCCACATGCACACATTATCAAGTGTGATAAAGCATAATGGTGTAACATTTTAAGTGGGAACAGTACTTATGCTAAAAAAATAAATAAAAATAAAATAAAATAAAATGAAATAAAATAAAATAAAACAACATAAGCATATTTTAATAAAGTTTAAAACCGTTTATGACTTTGATTTGGTTGTTTGTCTGTCTGCCTGTTCGACTTTCTTTCTGCACTCAAATGCTCAAAGTGAAAGAAAATGCACATTCTCTGTTTAATAAACTTTAATTTTAAAATGCAAAAGTCTTCACACTTAAAAAATTTCCAAGATCTGTCGTATATCTATGTCTATGGATATGTCTATGTCTACGGATGTCTATGGATAAATATATATTTATGTATTGGTTTTTTAAATATGTACGTTTTCTGCACTGAGAAAAAATTTTGTAACTGACACCTATAATCTAAATTGTAGCTGTAGTAAAAATAGTTCTGTGTCACCCTTATAAACTCACATTTGAAAGCAAGTTCTAGAAACCCCTTTTAAAATTCTAGAGCGTTTTCTTATATTATCGAGGTCAAACTTATTTAAAAATCTCTGTAAATAAATTCGAATACAAGAGGTGAGTTTCAGCAACTATAATCTTGGTTTAGACCCCAATTCTAGAAAATCAAACGACAATTTCTTGCAATACAAAAGATTCATAACACTCACAATATTCATATTATTGTTCACCATCTACAAATGTATAGACTGAAAATTCATGATCATTTCGTCTATTCAGCTTATTGGCGTGTCTTATACACATAGCTCGGAAATCTGTATGTCTAGTTTAGGGATTTAGATTATGATCACTTATTCGTTCTAGATGAAGGCGGTATATTTTTTCCTCAGTGTGACGAGAAAATCTTTTATTTTTTAGCATTGTTTTTCACTTCTAATTAAAATTTTCAATGTTCGTTTTTCAATGCAAGCTTTTCGTTAAATTTTTCGGTATGGATGAACATTTTTTTCAGTTACAATATCCTATTTTTAATCAGTTTCATCATTGCAGTGCGTTGGTATTCTTGTTCATTAAAGCGTGAGTTTTCTAGATTAATTCACATTTCTTTTAACTATTCCTGGATATGCATATTTTGAATCTTATGGATAACTTTGGCATTTCATCATATGTTTCACTTGCATTTTATAATTTTGTTATATTATAAACATACACACCCATATGTTTATATATACGCATAAACACAGATAAATTTAAATGAAATATTTTTATGTTGAGAAAATTATAAAATTTCGTAGTACGTACAGTCTGTAACAAAAGTGTCCGAACACTAGCAAAAATTCCTATGTGAAGGAAGTACACTTCATACGGTTTTGTTAAATAAATCCTTATCGGATCATGTTCTTACACTGACTAAGAACAGATTCGACAAGGATTTATTTAACAAAATCGTATGAAGTGTACTTTTTCTACATAGGAATTTTTGCTAGTGTTCGGACACTTTTGTTACCGACTGTAGGTATCTACATACAATAAGTAAACTAATTTCCCAATGACGATAAATATTTCAACATTTAATTAAATTTAAAGGAAACCTGCTTGGATTTATCAGTTTAGAATTCATTCGTCATACTCATCTTTCAGACTTGTGTTTGCTAATAAATTTGATTATTTTTTGTGCAAAACCTATTACCAACTTCATATACTGTGTTATATTAGGTTTAATAATATTTTTGAAATACCGAAGATATAAATTTTCAAGTATCTGCATTATAAAAAACAAAATTTTATGTTAGAGAAAGACATTTTATAGATGTATCAAGATTATGAAACATTGTTTGTGAATTTATTGAAAACGATGCAAAACTAGAGATACGTATATATTTTTGAAAGGGATATTTTACATCTCAAAATAATGATGAAACTGATATCATTATAATTTCAAACTATGATTTATTATTCTTTCAAAAGAATATACGTATAATATGACAAACTTGAATGATAAAATAATCAGACATGTTATTTTTTAAAACAATAATTTTTATTTTTATAAATATTTCAATAGAAGTAAACTGGTTAGTACGATTATGAAAACATCTGCATGTAGTATTATAATTAAATTTTCTTTACAATTTTAGTTTTTAAGCGAAATATTCAAGGTAAGTAAGTTTGTTAGCTATTTTATCATGAGTACGTTTTTCTTCTGTAATACTATCTGAAATTCTCGTTAAATTTAAAACAAAAATTGAAACCCATGCTATTGGTCAATCGTTCTACAAACGCTACTGAAGAACTGAGTTTCAAATTATTATTCGGGATACTAGAAACAGTGTCGTCATACTGCATACATTTTTGTTATGTAAATATGATATTTATTCTATAAATATAATAGATAAATAAAATAATAGATGATGTTGAAATTCTATTATGAATTTTAAAGTGTACCTTGCGCTCCGTTATTCGTTGCTTTAGTAAAAAATCTGCTTTATACATATTGATAGCTAATAAATGTAATATAACGATCTTTAAATCGGAGAAAAGGGAACACAAAATATTGAAAAATTCTAATATAGAGCTAAGGCCTTAAAAATTCGTGTTACTTTTGGGAGCTGACCAATGTATTCCGATTATTTTCAAAGGGGTAAATTCCATTGTAGGAGAAACAGATGGGAGGCGAAATAATAATAATAATAATAATAATAATAATAATAATAATAATAATAATAATAAATATTTATGCTACGGTATTAAGCATTTTTAAATCGTGTTATTAAAATTCGTTGGAAAAAGTGGTGAGTCATGCGCCACATAGTGGGAGGATATTATCGTAAGAATTTTTAAAGGTGTCCACACAGTTTGCGAACAGGTTGTTCTAGGTTCTGCAATGGAGAGAGCGTGCCGCAGGTGCAACCAAATAGGAGTTTAATAGGAACAGATTTTTTAAAACTATTGCAAACCAGTTTGTTACCAAAGGCGGCTAATCAGATATAAAGAAAGTATAAATATTTTTAAAATATTTTCTTGTCTGATGGCAAGTCCTGGTATTTAAATATTATTTAAAATGGAGATATTTTTGGGTAGGATACTATATGAAACCTACGTTTTGTTAAAACATTTGAATACTTGAAATTGTTCGGTCATCTTGCAAGCCCCGTCCATTAGCGGCACCAATTGACTAACTAACGTTTTTCGTTCAAAGATTCAATGTTTCTATATTGCGCTTATTATTAAATAACATGCACTATATCCTAATGATTTACGAATTTCAAGAGAAGTGAAGTTTACAAAGCAAAGCAAAATCATATTGTAATCTAAGATCTAAAATGCATATCTGACGTGAGAACGTAGACAAAATATAAGAGCTAAGAGTACACAAAGTAAGTGTAGAAGTGTGTTTATTATTCATCCTACTAAACTTACAACAAAGTAAGCGGTGATAAAGATAAAATTCAATCGACATCAAAGGTGGTGTACGAATTTATTACACTTGGCTCTGCAGCCTAAAGTCGGCCAGATAGTGTCGTCTAGACACGGCAGACCAATGAATCAAATATAGCATTTAGGAGTAGGGTTGCCATGAGAATGTGGACAAATGTTTCCTGAAATAGAGCAAAATAGGGTCAAATGCTAACTAAAAAACGGTTAAAAAAAATTGAGCTAGTATTTGATGCAAAGCGCAGTTTATATTACTTTGGCTCCAACGAGGCTGTTGTGGTTTTTTGGGATAAGACCGATTGACTATGCTAGGATCCTAAACCAATAGGTGGAATGACCTCCGTATGGGGCTCTTTCTAAGTGGTCCTAGCCTGTATTTACGCGAATTTTAGAAAAAAAAAAACCCAAGGAAAACTCCAAACGGCTAGGTCGACGAGTGCGACCTAGATCAAATCCTGCACTTCCCGTCTACTAACTCTGAGTGCAAAACCGTTCGACCACTGGTGAAGTTGGCTCCAAGCTCGCAACCCTGCTTCAATAGATCTTTATGAGCATTCTACAAATGGTCAAATGTCGCGACGGTACATCTGAAATGTGCGAATTCTTCATCGTCGGGCACATTAAATCGTACTTTTCAAAGTACCTTTCTTTTAAATATTGTAGCAACAGCTTCTCCAGTCTTATCAGGCAGTTTGCATTTGTAATACGATTAAGAAAATGATGCGGCCTGAGGCGGAGTCACAGTATCAATGCATACATTCACCATAAATTTTTGGTACAATTACATTTATTACAGCTATAGTAGTATCAAATACAGATTTGTCATTGCACACACTTAAATGTTATGAGTAGTGTATGTACTAATACCTCATGAAAAATCGCCTTCCCTTAAAGTTAAACAACATGGTTGCTTTGTAGTAATGGAATTATAGTATTTTTCTGCAAATACCAATGTGCTGGTTGAGGTTCACATCTATCGTCTTGGATACAATGTATGTGGAACGATTTCTAGTCATAGAATCCTCCGGACACTATTGTGGGAAATATCAGCTTGAATCGCAATAGTATTGTGCGGTTACTGGTTATCATTCTATCACATCTTATAGCTGATAATCTTGCCGTTTAATCACAAATCCATGTAGCTATGTAAAATTACCGCTTTTAAACAATTGCTGCTACAAGATGATATAACTATATTTCGCGAACTAGGCTGTACAGTACGATTTGTAATACGATTAAGAAAATGATGCGGCCTGAGGCGGAGTCACAGTAACAATGCATACATTCACCATAAATTTTTGGTACATTTACATTTATTACAGCTATAGTAGTATCAAATACAGATTTGTCATTGCACACACTTGAATGTTAGGAGTAGTGTATGTACTAATACCTCATGAAAAATCGACTTCCCTTAAAGTTAAACAACATGGTTGCTTTGTAGTAATGGAATTATAGTATTTTTCTGCAAATACCAATGTGCTGGTTGAGATTCACATCTATCGTCTTGGATACAATGTATGTGGAACGATTTCTAGTCATAGAATCCTCCGAACACTGTTGTAGGAAATATCAGCTTGAATCGCAATAGTATTGTGCGGTTACTGGGAATATATTCTATCACATCTTATAGCTGATAATCTTGCCGTTTAATCACAAATCTATGTAGCTATGCAAAATTACCGCTTTTAAACAATTGCTGGTACAAGATGATATAACTATGTTTCGCGAACTATGCTGTACAGTGTACGCTGTAAAAATTTCTGTCGTCAGAAAATGGTTATTTGAATTGCAGTTTTCTGTCCACATGTTTGACCATATTTTCAAATAACGGTTATTTAACCACATTTTGGTTTTATGGTTAAGAGACCGTAAAATAAATCAAATGAATCAAAATAATACACAAAATATGAGATAAGAATCTTATACTACCTACCTTACAAATACAGTCCTTTTATCATTTCATTTAGGATTCAAGGACTGTACTGAATTACTTTTTCTTTTAGAGGAATACTGAATGTAATCCGCCATAAAAGAAATTTAAAGGTAGAGGTTGCCAAACAATCAGACTAGAAGTAAAATTACGGTTAATTGACCTCAGTGCTGTTCTGTACGAATGTTTTATTAGGCACGATCTAAAGAAATCATTGTAAATCAGTGGTGCCTGTACTATTTTACAAATAAATGGTAAAATGAATGTAAAATAAAAGGTTAATAAACTATTATTATTTTACGATTTTTTTTTCTGAATTTAAAGTCTACTACTACCTATGTGAATTACATATCCGGTAACTTCGCAGTCGGGAAATCTGTAATCCTATTACCACCGCATTCATGTAGGGCAAAATGAAGCGTTTTAGCTATGCCATTCGAAAGTATTTCAACATAATCATCATCATCAACTTACAACAACCTTAAACTGCCTCTTCTGTTAGACGTTTCAAACCAGCTTCATTATGTGAAACTGAGTAGCTATATCTACTCTCTCATAAGCTTAAAAACCTTTAGTTGGAACACCCTATGCATACATACATATATACACCAAACGTATTTAATGAATAATAGCTCTCTCCGTACGAAGGATTAGAATGAAAAGCTTATTCATCTGATTGGCTGTTGAAATGTCGTCATATCTTACATTGTTTCTTCAAGTAAAGGAATCAACCAGTAAGATGAATAAATGTTTCATTTTCATGTACTTTTTCTTGCCACCTTGCATTGAAATAGCACACACTGTTTACAGTAACTCTTAGATGAAAGTGAATAATCGAGATTCTCAATCTTTATTCGGTATTTTTACCTAATTTTATTATTTAATTTTTTAATTAAAATTAAAAATGAATGTTTCTACTTTAGGAAACGCCTTGTAAGTCCAAAATACATTCTCCCCAATAATTAATTAAATTAATATTAGTTATTAAAATGAATGCATAAATAAGTTTTTTAACATCTCCGTTTATTTTTCTCTGTAATTTTACGTAAGACTTAAGATAATAGATTACACAGAGTTTTCTGTTGAAATTTTTAACAGTGCAAAACATCATCTACGAGGCTCCACTGAATTATACATCTACATATATTTTCTGAATTTTGTAGTTTGCATGTTGAAGCATTGACTAGAGAAAAACTTATCCATGAACTAATTGTTTTAGAAATTTTAATGTTTTTATTTTAATATGTTTTTTTAGAAGTTTTAATGTACATAAAGTTGTATTCATATAAACAAACAGAGTTATTTATACCCATTCTTTTAAAGCACATGTACTCATTTATGAATATATACAGATCAGAAGGAGACATTAAATGAAAAAGATCAGATAATATAAATTTTAAAATTATATTTATATTAACTGTGAACATATAATCACATGCGGAGATCGGCTTGCCTGCTATATATTGGGTTGTTTTATCAAACTATTGCGTGGAAATATTTCTTCTGAATAAGTGTCTATTAAACCTATAATATATAAAATGGAGTGGTTTGAGAATATGTTTATCGACAAATTTATTATAAAGGGGATTCACATTAAAGAATGCTGTGGATGTATTTATTATGTAATAATATAGAAAAATTGTAAGCTCGGATTTTTATATTTTTGAACTAGCCTTTGTTCTGATATTCACTGATATTGTTAATTTATTGCTCGTTAATATGGGACACTTTCCTTTATACATTTAAACTCTATATTATGTCTCACTATAGGATCATCCCAGAAAAAAATTATCTTACATTTTGTAAGATCTCATAAAAGAATTCCAATAACATAGTTTAAACCTACTTGACGTACTATAAGGAAAATCTAGTATATCATATTAGCGGTATTATTAATTTTATGCGGTATTATTCATTACCGCATAAAAGTTATTTAATTTATTTAATTAAATTTAAAATTTATTTAAATTGCTTTTATGTTCCACTTTTTTTGTTTATGTTTATTAAAAACTATAGTTGAATTAATAATTATATTTATTACTGAATAATAATGAAAATGTCTTTTTCTTTTTTTTAAAATTAAAACAGCTATTTTTCAAATTACAATATTTTTAATTTAAATTCATACAAAGAGAATATAAAGTATTATGCATAGAGAAAAATTATAAATTGTAGTTGTGTATCCAACAGAATTTAATTAGTAAGAGTTTTGTTGAGAAAAAGCACTTTAAATAATTGAAATTGCTGAATTTTGAAACTTCAATTATGTAAAAAAACACATTTTTTCCAAGGTAGATTGGTGCTTATTTTAAGCTTGAAGATTAAAATTTGTCAACTCTACTTGCTATTCAAAATAGAATACTAGTTTTAAAATACATTCTACGAATGTTGTTTGAAATTAAAAGTAGAAAGTAAATTACGAAATAGATTTTTAATGCATTTCTTTCCAAAGCAGATATAAAGTAAAGCTAGGAAAGGATATAACAGAAGGATATAAACAGAACGATATAAAAAACCCAAATATTAATTTTTTTGCTCAGCTATTGGTGCATAATTTTAAATTGATCCTTCTTCTATGTATTTTCATTGCTAGTTTGTTGCTCTTTTATAATTTAAAGCAACAGCTGTTATAAAACCAAGAGAGCTATTTTGCGCAATCTCTCCTTATAAGGTAGGAGTAATTGCGCACATGGACAGGAGAGATTGCGCTTAATTATAACTACAATTATATTGTTAATAATAATAATTGCACTTAAATGACATTACTGTAAGGTATTTTTAAACAAATATTTTTGTATTGGGAGTAAATATTTCAATTGAATAATTTAAAAAAAAAGAAAAAAAAATAGAAGAAATTTAAAAATAACTATACAAAAAGTTATTTAAAGAAAATATATTAAAGAAATAATGAAAAGAACAAAACCAGATAAAGAAGAAGACCTAGAAATAACATTAAGCTACTAGATAACATGTTTAGCTTAAAATTAGTATGTTTCTTTTTCATCTAGGAGGGTTTCTTGTTTGCTGACCGAATCTCTCGTTGTTCACAATCGTTGCACTTATTGTTGTACATTGTGAAGTTATTGTGCAACCACATGCCACAAATAAACCTGCTCGGTGCAATGTATTTCCGAGGGGGAAAAAAGAGATTACCACACACGGTGTTCAACAATCCCGCCCATTTTTAAGCCCGGAATCCACCCACCGTTTACTATGTATTAAGTTTTTTTTTTCCTCAAAATCATCTGCCCCAAAATTTTCAAAACACAAAACCTTAATTTCATGTGGTTTGAAACCTTCTCGTTTCAACTTTAAAATCTTCCTTTACGTTTATTCAATTTATTTTATTTTATTGAAATTTAGACGATTACATTCCTTAAAAAGATGTTCGAGTAGGCTGATATTTTTTTGCTTGCAGTTAGTTTTATCCCTTCTATTTAAGCAGCTGACAACTGCATAAAATTTGAGCATCACACAAACTGGAAAGTATTGCAAAACTAAATAGATATACAATAACATTTAAATACTTTGTGATAAATTTTTCATATGCTAACAGTAGCATTCGAGAGGTAAATCCCACCAGAAATGTGGCTTTTGTCGATCATGCCACTTTTGAACAATGTTCAGTTTCAGATTCTGGGAACATTCTTCTATAAAATGCGCCATCTCTAAAGGATTGAATTAGTCCTGCCCCTTGTGTAAATTTTTTCTTGGTGCAGTTTCAGACATTCAAAAAATCTCATCCTCATTGCTTGTCATTACCAATAAGCTGCGAAATCTTTATTAGTTTAGAATTTTATAAAAATCAGTGCACAAACTCTCGTAAATAGCAAAAGCGCACACTGAGAAAAATTTCTGTAAATGACATCTAGAATCTAAATTGTGGCTCTAGAAAAATTAGTTCCATGTCATCCTTATAAATTCCAATCCCCTTCGAAAGCGAATTGTAGAAGCCCCTATTAGAACTTTAGAGCGTTTGCCTATATTCTCGAGGGCAAAGTTATTTAAAAGTCTCTGCAAATAAATGAGACTACAAGAGAAGAGGCGGGTTTCAGTAAATATAATCTTGAGTTATTACCAAATTCTAAAAAAATCAAGCGAGAATTTTTCGCAATGTAAATGATTCAAAATATTTAGAATATTCAGAATATTGTTTCACCATCTAGAAATGTGTACACTAGAAATTCTCGATAATTTCGTCTATTTAGTTTAATGGCGTGCCTTATCGCATAGATCAGAAATCTATATTTCTAGTTAAGGGATTTAGAAAATGGACACTTATTCATTCTAGAGAAAGGCGGTATATATATTTTATTTCTCGGTGCAAACTCTCCCATTTTGGTAGGAGTGATTGCGCAGTCTTTTATTAAATAATTATTCGCTTTTAGAGAAACTCGTGGTGCTCGTTCCGTTAGTCTAGGTTAGTAGCTAATGAAATTTTTTTTAAATTAAAAATATTTTGTATTACTACCACTGTATTGAAATTCTTAAGAAGGGTTATGAAAGTTTAAGTATTTATTTTTGAGAACGAGACAAAATAACCGAGTTTTATCTTAAACTCTTGAACCAATCAACATGCACATTTAAGTCTGCACTTCACTATTGGTGTTGTACAATCTCCTAAAATTGCAACTCGCCCATTCAACTCTTTCTTGCCGATCCCCAATGTGCGTAATATCTCCTACCACGCGATCTCTCCTAGCTTTACCTTATATTGTTTATATAGATTTTTACATGATTTAAACAGAACGAAGCATAAAAAAATTCAATTGCTTTTCTGGATATTTTGATCTAGTGTTATATATTTATTTATTTATTGTTTTAAAATGAATTGCAAAATCATTTCCCATAACAAAAAATGTAATCCAACAAATAAATAAATAAATAATAAAATAAATAAATAAATAAATAAAATTTAACAATAAATGTATTAATCTGTTATTTATAGAATTTTTTACGCAAGCAACTAATATTCTCACAGAAATAGTTATCACTCTATAAATAGTTTTAGATACAAAATTTTACTTAATGGCTACAGATATCTATAACATAAGAATTATTTACAGATATATGTAAATATATTTTGTATATTTGCATAAAACTAATAGTTTATAGTTTTAAAAATCATTCAATTTTTACTAGAAACGTTAACCAATGAATTTTATATACAAAAATGAAATGAAGCAAAAATGAAATTTTAACTATTTCTTTTCTTTTTTTTTTTTTTTTTTTTTTTTTTTTTAATCAATATGCAAAATAACAATATTAAAAATATTTTCATTTTGAATTTTATGTGTCTTCAGAAAATCTTGATCTTGGCTTTTATTCTTCAGGCTGAGATTGGTCAAGTTTTAACTTCACACTTAAATAATGAGTGAATAATCATAAATGGTCGGGAATTCACCCCTATGAGTGATCCGGGGACATGCCATCCTAATTCTGATCTTCCGTGGAAAGGGAATTTACTTTTCAATTATTAATCTTATGTCAGTTGTAAATTGCTAAATTGCGTAAAAAATACAAAATTTTATAAGATCAATTAAATGTTCTTAGGGATCTAATTTTAAAAATTATAAAATATAAATATTTATACAAACTGATTAAGAAAATTGCCATAAATGGAAGTGTTAAAGATATATTAATGAATTTATTCACAAAACAAGTTCACTAAGACATTGCTCGTTAGTGAAATAGTATAAATAGCACCTGTCGTTCGCGTAAAAGGACATACAAAAAACTTTAAGAAAACTGAGTTTCATGTAAAAGTATTTCTATAAACTATATTTTAATAATTTCATACTGTACATTGCATATTGAAATCGAAATTCATTATTTATATACACAAAATAAAAGGTTTTCAAAACGTTTGCTACAGAAATTAGTATGATTAGCATTAATATTCACAGGGTCAGGGCCACTCATAAAATTTCAGATATATTACGTTTCTAAATGAATATTGCTAGAATTGCATTTTTTAGTATTAAGTGTTTTTAACATTTTCAAGAATTTTTAAGAGTGACTGTGATTTCGGTTAGTTTATCGACTTGTTTTTCCGTCGACCGTGCTTCAATTTCCGTTAATATTCATAAAGGGTTTTTCATTAAGAGTGATACAATTAAAAAAAAAATCCCTTTTCTGCAAGCTTAAAGGCAAAGGTAGATTCCTTTACATTGTATGGAATTATAATTCCAACTTGCAATTATAACATTAACATTAGTTAACATTGGACCATTTGGTTACCACTAAATTTCCATGTTAATTTGTTAAGAATTTATTAAATTATATGATTTGGCGAGATTTTGGTGACAAAATCTGCAACTTAGCAATAAAATTTGTGATTTGGCGGCAAAATTTGATAGCTGATGACGACATTTTTGACTTAGCGATGGAATTCGTTTTTTAACGGCAAAATATGGCGAGTTTGGCGATGGAGAATGCCAGCTTTGGTGTCATTATATTTTCTTCCCACGTGAAAACCTCGTATCTCTTCACAGACCAATACCTTGTTTCCACAAGATAAAAAGTTAAAGGAAGCTGTGACATATTACTCTCAATTTCAACCATAAATTTTAAATTCTTGCCTTAACAGGCGTTCTAAATTAGTTACCGCCAACAATATTTTTATTAAGACTAACTTATTATTTTAATTATATATTTTTAAACTAGCAGGCTTTGCCCGCTTAGTTGGTCACTAAATTTAAAGGAAACTCTTTTCTGTATAGCTTTATAAAAATAAAATGAAATAATACTGAAATTGCTCAAAAGCTCGCTTCAGGTCCCTGCTGCCTACGGCAGCGATTTGGTCATCCGCTGAAATTCGGGCGCTTGTCCCTATTACCTGCGACAATGGTTCACCAATGAGCTTCCATTTAGGTGCTTATTATATAACAGTTTCGAAATAGATAGTATCGAAAAAATTGGAGTAGCTCCTTTATATTTGAATCCCAATTACATGTGAACAACACTATACGTGGTGCACATAATATTTGCTTTTACGTTATTTCCTATGTTTATTTTGTTTATCGAATCAACCATAAAATGACAACAATTTCACGCCAAATATTACAATATGCTATGACCGGCTACGTCTGTCGCATGAGACAATTAATTTTTTGGGTGTGTAAGTTCCGGACCAAAAGGGGGGATCCAAGCAATTCCATGGTTAAATTCCGGACCAACATTTGGTCCGGAATTTACCTATGCTTATTAGAAAGGATGGAAGAACTTTCCTTTTGATTCGTAAAACGCGAGGGATCAGTGACAAGTTTAAAAGGGGATCTTCGCTTTTTAAATGTTTTGTAGCATAAGTTTGACACAGTATTGTACTGTTAGTTTAATATATGCATATGCACAAAATAGTGGTTTTAGTTATAATGTAATCTATTTTTATTATTATTATTATTATTTTCGTATGAATGACCTTTCATCCATCAATGTGTAGTTGATACTCAGATTTCACAGAACTCAATTGCAGCAGTAATAATAAAGTGTAAATACAAAAAAATATAAGCGTAACGCTATTTATATATGATATATTAAAGATGTATTATTTCTTATAAACATATGTATACAATCAACAATTAAAACACATAAATTTAAATTGATTTATTAATATTTTACTATGAATTAACAATACAGTTATAAAACAAGAATTTAAAATATACACTGCAAAATATTATTAAGAGAGATATGATTATATTACAATTTATTTAAACATTGCTGTATTCTTATGCTTCTAATTCCAAAATCAACTCTAAAGCAGAAATAGCAGAACAAAATATAAGTAATATAAGAGAAAAATAGTCTATCTGAATACACACAGATTAAAAGTTGTGCTCTTATTTACAGTGGAAGATAACATACAAAATTCAAATAAATGAAAAAATTTTAAGATAGCATTCAGATAACACCACTTGTCGGCCGATATACACCAGTGTAAAACTGGTGCAGTTTTACACTGTGGAATCTGAGATATAACCTTCTAACAATCAAGGCAAATTGCAACATAACAGCATTGCCTGTCGGTCTATGTACACTTAAGTTAAAACTGGTGCAGTTACACACAGTAGAAGCTGAAATACAGCCTTGAAATAAACCGAAAAATTTTAGTGTACCAGCGCCATCTGTCGACTTATATATATATACTCAAATTAAAATTTATGCACTTATACATTGCAGAATATGAGATATATACTATCAATAAACAGGGAAAATTGGAGCCTAAGAGGGCCCCACTCAAGTTGAAGTGCCTGGTTGGTAAGATCCTGCCGTAAACAGTGGAAACTCTGATTAGACATTGGTTTGGTGGATATAGGACGCAATATATTTTTTTACTAACGATGGCAGTGGAGAGCCTTAATTGGTTTGTACGATTTGAATAATTATTTTTCAGTTTTTATTCATAAAACGATTAAAAAAAAAAAAAAAAATATCTGGTATGAAACAACCACACGGCTTCCATTACTCATTATTACATGAATTAAATGCATTTTTGGAGATTATGTGTTTAATAAAAATAACCTGACGAAGTAGACACTAAAACATTTCCGGTAAGAAAAACTTGATATAAGTATAAAGACATATAAAATAGAGTTTACATAGCGAGCTAAAAATAAGGGGAAAAAATGGTAGTTATTTTGTAAAATACCAATTTTCGAGATCTAAAAGTGATCTACCCAATCGGGATAACTTTTAATTCCCTGCAATAACCAAATAATATATGACAAAGTATATCTAAAATGGTTTTATGTAACAGTTCTCAAGAAAATCGTTAGAGCCGTTTTTGAAATACCAACTTTTACCAAAACTTCGCATACACAATTATTGACCGGAAAACAGTAATTATGTACAAAAGGATATTTAAAAGGGAGTTAATATGGCGAGTTGGAAAAAAAAAAAATCGTACAGACGTTTTTAAAGAAACGCACTTGCGAAACCTGAAATTGAGCTATTTATACGGGACGCCTATCCATATTTCTAAATTAACCAACTATATAATTCGAGAGGACATCTAATAGAGTGTTAGTATAGCAACTTTGAAGAAAATCGTTAGAGCCGTTTTTGAGAAACAGACTTACGGTCCTAACTACGGTGTTCGATGTTCCATTTCAAAATAGCGAATTTTCTCCAAAATTTGGAAAATTCATCTGTACACTAGACCTGTCTCAATACACGCATACTCACATACACACACATACTGACCAATTGCCAAAAACTAGTTTTTTGGACTCAGGATACCTTAAAACATGTAAATGCGGTGAAAACTCGATATCAGATTTTTGGAGCGAATACAGTACTTCCATTACCTAAGGTAGTCAGGTAACGGAATAAAGATAGTGATTTATTTTATTTATAAAAAACACTACAGGACTGGAATTTAAAAGTAATAAGAACAAAACTTTGAAACAACACCATATAATGTAACTGAGTAATATATATGTATAAGAACTGACAACAACTGTTTCAGATCAAAAGAAACACGACCACGAAAGAATACACGTCAGGCGAAAAAAGTAGGCATGAATAAAATAGGTGTTTGTGTAGTTTGTGCGTTATCGCTATGTTTGCAGAATGTGACTACTTTGTTCGCCTGACGAAGAGTCGTATTTTCTTATTTTCTTTCAACCAAAACAATTGTTGAGAGTTCTGGAATTGTATGGCGTTGTTTCAAAGTTCTGTACTTATTATTTATTTATTTATGTATTACTCTCTCTTACCCATATAAATGAGTAATTTAATTCAAGCTTTTTATATTTTTTTAACTATATATTTATTTATTTAATCTATCTTAACCTTTTAATGAAAGTGTTTGCTATTATTTTTTTTTTAACTATTTAAAATTTTAAATATTCTCAGACTAATGTGTATATTTATTTCATTATTTAATCTTAAAAACACACACAGACAAACACACAAACCAACTGTCAAAAAACTTGATTTTCGGATTTATGGAATCTCAAAACGTGTAATTATAGCTAAAACTCCATTTCGAAAATTTGACGCGAAAACAAAAGTCTATCTGCTGTTATATGAATAGGAGAAGGTAATAATATTTAATTTAATACAAGCTTCTTCTTCTTTTTTTTTTTTTCTTAACTATATATTTATTTATTTAATCTATCTTAACCTTATAATAAAAGTGTTTGCCATTATTTGATTTTTTTTTTTTTAACTATTTAAAATTTTAAATATGTTCAGACTAATATTAAACTAAAATATGTGTACATTTTAAATATTTGTTTGGTGATTTACTCTTTAAAAATGTATTTTCAGTTCTTTTGGAAAATTATAATACTTAGTTTTAATTTTAATGTACAACAATAATTGGATAATCTCACTAATATGGATTAGTAATTTTTTAAACTATAATTATGAACACAATACTATGCAGTATAAATTGTTAAACCACTTATGACAATCGTTACCGATTTAATTTTTATTTGTGAAACACCCCTCAGTTTACAAGAGTAGAGTGGAAACGCATGGGTAAATTCCGGACCAAAGTTTGGTCCGGAACTTACCCATGGGGTTGATCGTGCGAAAAGCTACATAATTAGTCTGGTCCGGAATTTTCCTACTCCGAATTTTTTGTGGTTATATATAATTCATGGTTTGTAAACCTGATTATAGTACAGCCTTAATATAGTTCTCTTTGGCGACTTTTGAATTTTTGTAACCATTTTAGACTTAATCCCTTGTAACAATAAGACTTAATCCTTTGTAATAATATTCTATGAGCGCTATTTCTGCCGTATTTTAGACAACTAATCTTTTTATTTTTATTTCCCATTAAACATATTTTTATTTTATTTATTTATTTATTTATTTATTTGAATTAATCAAATATTTCTGTTCGACAGCGTTCAAATGCAGTCACACACAGAGGCTCATTTGTTTGTATGATAAATTAGCATAGTGATTATTATATAAAAAGTAAATAAATAGGTAAACATTGTCATGCTACACAACTTTATTATATCGCTCCATTGGTGGCTTTTGAATTTTTGTCGCCATATTAGCGATGGATTTATTATTATTATTATTATTATTATTATTGAATGAAAAGGGGAAGACTTTTGCTAATAATTTTATCAGACACCTTTTTGTTTATACATAAGAATCCTTCATATTCTGCTTGTATTTTTAATGGTTGTTAGGTTTAAAATAGTGCCTGTTGAAACAAATTTGCTATCTTTAAAACTGCATTTTTTCTGTAAACTTTCTATAAAAATAAATCATTTATGTTTTTACATTTTTTATGCGCTACTTAGATTAAAATGTCTGTTGCTATATTAAATTTCTTCAACACCAAAATTTAAAAAATCGCCCAGCAGGACCTATTAATGAAACTGATAACATAAAAATATGGTGTTATATATATTGCTTCTTTATTTTAGAGCCGCTGCAGTTTATCTGACTGTTGCCACGCAGTGGCGGTTACATCTTATTCATACAGTTACGGTTACATATCTTACATATATATATATATACAGTTACGGTTACATATCTAACATCTCCCCTTTTACAAAGAATGACACAAAAAAATGTTATTAAAATATTTACACTATGAATAAAAAAAAAGGAAGATACAAATATAAACAAACAAATACACAAGAACACTTACTTTGTTACAAAAACAATTACATATTTACTACCGCGTACCGGTTAGGGGGCTTAATTATACGACCATATTTGGTAATGTATTGTTTAGAGTCCGATTTCTTTTTTGAATTATCATTATTAGAACCATTACCATTCAAATTAATATTTACAGAGTCTTTGTTAGTAGAAGTAGAACCAGTCACTTCAAAATCCTGTTCAATAATTGTCTCGTTATAAGAAGGTTTTAAATCAATTCTATTTCTTCTTAAAATGTTATTTATTTCATTTCTTACCCAATAGCTTCTAGATTTTTTATCTCTTTTAATAACTATGCCTCTTTCCCACTGATTTCCAGAACGAATCAAAACATTTTGATTATTTGAAATTTCCGATAAGGGTCTAGACGTTCTATCATAATAGAATTTACTTAAGTTTTGTTTATTTACAATTTTATTTCTGATGTTTGTTTGGAGTTCTGGCTTTAATAATTCTCTATTTATTGGTAATTTAGTTCGTGTTCGTCTACTCATTAAGGCTTGAGCGGGAGAAAAATTTAACCCTTTTATGGGCGTATTTCTATATTCTAGGAGCGCTCTGTTAATATCCTGATTAGACTCATAACATTTTTTCAACATATTTTTAGCAATTTTTACACCGCTTTCGGCTTGACCGTTTGATTTCGCGTATCTCGGACTACTATTTACGATTTCAAAATCCCATTCCGATGAAAACTTTCTAAATTGATACGAATTAAAGGGCATGTTATCTGCGACTAGAATTTTAGGAATTCCATGCGAACTAAATATCACTTTTAATTTCCCAATTATTTCATCTGCTTGTTTATTATTTAAGGGAACAATTTCTAACCACTTAGTTAAATAATCTATTAAGCCTAAGTAATTATTTTTCCTAAATTCACAAATGTCACACCCTATTTTTTCAAACGGTAATGACAAAATGTCATGTGGAATGAGTGGTTCTTTACAATTTTTTGGTCTGTACTTTTCACAAACAGAGCATTTAGAAATTAAATTTTCAATATCATTTCCCATATTAGGCCAATAAAAAATTACTCTAGCTCTAGATTTACTTTTTTCTATTCCGAAATGTCCATCATGAATTTTATTAAGCATTTCTTTTCTAAGATCAACAGGAACAACTATTCTACCATTATAAAAGACTATTCCATCTTCTTCAAAAAGATCTTGTCTTAATTTATAATAAAATCTTACATTGTCTGAAACATCTTTTTTACTGTTAGGCCAACCATTTTTACAATAAGTTACTAATTTATTTAATACTGGATCTTTTAAGGTACATTTCTTAAACTCATTTAATTTTTTATCAGTTACATGCATATGCCTTGTAGCTTTCACACAATGAACAATTTCTTTTAAAAACTCTTCAGTATCATATTCATTAAGATAAGATCTAGATAATAGATCAGCTACATACATTTGCTTACCTGGTACATAAGAGACATCAAGATCATATTTAAGTAACTTTAATTTAATTCTTTGTAACCTACTAGATAAAACATTTACAACACTTTTATTATGAATTGATACTAAGGGTTTATGATCAGTATGAACAGTTATTTTTCTACCATAAATATAATTATGAAACTTTTTCGTAGCAAATACTATGCTTAAGTACTCTTTTTCGATTTGTGCATAGTTCTGCTCAGCCTCAGACAAAGCACGTGATGCATAGGAAATCGGTTGTCCCTCTTGTAACAAATAACACCCTAGTCCACTTTTAGAACTGTCACATTGCAATACAATTTGTTTAGTAGAATCAAAAACACCAAGTACAGGGGCTGTGCTTATTTTTTCTTTAAGTTCATCAAGAGCTTTTGTATGCACTGATAACCAATCAAATACTACGGGTGTTTTGAGCAATTCCCTCAAAGGAGCAGTTATCTCTGACATGTTAGGAATAAATTTCCTTAGATAATCAATTAATCCTAAAGTTTTTTGCAACTCTTTTTTATTACTAGGTGCCTGTAAATTCATTACAGCTTTTACCTGTTCAGGGTCTGGTTTAATTCCATTTTTATTAAATACATGACCCAAATACTTAACTTCATTAACGCGATATTGTAACTTTTTAGGATTAAATTTTACATTTAATTTTCTTGCTCTTTCTAATACTTTTAGAACAATTTCATCATGCTCCTTTTCAGAATTTGCACAAATTAACATATCATCAAAATAAATAATCACACCAGGTATATCACCAAAAATTTTTTCATTAGCTTTTTGAAACAATTCAGGTGCAATATTTAAACCAAACGGAAGGCGGTTAAATTTAAAACAACCAAAGGGAGTACTAAACTGACATAATTTACAAGAAGGTTCGTCTAATTTAATTTGGTAAAATCCATCCTTTAAATCAAACACACTATACATAGATTTATTACATAACTTAGGCATTAATTCCTCAGTCGTTGGTATTAAATGACATTCTTTTTTAATAACTTTATTAAGATCCTGTGGATCTAAGCATATTCGAATTGACTTTTCAGGTTTCTCTACTATAACTAAATTATTAATCCATCCATCTGGATTCTCTACCCTACTTATAATTTTATCTTTTTCAAGAGCAATTAATTTCTCTTTTAATTTTGGTTTTAAGGATTCTGGAATCCTTCTGGGGGTTTAACTACTGGCTTGGAATTACTATCAATTTTAATAGAACACATTAAATTAAATGTTCCTAACCCCTGAAAAACATCTTTATTTTTCTCAATAAATTCATCCTTATTTTTTATTTCAGTAGAATCTACTTTTTCTCTTTTAATCAAACCCAATTCAATACAACTAGGTAATCCTAACAATGTTTTAGAATAATTATTACAGTTTACAACAATAAAATCTAGATATTTAGTACAATTATTCATTTTATACTCTAAGTTAACTATACCTAGGGGTTTAATTAAATTACCACCATACGCTTCTAAAATAATCTCAGTAGGGCTTAAGGAATAATTACATTTTAGAGATTTAAGTAAATCATTATGTATTATATTTACACACGAACCAGTATCTAATTTAACTGATAAGATTTTTTTTCCCTACCTTTAACGATTGTATCCAACTTGATTCCTTAGCACACTGCACTGAATCTACAAAAATACATTTTTCCATATTATTAACTCTCTTGGAGTTAAACCTATTTTTACAACCACTAGCAAAGTGATTTAACTTATTGCAAATTTTGCATCTTTTTCCAAATGCCGGACACTTTCCCCTGACATGATTATAATTACACTTTTTACATAAATAATTCTTTTCTTTTTTATTTTCACTTCCAGCATCTGTCTGGGTCCGCGACGTCGAATTGTTCGAAGTCTTATTTTTTGCTTGTTTATTTTTCCCTATTAGAGACACAGAGTCTGCTACGGTACTCGTTTCGTTTAGAATATTTACTTCAGATTTCCGCTGTATTACTTCTGATTGTTTTTTACTTATTTCTGCAGCTCGGCAAATGTCAATCGTCTTTTGGAGTGTTAGATCCGATTCTCTTAATAAACGTTCTTGAAGCTGTTTTTCTTTCGTTCCAATCACAATGCGATCCCGAATTATACTGTCAGATAAATTTCCATATTCACAAAATTTTATTAGTTTTCTTAAATCTGTTAGAAACTGATCAAAGTTTTCAAACTGTTCTTGATTTCTGCTATTAAATACATAGCGTTCGATCACAACATTTCTGCGTGGATTTGCATAGTTCTCAAAGGCATTCAGAACATCCGCTAAGGTATTTCTCTGCTCATCTGTTAGCTCAAATGTATTATAGAGTTCGACGGCATCTTCACCAATGCAATTTAATAATATTGCTACTTTGACGTCGTCATCTTTCTCCGTGTGGCCTCCTGCCTTTAAATAAATTTCAAAGTTCTGTCGAAACTTTCGCCATGCTTCGGCGATATTACCGGAGAGGTCCAAACCTCTTGGAACTTTTAAAGAATCCATAGAGCAGGCGCATGTTTATAAACAAGCGACGCTATTCTGCAACTTTTGCGCATGTAGGCAAAATATCTGCCTTTCCATTGGTGCTTTACCCCACCTTTTGCCTACATTGCATAGTACGTGCGGAATCATCTGTCACAGTGACGTCTCGTGCGCCTGCTCTATTCAGGATTTATTCTAAAATTAATTTCCGAACAGTTCTGAATCGACGCTCGGCTGCGCCATGTTATATCTATTGCTTCTTTATTTTAGAGCCGCTGCAGTCAATCTGACTGTTGCCACGCAGTGGCGGTTACATCTTATTCATACAGTTACGGTTACATATCTTACATATATATGTACAGTTACGGTTACATATCTAACATATGGTTCATAGAGTTTAAATAATCTATTTAAAAAAACTTTTAAGACCCAAATTATTATTGTATCGTATGACATAAATGTTTTCGAAGTTAGAATAAAATTTAATTTGAAAAAAATAATAATAATAACTTTTTTGTTTATTAACCAAAAAATATTGATGATATTTGAAATGCAAGTAGTTCTTGTGGGGTACAGGCTGTATATTACATTTTTGTGTTCGTGAGAGGAAAAAAAAAAAAAATGAAAACTGCAATTTTTAATCGCACTTCAAAAACATGTGACTTAATGTGAAGCATATTTTTTTTCTCCTAACGGTTTCCATGCAATCTTCTGCTGTTGCCACCTAAAATTCATACTTTAGTTAATTTTAAAAAATCGAATTGTCCGATCGATAAGCTGTTTAATCCATCGGATTCACAAAAAAATTCCCTTTCGTTTGGTACCTTATTTGTAACGATACGACTGATATTTCTATTTTACTTTCTAATTTTTCTAATTTATTTTCCTCATTTTAAATAAATGTACCCTTTTTTTTCTGTCAAAAAAAAAAAAAAAAAAAAGGCAACAATTAAATTATGGATAAAATTTAAATGGCTTATTTATCAGAAATTAGAAGGTTATTATTTTCACATTTTAATTAATTAAGAAAAAACTAATTGAAAATTCGAAAAGAGGACTTCGAGGTGCATCAGGAGAGGTCATTACGAATCTCCATGCAAATGCGTGTAGCTCTGCGATCAGCCGTTTTCCTAAAAGGCTCTGGATATACATACACAATGACACACATACACACACACACAAACATCTTATTTTATTATATATATAGATGATTAGTTAAAGTAGTTTATCATGTTTTTTATTTTTTCAGTGATCTTTTTCATTATCGTTTGCATGTAACGTAAGCATCAGATTATAAATTTAAGCAATTAAATCTATTAGCAAACCCATGCAAAATTTTCGCATTTTATTTCTTTTCTCATCTAATTTATTTCTTCCATCATCTAATTTATTTCTTCCATCATCTAATTTAAATTTTAATTCAACAAAATCCAAATTATTCTGAGAACCAAATTAATATTGTGCGATAATGAAACCAAAATTATTTAAAGAAAGGTTTCAAAATAAAATTAATATCTGACGATCTGGTTTTCACACTTCCCTAATCAGTACAGCTTTAGTATAGAAACCCCATGGAGATTTTTAAAATTTTGACGCCATGTTGATGATTTGTTTATTAGTATGCCTTTATTTATTATTTGACATGCCTTTTTATTTATTATTTATTCATTTATTTTTATATAATTTTATTTAAAATAATCTAGTACCTATTTTTATTATACTATTTACTATTGCATTTTTTAGTCAACTTATGGCAATAGTTGAATTCTGTTTATATCTTTAAAGTAATGCTAGTTTTTTTTTTTTTTTTAACACGGCCCTATTAGATCACTCTGCGCCAACGACGTTGACGTGTTCGCGCCGAGGAGTGATCTAGTAGGGCCGTGCTATAAAAGGACGCATAAAAGATTGTAAATATGCAATTTCTAAAACTATACAAATTTTTTCTACAAAGTGATCTTATCAGATAAATGTCGTCATTTTTCTAATTAAACCATTGAACTAAATCCGCGTGCTAATAATTATAACTAGTATTAATATTTATATATTGCAAATGTATAAAAATTACTTTTTTATCCTCGCATATTTCATTAATTACAATCCGCGTTTGTAATGATCGATAGATGGAGCTTTCTCAACTGAAGTTGTTAGTAAATATAATAGCCAGGTGTATTTATTATTGTTCTTTCTCCGCCATTACATAATGGAAAATCGATTGCATAATACGATGCAATGAAAATTATTGCGTCTTATTATTTAATAATTTCACTGTATTTTAACTGAATTTATATGTTATCTTATAACAAAGGTAATTCAAAAATAAATAAATAAATAAATAAAAATAAAGGTACAACTATAGAGTTGGTCCATAACTGGATTTGGCGATTTTTCTTTGGCACCGTTTTGAACGATAACGATGCCCTTCTGGATTCTTTGCGATACAATACGCTTTTGTTTACGCTTGGAATCCATCGCAACCATTTGCAAAAATGGCATTTCGCTATAATCACCAAAGAAAAATCACCAAATGCACTCGTGGACCAATACTATAGTTGCTCCATGACATCCATGAAATGTGATTGTTTTGCTTTTGCTCGTTAGCGAAGGAAACGATCAGCTTTATCTAAAATATTTTATAATTAAAACAAAATTAAACGTATTATTACTTGTGAAATCCTCAGGTGCGAAATGTTTCGAACAAACAGTCATTCTTGACGATACTTTTTTCCCAATTCGTAAACGTCTGATCCATTTAGACTTTCTACTAACTAAAGCTTTATTTCCATTAGCGGAGGCAAGTGGAATTTTAGATTTGACATTTGGAAACAAATGGAAGCTTAATTCCGGATTTCTTAATCCATTGGAGTTACACTGTTGCACACAGCAGCATGTGCTATCTTTTTTGCCGGATTTATTCGTCCTATCGAATATACAGCAGCAGCAAGCAATGGCGTCTCGACGAAAGCGTGAAAGCTATCCGTTCAGTGGTAGTCTTAATTTCACCTTAGCCCACCAGAGGACGAGCATTTCATTACTATCGCGTATCGTATCGTTTTAACAAAATCTAATCGTAACTGGAGCACGTAAGAGAAATATTATAAAGATAGAAAAAGTCGACTTCATCACAATTAACGAAAAATCACTTTTTAACTTGTAACTTTTAAACAACTGAAGCTATCGAAAAAGTGTAAATACAAAAAGTGTTCTTTAGGGTAAGGCGGTAATTCGTCTGATTTGAAATATTTTCCTATTTTCAATAGTAAAGAAATTATGGGCAAATGAAAATTTCCACCCTCCACCATTTCCACCCCCTTTGTGCTGGATACCCCATCTACGAACTTGACCGAGGAGGTTTTTACTGTCCTAACAACATATCCCGAGCTGGTTAAATTTAAATAAAAATCACTCCAGTTATCGTATTCACAACTTAACATGGAAAAAAGCGTTATACATATACATATATATATATATATATATATGTATGTATAATTTTGAACGGTGGGTGGTTTTGGGTTCTAGGGATCATGATCGGTGAAGATATTAAGAATTTTTCCAGAAGTCGTGTTATGAGAACCATTGCAATAGGTAGATCTCCTATAAGGAATCTACATTAAAAAAAAAAAAAACATAAATTATTCAGTGAGACACATTTTTTTCTTTTTTTGAAAGCTTACATTATGCCATTAAGTATGAAAATAATATCGTTCATGTGAGCACCACGAATTCTCTATACATACCGCATTCTGTCAACCCAGTTTTCCATCACTCTTTCACATAAATTTGGTGTTATTTCACGAATAACACGTTCAGTGTTGGTTTTTAATTGCTCAGTTGTTATTGGATTATCAGCATAAACTTGTGACTTAACATATCCCAAAAGAAAAAAATCAAAATCGATCGAGTCGATTAACTGAATAATGCCGTCCATGAATTCTTCTCGAATTTCTCTCAGTATTCACATATGAACACTTATTTTGATAAAACAATTTAATAATTTCGAAACTTTGCTCAAGCGTGTATCTTTGCATGATTCAATGGCATATCATGCTAAACGCAAATGACACAAAAAATGTCAAAACATAATATGCAGTGTTGCCATTCTAACCATTTAAAATTGTATCATCCCTATTGGAAAACCCTTTATACACTCATGGACAAAAAAATTAGCGCACCAAGGAGTCGTCAAAATGAAACGAAATTTTACATACGTAATGACTACTTTGATATAAGTAAATGATTAGAAAATCAAAGAAAAAGCATAATTTATTTCAGAGAAAAAGGCAAAAGAACGGAGGATTTAATACCCTGCTGGAACCCCCTCTAGCGCGAATGCACGATGCGATACGATCGGGCATTGAGGCATACAAGTTCTGTATGATGTCTTGAGACATTTCGTTCCATATTTGCTGTAACCTTGCTTCTAGTTCGTTCAAACTCGTGGGATGCCCAACTCGCCGTCCCAAATGATCCCAGATATGCTCGACTGGAGACAAATCTGGGGATCGGGCAGGCCAAGCAAGGGTAGTAACAGTGCGGAGACAGTCTTGTAACAGCCTTGCCGTGTGAGGCCGAACATTGTCTTGTTGAAAAATGGCTCCTGGGAGCCGTTGCATGAGTGGCAACACATGTGGTTCCATGATGTCATGGACATACCGCTGGGCTGTCATGGTGCCATGGATCAATACTAGGGGTGACCGTGTATTGTAGGCAATGGCACCCCATACCATCACACCAGCTGTGGGAGCGGTGTGTCGCTGTAAAGCAAAGGCAGGATTGAGGCGTTCACCGCGGGGTCTCCACACACGAACACGATTGTCATCACTGCTGAGATTGAATCTGGATTCGTCGCTAAAAACGACCTGGTTCCATTCCGCTGCAGTCCAGTTTCCTCGTGCGCGGCAAAACTTCAAACGGAGGCGTCGATGGGTTGGCGTCATGGGCAGCACACGTAATGGGCGTACCAAATGTCCTTCAGCCAGGCGCCTTCGTATGGTTCGAGAAGACACAGGGGCCCCTAGTGAAGGTGCTACCTGTGCCTGGATGGCGGCCGATGAAACAGTTGGCTGCACGCGTGCATTTCTTACGATGTGGCGGTCTTCTCGACGACTGGTCTGTCGAGGGCGTCCTGAGCCTGGTCTTCGTACATGACATATCTCGGGTCCACTGGTCCCAACACCTCCTCACAACACAATCAGAGTGGCCTAATTGACGAGCTACTCGCCTAGCTGACCACCCAGCTTCCATCATGCCGATGATTCTCCCCCTCTCAAACTGCGACAGCTGCTCATATTGTCTTCTTAAACGACGTAATGGCATGTCTACCTCAGCTCTTCCTTTGTAAACGATTCAGCACACACAAATAAGCTTTGGTTACCTTTTTTATACTCCACAGAGAACGACGTTAAACGTCCTCTACCGGCTATACGTAATGCGCAATCACGCTGCATTTCTAATCATTTGCATATCTCCCCGACAGGTACCTTCATGCCAAGTTTCGTTACGATCCCGCAATTATTTCTTGGTGCGCTAATTTTTTTGTCCATGAGTGTAATTCCTTGAAACTGATATATGTTCTTTAAGTCTACTATTGCATGTTTCCTATTGAAAATGGGATAAATACAATGTCTACAGAGACTGACAAGATTTATAATGCATTATTGATTATAAAAAGTATTTTGTTTAGCGCATAATTTTTTATACTGAACACAGCATATCAAAATTAATATACATTTTTCGGATGCATGTTTTTCTCCTATGTAGAACAAAGAATTATTAGTGTAATTTATTAGCTTATAGGACGCCACAAAATTGTCGATATCCATTATGCGATATAAATGGGAAATACGCACCGTAAACTTTTTATGATATGCGAAGGTTTTGAAGCATTAAAGTAACGAAATATTTAGAAACGTAATGCAATTTTTCATTACAGTAACACTTTTGTAGTATGACAATAAATTTTTTGATAACATTAAGATAAATGATTTTTTTTTAAATAACAATTTTAGCTTTTTGAAATAAAAGTTTAAATTTAATTTTTTAAATAACGTTTAACATATTTGATAACGTTTTGAATCTGATAACGAGAAATAAATGTTGATAACACTGTTAAGAAGATAGATGTAAATAAGATAAAGATCGAATCACATTGTTTAAGGTTTGTTTGATAATTATATAAAATATCAACTGTTTACCTAAAACAGGGATTGTAAACCTTTCTATACTTAACGCTTACTTTTGCATCTCTGAGTAGTAAAATTTTCTAACCGACCAACGGTTCAACAATAATGGGGATTTATAAAGTAGGGAAGTAAGATTATTTTATAAAATTTATAAAACAGAGTTAACAAAAAATAAAGCACATTTTAATAATTACTTACTAAATAACTTTTGTGGGGCTTTCTGAAGTTTGGCAGAATTTATCTTTATAAAACAACTTACAGTAGTTAAATCTTTTTTTTTTTTTTTTTTATGCTTTACATACATAGAAGCGTGAAATCTGATGAAATTACTTTTAATTAATTAAATTATAATCAGATTACTCAGCCTGATGATGAAATATTTTTAATGACAGATGAATATTGTTAACCAATATTTCAAAAAAATATTTCTTTTCAGTGTTTTTTAAATGTCAAAAAAGAAAAAAAAAAGGCAAATGTATCTCACAAAACTTGTAGCGTTCACCATGAAATCTGGAATGCAGGCTAATGAGCAGTATGAATCAGATAAACTATCACTGAGTAAAAAAAAAAAAAGGGGGGGGGGAGGGGGGGGACAATCTCTTATTATAAAATTTTTCGAAAAAATAATATTTTGCTATTCAAGTAATTAATTTAAACAATATTTTAAAATATTATATTCATATATTAAATTACTAATAATAAAAATCCCATTTTTAAATTCTATGCAGTATTAAGTTGATATTTCAACTATTATAAATTATATTTCTGTTTCAAAAGGATTTATTACTACAGTAAAAAAAATTATATTAAATAAATGAAAGCAAAAAGGAAGTATATATTCTATCGCTTTTGCGCAAGCAGCATTATGAATAAGCGATGCCAAGAAAAAAAGAAATATATATATATATATATACTAATTTTTACAGAGAATTGATGGAAAGTTTAGAAACTAATATCTTCAACTAAACAAAATAATTTTATTTCTCTTTTTAAAAGAACAAGTTCTGTGCGAAAAGTAATGTAATTTATTTCAATAAATTACGCGAGAGACTTTGTGAGAATTTTTTAATAAAATATACATCGCTCGAAAAGGAAGAAATTTTTCCTAGAAGGAAAAAAAAGTTAAATAATGATCTGCATGTTAAGATTCGTCCTCTATTTTCTTTATTCAAAGAATTATAGAAACTTCAGTTGAAAGATATTTTTTACATCAATATATGCAAATTATAAACAAGAATTTTCTACACAAAGTTTTTTTTTTTCCTTTTTTTGCACTATCATTTCTTATTAAAAATTAAGTGCACACTGAGTGAAATTAATTCTATATTAGTTCTCTGATAAAGTAATTCTATGTTGCTGGCAACTAGCTTAGCTTGGTAGAGCATGTAAAATAAACAGAAGATTTACTATTTTTGCTTTTCCATAAAACCAATTTTAAATAAAAACAGTGACAGGGAAGAATTGGACACAATGATTTTTCAACGAGTGTAGCACGAGACAAAAATTAAAGAATGAAGAAACACAATATATACTGAGTACAAGGATTACATTTTAAATAAAAGCATGACCAACGCTGTCAAAGCGACACTACATTTTTTAGTTTAGAAAGTTTCAAATTATAAATACTCAGACGAATTCTGCGATCCTTTGTGAAAGAAATACTGTTACAGACTGACAAAGTTTATTACTAAGTTTCATTGGGTGCCAGGTCACGTGAGATTTGATGACGAACGCTTCTACGTACGTAAGCGTTTAGTTACTGGCCTTCGCTGTGAAAACAACCTCACAGGGTGATCTGAGCTAAGAGATGTAGTTTTGGGTAGTACAATCCTATATAATGTTAAAGCTCCAACTGGAATTAATTTCATAAAATGCCTGAACAGAAATCCAGGCATATGTAGATTATCAGAATTTAAATGAAGAAAATGTAAATACATTACTTACAGATAAACTGCACTTTAAATGCTTTTGTATTTACAAATAATGTTTAAGAAATAGAAAATAATGTAATAATGTAATAATAGATATGTAATAATAGATATGTAATATGTAATAATAGAAAAATAATGTTTAAGTGTGACAAACGTCTTTATCACTGAACTCTGGTACGGAACTCTGGACGAATAGTGGACAATTTTAAACTCTTTATTTTATTTTATTTATATATTTATTTTGAATAGTTTAACATTACGTTATAGGCTGGTATTAAAACCCATTGATTTTAATGTCATGAACTACGAATATTTCGTCAAATAAAGATAAGTGAGATACTTTGTGATAGAGTATTAAAAAAAAAATGTTAAATTAATGTTAAAAGAGCAAAAACGAGATGGAAAATTGCTAACTAGTGTACGACCGTTTCGTAACTTTGAAAAAAATCCTTCTTCATCAGTGTAAAATGAATTTTATACATGATAAGAAAAAAAAAAAGTGAAAAGATTAAGAAAGTAAAAAGTTAAAAGTTAAAACCCAAGAGTTTGTCAATTTTTGTTTAATTAATTATTATTACTTTCTCTTACCCATAGGGTCGAGAAAGTATTGTTTTAGGGTCAAATTTTCGAACGCGAGTTTTTGTTATATTTACATGTTCTGAGGTCCCCTGAATACGAAAATCATGTTTTTAGTGAATAGTCTGTGTGTTCGCCTGTCTGTCTGTTACCAGCATATCTCAAGAACAAATAGTAGCAGAAATTCCAAACTCAGTATTCTAAATGTGTATCATATAGGAATGCTACAGTGAGCTTTTCGTTGAGATGAAGCCAATGGTTCGAGTACAAGGGCACTCAAAAGTACTCAAACACATTACGTCTATGGGAGAAATTGCAGGTACGTAGAGTTTAACATCTATAGATTGCACTAAACCAAATGAAACGAATATTTATATTTTGTAATAGAGATAGTTAACTGGGAAAAAAAATTGTGTATGGAGGAGCCTCGCCTCCCCCCTGGGGTGAAGTCCCCCCGCGAGGGGAGTAAATTTCCATGATGGGTATCTGTCAAAAGAGCTCGCCAATACCTTTAAAACGAATGGTTGAACCATCGATCTGCGATAATTTAAAACAAAGTTATCGATTTTTTTTACTTTTAACAATAACAAAAAAAAAAAAAAAAAAAACTTTGAATTATTATTATTATTATTATTATTATTTTTTAATATTGAGAATAAAATGGACTTTTTTTTTTTTTTTTTAGTGTTATACTGCTTCTCTAATATAGAAATCGTCTGCATTATCATAAAAGATAATTTTTTAAAATAATAGTTTTAATAAATTATTTTTTAATAACCGAATTAAATTCTATAGAAATGTAGATGCATCAATGAAATAGGGCCGCCCCCCTCACAGAATTAATTATCATATAAAATTTTTCCGAAGCCTAATTTGAATTGTTTAACATAGGTTTACATAACATCGTTATCTTACCTCTTAATTTCCAACCTGTATTTATGGTATTAAATTTCAGGGTAAGAGAAAGTGTTGTGTTTGACACACCAGATTTTTTTTTTTTTTTTTTGCATATGTCTAATTTAATTTTACTTCTTGAAACATCTGCTTTTATATGAGTAATCTAAGTATGATAACTTAATTTATTGTGTTTAACTTTTAATTTTGCAATATTATACATAGTTTTTTTTTTTTTTAGTATTCTCTAGTATCGCGATATGTTATCATTATCCAGTTATGCACAGCTCGGCTAACAAGAGGTTTATCTAGCGATCGGTCTATAGCAATTTTTAAAAAATCATCCGAGATGCGCTACTCTGATCATTACCAACATTCAGAATTGTTAAGCATAGGAAATGACAACGGAGTCCTTAGATTTACGAACTTGTTTAAAGTATAATTATAAATTCGCCATGATCTCATTTAAAAAAGTAAGGAAAACACTAAAATTATTGTTCCAGAGCGCGTTAGCATTTAGGAAGAGTTGTATAGACGCACTAATGCTCAATTTAAATAAAGTAAATGCATTTAGTATCGTTGAATTTAAAAATCCTTTAACTTTTAAGAGGCAAATCGTTTTCAGTTTCTGATATGTTTGTGTTTATTTTTCATCCTAATACCAAAGTTTCAAAAATTATTTTTATTATTTAAATGTATATGCTTAATTCGTTATTTTATTTAATTGATTTTTCTTTTTAATTTTTTTCTTAATGCAAAATGTGCAATGCTAGAACAGACCTTATTTCCATAGTAATACGGGGAACTTAAATGATATAGCCAATTAGTTTATAACTATCAACTTAGAGCAAAATGAAAAAATCTTTTGAAATTCACTTGTCCAAGACAAAATAAATAAATAAATAAAATAAAACTTATTTGAACACTACTTAACTTTATTGTGCAGCATCTACAGATTTATCTAAATCTACATAGGTAGATAGTTTACATCTTAAAACTTGCACCAACTTCATATTTTTTAAGTAGCGATACATATTTTTGTTAATTTTTTGGGATTACTTGGATCAAATCAGTTCAAAAAATGGAATAATTATTAGTGGATTTTATTTCTTTCTATGTAGAATAATGGAGTAATTATAAGCTTTCAAAATCTGAGAATTAAAATGTTAATTGAATGTGACACGTATTAATTCCTATCTTCTGAAAACTTATTAAATTCAAATTTCATTTTTTGATCCATTAAGGAAGTAGTTACTCAAACATATTCTACGCATAATTTTTAATAAAAAACATATTTTTAATTATGAAAATTATTAATAAATTCATATTAAAAAATTATTTATGACTTATATTAAATTTTGCATGAATAGAATAGTCATCATTAAAAACAAGGGTTTTAAAATTTACAGCTCATTCTTTACATTGTTTTTCCCGAGTTCCATTGATATTTCATTTATAATTGGTATAAGAAGCTGTCACGTGTTATCATTTGTGTCATCTATAAACGTACTTGAAATATTTATTCAAGTAATTTTAGATATACATATAATTTCATAATTAGCGATGTAGTTTATTTTATATTTAAAATTGCCATTGTTTTTTTTCGACGTTATTACCTGGATGAATATAATATTTTTCTGCGCGAGATTTTAATCTAATTGTTTTTAAATTTATAGGTGAACTACTAATATATTTTCGTTTGTAACATTACCAACAATTTATTAAAAGTATATAAAATATGTCATTTATTTGAACTGCCTTGACCCTTGAATTTCTAACGTGAAACCAAAAATGAGTATTAAAACTTGAAAAAATTAAATTCATGCAAATTTGTATACAGAGACGACACTTCAGCAAAATATAACTCTAGATTTTTACTAGACATTATTAACAATTGATCAGCATCAGTCTCATATTTATACGATAATTTACAACATTAGCAATCGGGGGTGCCTTACTTATTTATTTGCTATATTTATTATTTATTTATTAATTCATATTATTTATTTATTTGTACATATAGGTCGACCATTATTATGTGCAAAGATAAACGGTTTAGACGCTGAGAGGGATGAGACCTTTGAATAGCAGGCTCTCTACTGAGACTTTCGGAAGCAGAAACACTCAATGGGATCAATATATTTAAATGGGTTCAATATATTTGGTCCCATGATTTCAATATATTTAAAAGGAAATAACGATTGATATCAGAAAAAAATATTTTAAAGTAATGCTCCTGTTGTACGATTACGTTTATGAATAAATTTTATTTAACTCTTTAAAAAAATTTTTAAAATTAAATTTGTAATAAAGACAATTATTAAACCAAAAACAAAAAAAAAAACTTTCATTTTCTTAACACCTACATTTTTTATTCGTTTACAGATAATAAAACTAAATTATAAAAATTTATATTTAGTTTATAGATGATAAAAATATAATAATAATAATAATAATAATAATAATAAAAACTAGAAACTTGATTAAATACGGTTAATATTGAAATAAATATATAAAATATAAATATTTAAAATAAAATGCTTCTATACAAATTTACTATAAAGCAAGCAGAACACAATGATGTGATGATAATAAAAGCAAATCAGAAACATGAAAAATAAACAAATCCCTCCGCTTTTTTTCAACCCTTTTAAATTTAATTTCTATGTATTCAGCTTTATTAACCGCTTTTTAAAATTCTACGCAATAAGGAGTAAATACGCATTGTCTATGTACTGAAATAAAACAAAGTTTTCATATCTTGTATATCTTAAAGTGTGAGCTCAAAAACGTAATGCATAACTAGATATTATAACAATTTCTCGCTCTGATCCGGATCAAAATTCGAGTTTGGCTGGTGCTGCCATCTTTCACCAGCTTATGGAACTAGAAGTCGTACTTCCTCCCTATGAGGCGTTCCTAATAACGGAAGACGCAACCCTCTTGCCTTAAAATAAGTCCGGTAGATCCACTACCGGGGCTCGGAATTTCCGAGTGGCACACGACAACAACAACAACAACATAACAGTTGAAAATGCAGAATTTCAACTCTGAATGATTAATCCCTTTGAAGTATACGAAGTACTTACATACATACATACCCCCCCCCCCCAAAAAAAAAAAAAAATGATAATAATAATAATAATAATAATAATAATAATAAAGAAAAAGAAATAAAGAAATAAAGAAAAAATAAAAATAAAAAAAAATCGTGGATATATGTAAAAGATCATGCAAAAATGAAAATTGGATGTGTAAAATATTGTAATGATTTTTAAACTCTCTAGAGGGCGCTAGTTGACCAGCGCTGAAACAGAACTTTCGAAAGGACAGTGAGTGATGCAACGCTGATGAGAGCGAATGCCGGGCTTGAGTCCCGCTCATTTTTTTTTAATTATTTGGTGGTCCCGAGATTTACGACCATTTTATACAATGTGTACTAAAGTATTTTCGTTTACTTTTTATGTATATATGTCTGTGTCGTATCGTGTTTGTAAATGAGAAATAAAAATGTTTCTCTAAAGAAAAGCAATCGCCTCTTGATGATTTCCATCCTTCGATACATCACAGAATGTTATAACTGGCTCAAATAGAAAATTTAGACACTCTAAAATTTGCACCTCTTTTCAGTTACGTGATATTCTGCCTATTTCTTTCTTTTGATTTACTTTCTTTCTTATTTTCTTTCTTTTTCTTTTCATGATTACAAGTAAATGATACTTCATTTATTTAAGCACAAAAGGCAAAAAAGTGCTACATTGCAATTTATTTGATTTATGCATTACGAAAAACATATTTTAAAATGTAATACTAAATTGAAATTAAGACTTTTAAACAGTTCTAATTAAAATATAAGATCATTTAATCTACCAGCATTTCATAGATATAAGTATCAGTAATAATTTTAATAATGTCAAAGCAGATAATTACATGACATTCTCGAGGTAAAAGAGAATTTAAAAAGTTTATTTAAATCTTGCCATGTACTTTATTATTATTATTATTATATATATTGTGTTATGTCTTAAACATATTTAAAATTTTATGCTATCTGATGAAATCAGCTTATACAAAGTCAAAATTAAATTCTTTAAGCAAATAGAAATAGAATTAAAATCAAAAATAACATGAATATTCTCAAGAAGCTTTATGTATCAGTGATATCAAAAGAATAAGCCTATTAAAGTTTCATGAAAAACTAACAGATACTTCAAGAATTTGCATCTTAATCTAAACAAAATTACTTCATTCATTTTTGCATTCAGGAAAAAAATTCTTTTAGGAAAGTAATGCAATTTATTTAAATAAATTATCTGAGATATGCCTTTGAAAGAACTTTCTAATGAAAGATATATTTTTGAAAGGTAAGAAAAGTATTAAAGAAACGAAATAAGAAAATAAGTTCAATTATCTTTTGTAATTTTAAATTTTAGCTTTTTTCTTTTTTCTTCTGAGAACAATGTGAAATGTTGTTAAATGACATGTTGGCAGTAATAAGACAAGTCTATAACTAAAATTTTGATTTGATAATTTTGGCTTATCCTTATTTTTATTTTATTTATTTATTTATTTGGTGTGCTGAGACCGAAACCGAAGAAAGTTTTTCTCTTTCGCGTATAGATTTTTGTCAATACAGGGTGCCTACCGACACAATTTCTTCCGTGACGCTTTCACCACTATAATTATACGGTAACTTTTAAAGTATGTTTCCATGGTTAATTATAATTAATCATGAATACATACTAGAAACTACCGAAAAAGAAGAAATTGTGTCGGTAGACACCCTGTATTGGCAAAAATCTATCCTTGATACAGAAAAACTTACATCATTTTCGGTATCAGCACACTAAAAAACATATGTATCGGCTAAAATTATCAAACAAACTATGCCCACATTATTTTTGTAGACCAGTATAATTATCCCCATTGCACTTTAACAAATTTGTTATGTACATACGCTCCTAAACGTTTTTGTACACTGGCTAATGTTAATAATTTTATCTTAATTAAGCCACATTACATATTTTAATAAACGATTAATTTCATCAATTTATTAGTATAAATGTAATAAATGTAATACCAGGTGTAATCTCATGGAAACGTTTTGGAAGAGTTATCATATATCTGACATTGAGCTTAAAAGTTTAAAATTTCGATCAACTTCGTCAAATGCTCATTAAATTAATCTTCTTAAATTCAACTATATTTACGATGATGTCTTTTAAATAACAAGATTAATCTCAAGTAACAAGTCTGTGAATAGACCATAAGTGCAGCGATATCTGATCCCCGGTAGTGTGTCCTGAACCGTCAAGTGTTCTACTTCTTGAGCTCTACCATTACTCCGGAGAAGTCTTCTCCATGGAGGACCAAAACTGAGGAGGCGTATCTCCATATCACCCTTAAGGATAATTTCAGGAGCATCGTTAATACTTTACAACGAAGCTTTAATGCAACGTTAAAAACACTCAATTGAAAATTTAGGATTAAAAAAAAATATTTTTTACGGTTCTTTAATATAAGTATTATTGTTTTTCTATAACTCAAAAAAAAAAAAAAAAAAAAAAAAAAAAAGTTTGATTTCTGTAAAATTTTCTTCAAATAAAAAAATTGAGTTTCTGTATCACTCAAAACTTATAATGTATACTTTTCGTGTTCTGATGCAAGTAGTAAAAATAAAACAGCAAACATTTTACTTCAACAGCTAACATTTTACGTCAAAAAGGGTTGTCCACTAAGTCTGCGCTACAACTAGAACACAATGTAAAGATCCATTCTCTCTTTTCTTCCGTATTTTGATAAAATCACATCAGACCACACGTCTGTGCAATAGCACAGGTCTGACACTGATAAGAAAACAGTGTAATAAACAAAATTTCAGGTTTAAGATAAGCTTATTGCATTTTCTAAAACTGAATAAAAACGACTATCATACACACGAAAACAAATTGCCACATATAAATTTAAATACAATTTCTTTGAAGTTTAAACTTTTATGCATTTAATAACAGTTTCCAGAGGAGTAACATTTTATGTTTCTGCGTATCGTGAGAACACAGTAAAAATTTTCTGCAAAAGATCACAGCCCAGAGTGCTGGTAACATAAATGCCTCTAACAGTGTTATAATTTTACAGTGTGCTGTAAAATAAATTTGCTACACATTTTACTCTCGAAGAAAGAAATTAAAACTTCTTCACACACCATAAATTTTAAATCAGCACAACCGGTTTCGAAAGGACGTAGCATTTCTTCATCAGGTGCAAACACTTGCAACTGCCTTGGAGGCAAAAGCAAGACTGGAAGCAGGGCAAAATCAAGAGGGGGAGGAGCAACACAAACAACCAATAGGAAGCATCATGCAGGGCAGGACCAATCAGAGAGAAACACACGTACACACACACCACAATAAGGGGGGGAGGGAAGGAGTAATCAATTTTTTTTTTTTTTTTTAATTTCAATAATATTAAACTAATAAGTAAATTTAATAAAATTTATCCATTAATTATAATTTTTTTAATTAGAATTATTTTATTATAACTAATATTATGTTAAAAACATAATGAAGGAAATTATTTAATTGAATTAAACAAATTTTTCCAGGCTGTAGACAGCAAAGTGGAATCAGATTTTTCATTGACAATTTTATCACGATTAAGGTAAATAGCTAAATTTTCCAAAAAATCCAGTTCGGAAACGCGTTTGTCATGAGAGATAAGTTTGGCACTCTTAAAATTAAAACTATGATCAAATTCCCAACTGTGCTTCGCTATAGAAGATTTAGGAATTTCTTGATTAACAACATACCGAGAATGTTCAAGTAAACGACATTCAAGATTTCTTTTAGTTTGACCAATATAAGATAAATCACAATTATTACAAGGGACATTATAGATACCCCACTTATGAAGCTCAGGAACAGGGGATTTGGTTGAAGGGAATTGGAATTTATTGACAGGTTTAAAAATAACGTGAAAATTGAAACGCTTCAAAACTTTGGCTAATTTAAAACATAAGGGGGGATAAAAAGGCAGGACAACAAGATTATCAGGTTTAATTTTATTGAGAAGAATTATAAGTTGGCCTACTGATATTTTTGAGAGCTTTATCAATTATAGAGAGTCTAAAACCTCTTTTAATAGCAACAAATTTTAAATAATTGAGTTCTTTAAGAGAAGAAGTATCAGAACAAATTTTAAGGGCACGATACACGTAAGTGTAAAAGGTGCTAATTTTTTGTTTAGCCGGATGATTAGAGAGAGCATGGGGAGGGTTAGAAACAGAGAAAGGTTTCCTGTACACAGAGGTTTTAAAAGAGGAATCTTACCTAGTAACTAAAACATCAAGAAAGGGAAGTTGATTACAATTTTCTAACTCGAAGGTAAACTGGATATGGGGATCAATAGCATTAGCAGTATTAAGGATGGTAGAAACATCAAACGGATTTTCAACAAGAATGAAAGTGTCATCTACGTAAGGTAACCAGCATTTTAAATTTAACATCTTTAATAATTTTTTCTCAAAATAATGCATATAGATATCGGCAAGATTAGGAGATAAAGGATTACCCATACTTAAACCATCACACTGTTTATAAAATTTGTTATTAAATTCAAAAGTAGTTTGGGAAACACAGAGTTTAGTTAGATTGACAAATTCTCTGATTTCAATGTCAGAATAATGAAATTCGCGTAACCTTTTTTCTAAACAATAATGCGCACCTTCAGTGGGGACGTTAGTAAATAAAGACTTCACATCAAGAAATAACATTGAGCAATTAACAGGATTCAGATTATTTAACTTCATAACAAAATCATAGGAATTTTTTATAGTATGACTATTAGTGCTGCATAAAGGAGAAAAAATAGAAGCTAAAAATTTAGAGAGGGGATAAGTAGCAGTACCAATATTCGAAACAATAGGTCTGAGGGGAACATTATTTTTATGAACTTTAGGTAAAGCATAAAAACGAGCACATATTGCTGAAGAAGGGGAAACCGAGAATTTGGTATTGTAATGAAGAATGAAAATGCTGGTTACGTTACGTAGATGACACTTTCATTTTTGTTGAAAATCCGTTTGATGTTACTGCCATTCTTAATATTGCTAATGCTATTGATCCCCATATTCAGTTTACCTTCGAGTTAGAAAATTGTAATCAACTTCCCTTTCTTGATGTTTTAGTTACTAGGTACGATTCCGCTTTTAAAACCTCTGTGTACAGAAAACCTTTCTCTGTTTCTAACACTCCCCATGCTCTCTCTAATCATCCGGCTAAACAAAAAATTGGCACCTTTTACATTTATGTGTATCGTGCCCTTAAAATTTGTTCTGATACTTCTTCTCTTAAAGAAGAACTCAATTATTTAAAGTCTGTTGCTATTAAAAGAGTTTTTAGACCCTCTATAATCGATGAAACTCTCAAAAAGTTCAGTAGGCCAACTTATAATTCTACTCTTTCCATTGATGATAAAATTAAACCTGATAATCTTGTTGTCTTGCCTTTTTATCCCCCCTTATGTTTTAAATTAGCCAAAGTTTTGAAGCGTTTCAATTTTCACGTTATTTTTAAACCTGTCAATAAATTCAAATTCCCTTCAACCAAATCCCCTGTTCCTGAGCTTCATAAATGGGGTATCTATAATGTCCCTTGTAATAATTGTGATTTATCTTATATTGGTCAAACTAAAAGAAATCTTGAATGTCGTTTACGTGAACATTCTTCGTATGTTGTTAATCAAGAAATTTCTAAATCTTCTATTGCGAAGCACAGTTGGGAATTTGATCATAGTTTTAATTTTAAGAGTGCCAAAGCTATCTTTCATGCCAAACGCGTTTCCGCACTGGATTTTTTGGAAAATTTAGCTATTTACCTTAATCGTGATAAAATTGTCAATGAAAAATCTGATTCCACTTTGCTGTCTACAGCCTGGAAAAATTTGTTTAATTCAATTAAATAATTTCCTTCCCTTCATTATGCTTTTAACATAATATTAGTTATAATAAAATAATTCTAATTAAAAAAAAATTATAATTAATGGATAAATTTTATTAAATTTACTTATTAGTTTAATATTATTGAAATTAAAAGAAAAAATTGATTACTCCTTCCCTCCCCCCCTTATTGTGGTGTGTGTGTACGTGTGTTCCTCTCTGATTGGTTCTGCCCTACATCATGCTTCCTATTGGTTGTTTGTGTTGCTCCTACCCCTCTGGATTTTGCCCTGCTTTCAGTCTTGCTTTTGCCTCCAAGGCAGTTGCAAGTGTTTGCACCTGATGAAGAAAGGCTACGTCCTTTTGAAACCGGTTGTGCTGATTTAAAATTTATGGTGTGTGAAGAAGTTTTAATTTCTTTCTATTGACTGTACGCCAGTTTTTGAATTTATTTTTGACATTTTACTCTCATTCGGTATAATTGTTATAGTTTGCTCTTAAAATATTTGCTATAAATTTTACTCTTATTAGCTGCAGTTTTTTATAGATATAAATGAAGAAAATAAATGCTATAGAATAAAAGAAACTAATCAAAATTTTAAAATTCTGGGAAAAGAGCACAAACGTTCGTCCACATTTCTATTTATTTGATTACATAGTTTTGATGCCTAGAGTAAAATAATTGTTTCTCGAAGGGTCGGCATTAATTAAATATAACCCCCTTAAATACATGCATATATAAGGGGCTCATCATTTGCTCATCATACGTATATGATGAGCAAATGTACCAGAAATCAAACTGAGAAGCTTTTGTTTATGAAGTCAGATCTTTTCCAGGTGGATTAGCTGACTTCTAATGTTCGTCCATTCCTTGCGTTTCAATAGAAGGACAGATCATGTCTGATATAGATTGGTTAATAAATCATGTTAAACGAGATCTAAGAATCTTTATCCACTAAATTGGACCACAACCAGAAGGAAACAAGACTTGAATTATTGTTCACAACTAGTTTTAAAATTTAGATCAACCTATGTATGTTAAGAAAATGCGGTATTTTTACAAAAACTATTTATCATGAATTTGAGGGTTCCGTCATCATTTAACTAATAACATCATATAAAAATATGCTAAATTTGTTATAAAAAAATAACAATAATAATTTCAAAATATTTTAAAGCATATCGTAAAAATAAAAACGAACAAAATCATTAAATTGTAACAAATAAAATAGTTCTTTATAATTCCTCTGGTAATGCAATATTAAATAATTATAAGATAAAAAAAAATTTATAAACCATGTTTTTGAATTTTCTGTTGAATCATGTAAACGCTACTGAAGGCAGCCGGAACCCCAGCAATTGGATAAAAGTATTAAAAAAATTTCTTGCTATCGTCTTTTGAGCTATTATAAAAGTTTCAAATGGCTATCTAGCCGGGAAGTTAAAAGTTGATTGCAAGCTTTGTACTGGAAACGCTGCCGAAGGCAGCAGGATCCCGAAGCAATTGGATAAAAATATTTTTAAAAAGCATTTTCACCGTATTCTGAACTATTCCGAAAGTTTTAAATGTCTAGCTACTCGGGAAGTTAGTTAAATAAATTTTCTGTTGAATCATATGAACGCTGCCGAAGGCAGTAGGGACCTGAAACAGTTGACTAAAAGTATTTAAAAAAAATGTATTGCCACAGTGTTCTGAGCTATCCTGAAAGCTTCAAATATCTAGCTAGTCGGGAAGTTAGTGAAAAATCGATTGCAAGCTTTGTACTGGTAACGCTGCCGAAGGCAGCAGGAACCCGAAACAGTTGGCTAAAGGTATTTAAAAAGTGAATTTTCACCGTGTTCTAAACTATTCTGAAAGTTTCAAATGTCTAGCTAGTCGGGAAGTTAGTTAAATAAATTTTCTGTCGAATAATATAAGCGCTGCCGAAGGCAGTGGGACCTGAAATAGTTGACTAAAATTATTAGAAAATTGTATTGTCACCGTGTTGTGAGCTGTCCTGAAGATTTCAAATATCTAGCTAGTCGGGAAGTTAGTTAAAAATCGATTGCAAGATTTGTCCCTGACAAACAAACCCACAAACAAACAAGAATCGAAGTTAATAAAAACATGGTAAAATACACTAAAGAATCGATTAAAAAAAGAAAAAAAAGAGGAATCTGATGAATGATATTTTTGATTTTAACAGCAAAGCATTCATTTCAACATACAGGTACTTGATATTTTTATAGATTTGCCAAGTTTTTTATACTCTAGTTATTTTTACTAGAAGGAAAAAAAAAGACCAAATTACGCAAACAGGATTCATAAAAAAATTCATACAATTTATTAAGAATATACGTTTTGTTTTTACTGCAGTCTTTTACATCTTTCTTTTTAATAAGCAAATATTATTTCTTCAAAAACTAAATTGAAATAAAACGCAAATAACTTTTTTTATTTGCTTGCTTTTTTTTTTTTTTTTTTTTTTTTTTTTAAAGAAATCGATCAATATTTCTCTTTCTCCAAAGATATTTAATTCACTTTCGCTAACTAGAATCGATTGCCTTTCACTATTAAAGGATTGAATTTTGATGATTTAAAATGCCAGTTTTGAAATTGCTTGGATATCCGACAGATTTATTAAGAAAGAAAAAAAAAAAAAAGAAGAATTAGTTTTAAGTTTATATTTAAAGAATAAATAGGCGAGATTTAAGCATTTTCATTCATTTCTTCCCCGTTACTTTATGTTAAAAATATTTTGTAGGAAAATAATACATATTTTAAATTGAATTTTATTAAATATGAAATACTTTTATAACCCAAGATTTTTTTTGAGAGAAAAAAAGTTAATTTTCCTTTAATTACGTATTGTACAGTTCTGAAATATTTGCTAGTAGTTCGTTATAGATTTCAAATCGAATCGTTCGACAAGGCATGTTAGGCAGTGGTTCCCATTTAGTGTAAGACTCTTCGGTGGTTGGAGGTGAAAAAGCAAGCTAACCATCACATGTTAATGAAAATAAATGAAAAAAAAAAAAAAAAAAAAAAAAGGAAAGAGCCGCTAAAAATTAAAGTAAGAGGCATGTAGAAGAAAAAACCCGTACATATCCAAGTGTGAAAGAAAATAAATAAAATTAACTGACAGATATCAAATAGAAAAAATTAAATTTGAAAAAATAAATAAATAAAAATTCATCAAAGGATAGATTGGTTAGAAGGTGCATTGGAATAGTCGACAAAGTCTGTCGCTTCTAAATTATTTTTCCCAAATCGTCATGGTACCAGTAGGAGGCAACCATTAAAAATTTTCATGAATATTCCCTGCTGTACTAACACCTCCTATAATAATGCCTTCGAACTGAACTTTACATCATGGAAGATCGGCCGATTGCATCCAATCAACAAGCCCTACAATATCTATTAGATGGTATGGATTGGAACAGGCCTATCTTTCGTGATGTAAAACTCAGTTCAGAGGCATTATTAAGCTGTTGCTGTTTGTACTACGTAATGTCATCTTGTCTCCGAAGTGATCAGCGCTACAGACTTTGGTCATTTCATTTTTTAATGTGAAAAATAGAAATGAACGCAGAGCTGTGTTCTTCAAAATTCGTAATAGGATAACGAATAGAAATTTATTTCACTGAAAATCAAACTGAAATGTCTAGATGTGTTCACAAGAGGTTTTTCCAAGACTTGTTTGAGAAAAATGTGCGTCTCTTTGTTATCGTTAGCGGAAACGCTAAAATCCGTACAGGATGTTTTTAATTATGGGTTAATATGGACGAGAGACTAGTACACTAGAATTGGTTTGAGTAACGGTCTAGGATTCACTCTCATGAGTAGTCCAAAGACATGCTTTCTTAATTTTTAGCTTACAAGTAGGGTTACTTTTTCATATTCTGGAGCCATTGCATACATATATTAAAATTGGAAAGACACGCCGCGGGACTGCATAAGATTCAACAAAATTGGATAGAAACTATTCGCCTATTTAAATTTTATAATTTGATCATTTAAATTTTATAAGCGTTTCATAGATTTATAATTTGATTAAAAAGGCTACTCAATTGAAAAGTATTCCATGCAAACGGGCTGTATTTAGTTATCAGCTTACAACACATCCGAAGCGTCAGTTACGACTAAATTATAGCAAGTCAGTTTTTATATACTTACGTTGTGATTGTTTGATTTAAAGCCAATTGACTATTCTAAGGTCTTAAACCTGGGTGCGGTGCCTTGATGGCGGTCTTTCTAAGTGAGCCTATATCGTATTTACGTAAATATCGGAGAAAAACCACAAAAAACACTGAGTAGCTGGTCGGCCAAGCCTGAGCTGAGATCGGGTCCTGCACGTCTCAGCTTCCAGCTCTGAGATCTCTTGTCTATTAGTAAAGCTATATATTAGAGATATTAAAGCAAAGGGTTATAAAATCAAGAGCATTAATCAAGAACATTTACTGTGTTTAAGAGACTTTGCCCGGGTTTCAATAAAGTAAGAGAAAAATAATGAAAAATGGTATTCTTTCAAGTACTATTATATTGGAAGCATGGAGAAATACCTTAAACTAAAGTATTAGGGCTCATATGACAGGTCATATATAATGGCCAAAACCTTTGTGATTTTGGTTATTATGAATATAATTTTCGTAAATATCTCAAAAAAGGAAAGTCCCCCTCCCCGCCCCCCCCCCTAAAAAAAAGGATGTGCACAACTAGATGTCATAACAAACCTACATACCAATTTGAAACGCTCTACGTCCAACCGTTTTTTAATGATGCGAGATACACACAGACATACGTACATACAGACGTCATGAAAAATCGTGTAAATAAGTCGTAGATATCTCTAAAACGGAAGCTCGTATTTAGACCAAAATTCCAGGTTTACAACTAGACATCATTACAATCACAAATATAAAATTGCAACTTTCTACAAATATTCGCTTTTAAGCTATGTGAGATACAAAATCCGTTTCGCAAATCAGGATTACAATACTTCCTTATACTTTGTACAAGTAAGTCAAAAAAAGGAAACGATAGGGGCTTTTATTAATATTTATTTATCATCAGCGAATACTGCATTATCATTGGGAATTAATTGAAGGAAAATGAAAATGTGAGTAAAATCGCTTATAATATAGCTATTATTTTGAGAGAAACTAAAATTCTGCCCATTCTCTTGCTCATAAATTTTTGATTTTTTACGATATTTGTTTGGGGTTTTTATATACATAGCTCAATGTTTTTAGCTATTAAATTATGCAAATGAAATTTTTAAAAATTTTGCGCATGCGTAGTTAAAAAATATTTACTAAAAATGCTCATATTTCGTTATACATAAACATTTTTTCATTCTCATTGCTGTATGCTGTGCCTAATGTAGTATGCCAAGTTTCCTAAAAATGGCTTTGCACTGGGTCGACATTCCCGACATGTCATAATTTAAAAATTGGCAATTTTCTTTAGCAAATTTTTAAAGAAATCTTTGTTGAAAAATTTTGTACAAGTAATTAGAAAAACTCTCATAATCACATACTACAATAAAAACAAGTTTCAAGTATTACTTTTACCGGGTGCTCCAAAACATTTTGATTTTTGATTATTTTATTACCGGATTATTTTATTTTATTTTGCACAATATTTTTTTACCCTTTTCCTCTTCAGGACAAAACATTTTCTGACGTACATCTTATACTATTAAGTGAGCAATATGTGTATACGGTAGCTCGAAAACGGTAGCTCGGACAGTCACGAGATTTAACACAAAGGTGCCCCCCGAAGGGTCATTGTGCACATCGAAGTCAGATTTTCGAATTTTTGATTAGTTTTTTCTTAATTAATTAAAGTGTAAAAATAATAACCTTCTAATTTCTGATAAAAAAGCCATTTAAATTTTAACATTTTATCCATAATTTAATTGTTGCCAATTTTTTTTTCAGCAAAATAATAATAATTAAAAAAAAAATAAATAAATAAATAAAAATAAAAACGTACATTTATTTAAAATGAGGAAAATAAATAAGAAAGATTAGAAAATAAATTAGAAATATCAGTCGCATCGTTACAAATAAGATAGCAAATGAAAGGGAAAATTTTTGTAAATCCGATGCATTAAACAGCTTATCAATCGGATGATTAGTTTTTTCTTAATTAATTAAAATGTGAAAATAATAAGTCATTTAAATTTTAAATTTTATCCATAATTTAACTGTTGCCAATTTTTTTTCGACAAAATAATAATAATTAAAAAAAAAATAAAAATAAAAAAAATAAAAAAAAGTAATGTACATTTATTTAAAATGAGGAAAATAAATCAGAAAGATAAGAAAATAAATTAGAAATATCAGTCGCATCGTTACAAATAAGATAGCAAATGAAAGGGAAAATTTTTGTAAATCCGATGCATTAAACAGCTTATCAATCGGATGATTAGTTTTTTCTTAATTAATTAAAATGTGAAAATAATAAGTCATTTAAATTTTAAAATTTTATCCATAATTTAATTGATGCCAATTTTTTTTCGACAAAATAATAATAATAAAAAAAAATAAATAAATAAAAATAAAAAAAAATAACGTACATTTATTTAAAATGAGGAAAATAAATCAGAAAGATAAGAAAATAAATTAGAAATATCAGTCGCATCGTTACAAATAAGATAGCAAATGAAAGGGAAATTTTTTGTAAATCCGATGCATTAAACAGCTTATCAATCGGACAAATAGATTTTTTAAAATTAACTAAAGTATGAATTTTAGGTGGCAACAGCAGAAGATTGTATGGAAACCGTTAGGAGAAAAAAAATGAAAAATCTGCTTTACATTAAGTCACATGATTTTTAAGTGAGATTAAAAATTGCAGTTTTCAAATTCTTTTAAATTTTCTCTCACGAACACAAAAATATAATATACAGCCTGTACCCCACAAGACCAACTTGCATTTAAAATTTCATCAATTATTTTGGTTAATAAACAAAAGTTATTATTATTTTTTTTTCAAATTAAGTTTTATTCTATCTTCGAAAAGAATTATGTGATAATAGATATAATAATATATGTAGATCTATCACCCCCATATTATCGTGCAAAGATTTTTGATGCCGAAAAAAAAGCTTCGAAATCAGCCATTAACTGGTATTGAAGGAAAAAAGGAAAAAAAGAAGAATGAATTTGAAACTATATCTGGAGCTTTTCATTCACCTTTAGTAAATAAATTATTCATGAATTTTATTTGCTAAAACATTCGTGTGTATTCCCGTGTGTATTCCCTCGGGGAAAGACTGCCATATTTTGGTGGAATCGCCGTCTTTTCCAGAGTGAAAAGGAATCACTTTTTTCTCCCCAATGATCAATCTATATATTATTACTATATCTATGTATGTAATACGATACATTAATAATTTGGGTTTTAAAAGTTTTTTTAAATAGATTATTTAAACTCTATGAACCATATTTTTATTTTATCAGTTTCATTAACAGATCCTGTTGGGCGATTTTTTAAATTTTGGTGTTGAAGTACACCGAACGTTTTTCGACAAGAAATTTAATATAGCAACAGCCATTTTAATCTAAGTAGCGCATGAAATATATAAAAACATAAATGATTTATTTTTACACAAAATTTACAGAACAAATGCAGTTTTAAAGATAGGAAATTTATTTCAACAAGCACTATTTTAAACCTAAAAACCATTAAAAAGATAAGCAGAATATAAAGGATTCTTATGTATAAACAAAAAAGAGTCTGATAAAATTATTAGCAAAATAGTCTTTCCCTTTTTATACAAAAAAAAAAAAAAAAAATCCATCGCTAATATGGCGACAAAAATTCAAAAGCCGCCAGTGGAGCAACATAATAAAGTTGTGCAACACGATAATGTTTACTATTTATTTATTTTTTTATATAATAATCATTATGCTAATTTATCATACAAACAAATGAGCCTCTGTGTGCTACTGCACTTGCACGCTGTCGAACAGAAATATTTGAAAAATTCATATTAATATTTAAATAAATAAATAAAAATATGTTTAAGGGGAAATATATATAACCATAAAAAGATTAGTTGTCTAAAATATGGCAGAAGTAGCGCCCATAGCATATTGTTATAAGGTATTAAGTCTTATTGTTACAATGGATTAAGTCTAAAATGGTGACAAAAATTCAAAAGCAGCCAAAGAGAACTATATTAAGGCTGTACTATCAGGTTTACAACCCATGAATTATATATAAACACAAAAAATTAATTGTCTCATGCGACAGACGTAGCCGGTCACAGCATATTGTAATATTTGGCGTGAAATTGCTGTCATTTAATGGTTGATTGGATAAACAAAATAAACATATGAAATAACGTAAAAGCAAATATTATGTTGTCTAAACCCAGTTACATTTGAGTCCAGTCCGAGTTACATGTGAACAACACGTATAGTGTTGTTCACATGTAACTGGGATTCAAATATAAAAGGGAAACTCCAATTTTTTCGATACTATCTATTTCGAAACTGTTATATAATAAGCACCTAAATGGAAGCTCATTGGTAAACTATTGTCGCAGGTAATAGGGATAAGCGCCCGAGTTGCAGTGGATGGCCAAATCGCTGCCGAATGCAGCAGGGACCTGGAGCGAACTTTTGAACAATTTCAGTAATTTATTTTATTTTATTTTTATAAAGCTATATAGAAAAGAGTTTCCTTTAAATTTAGTGGCCAGCGAAGCGGGCAAAGCCTGCTAGTAATGAATAAAGTGTCCTTTATTCTCCTAGACTTTCGAGATAATTCCTAAAAAATATTCCTAGATATTTGACAAAACTTCTACATTCGAAAGTGTCCAAATACTTATTTATATATAGTGTATTTCAATCAGGTTTTCTTTTCTTTTTTTTATTTATTTTTATTTTTCCTTTAGTAAAATTCGAAAATATTCTATACAGAAACTGAAAATATTTCACTACAGATGCTTTTCAAGACTACTGTTTTTTTTTTTCCTTTTTTACACGCTATTTGAACTAAATGGAAGGTCTGTCTGGGTGAAATTATGCAGTCAATTTTTATCCCCCTTCCATCCAACCAAATTTCACTCAAATTTTGCACAAAAGTACATGTTTGATGACTATATAATATGGAAGCATTTTCAACAATTTACTCACAAGGTACAGGTTCTCTTGGCAAAAATGTGTCTGCCTGCGTCAAACCACTGCATTCATATTTAATCCACTCCTGGGTGAATTTCAGACTTGAGTCCATCGTCGATGACAATACTATAAGAGAGTATTAATCATAATCTATCTGACAAGAGACAGGTAATCTGACTGCTTGAAACAAATTTTGGGATTAATTTTTAATTTATTTTTCCCGAACAAATTTCACTTATAATTTTGATATCAGTCGATAACAATACAAGTTGAGGATGCCCTTCCTGCAGCGCAGGCGAAAAATATTGATGACATGTCTACGGAAAACTCTTAGGCCCATCACACACTGAAGAGACATGAAGAAAAGTTTCATGCGACACATGCAAGTTCTAAACAGGTTTCAGGAGATGAAGTTGTACTTAGAGCATGCGCGTGCCGCATGTCGCGTCAAACTTTGCCTCATGTCTCGTTAGTGTACGGTGGGCCTTAGAAGTGAGTCCCAGTCATTCACCATTTCCCCAGTGTATTGCACTAGTGCGACTTAAAAGTCCATGCAGTCAACGATGCAATGTCTAAGCATTTTTATTGATGTTTATCACCAGGGATAGGTTCTAAGGGGAAAATTCTATCTGCATGAGTCGATTCGAGCAATTCATTATTATATTTTTAACGTTTTTCTTCCGATTCAATTTTATTCAAATTCTAGACATTGGTTGATGACAATACAATATCTATGCATTTCCATTGATCGATATCACAAGAGGCAGGTTCAAGGGTCAAAAATCTATCTGCTAATGCTAATACTTGTGATTAATTTTTGATTCTCTTCTGCTACAGCGCTTAGAATATGCAGTGTGGCAAGCGCTTATAATCTAATGCTTAAAATACTGCTAAAAATGTTAAGCCTCCCAGATAGCGCTGCGATCAAAATTTTTGCTCAAATAATAAACATTGCATAAGATTTCATTGGATTTTTACAGTTTCGTCTATTCAATAACGTGATCTAAGCACAAAAATAATCAATCAATACATTAGTTTTGTTTTTCCAAGCAATAAACCTGAGCGAACTGACCTGTGGTGAGAGGCTTAATCTTTAGGGCACTGACTTACTGATCGGATTCGACACCATGTACTTTAGGCGCTGTTCTTCTGCCGAACCAATTTCACTAAAAGTATAGATATGAGTTTATTGTCAATGGCAATACAAAACGGAAGTATTTTTAAGTTTAGCGCATTTTACCAGAATCAGTTTTACTGAAATTTTAAATGTGAGTCAATAATAATGTAATATACAATATTTTTTACAGATCTAGTATCTCACTAGGAACATATTTCAGTGACGAAAATCTATCTGTCTCTATGAAATCTTACGATTAATTTTAAATGCGCTTCTGATGAAAACCTTTTACTCAATTTTACAAAAGATTCGATAGAAAAAAAAAATAATAATACACAAGTATTTTCATGGATCTATCAGGCAGCAGATTACAGGAGCGAAAATTTGTCTGTTTGTGTCATATCTTGCTATCCACTTTTATTCTACTGCCTCTGAATAAGAGATTTTAGTGCATCTTACATTAAAAGTGTGTTTTTTATATATATTTTTTTTATATAAAAATGTCTCAGTTAGCGACTTTTTCAGAAGTTTTGTGTAAAAAAAGTTAATGTCAAGGGTCGTACTACGCGTTTTATTAAGATTCTTTCCATCTTTTTTTTTTTTTTTTTTTTTTTTTTTTTTTATAATAATAGATATAGTCTTTTAATCAGGTGAAGTTTTGAGATTAGGTGAAATAACTTCAAATGAAAGCAATTTGTTTCAGTTAAAATTTGTTTGCTGTTCATGTGCATTTCTCATTTCATTATTATATCCGACATTAATCTTTGCTAACTGGAGCGGAACTCGAATATCTTTGATGAAAAAGAAAATATCTTCGTATATTTCTTTTAAGATGTATTTTTATTTATGAATGTGATTAATTTATAATACACTAGCAGACCCGGACACGCGTTGCTGTGGCTTAGTGAAACGTTGAATTATATTGTAGCAAACTATTCAATACAGTTAAATTATTATTTACAAATAAAGACGAAAACTTTGTAATCGATGAAATGCCAAGGATGACAGTTTCGAAATTTAGAATTAAAATTTTGCCAATTTGACAGCAAAATAGCTCTATCTAAGATATGCATACAATAACTAATACACAAATATACCCAAATACGGTAATTAAAATCGGGATATAATTTTCCTCAATTTTTAGTAATTTTTTACAAAAAATCCAATGGGCGATTAACATCTTTTTCTTACATCCACAGACAGTCAGTGACGTCACACATCGCTTGCGTATTGTATAATATTTATGAGTTTCAAAAAGGTAAATAAGAAAAGAAATAAAATACAAAAATTTCTCACAGGCTTGCTAATTTTCATATAAAATGATCTCATAATTTAAATATTTTAAAATGGCAACAGCTGTAGTTATAAAAAGGAAAACAATATGGCTAAGTCCGAAAAATAAGTAAATTTGATAAGTATATAGTATTTCCCCGCAACTGGATTTGGCGATTTTTTTTTTTTTTGAACGATAACGATGTCGTTCTGGATTCTTTGCAATAAAATAAAGCAACCTGCAGGCGTCTATTTTAGATTTATGATTTAGCTTATGATTTTATCAGTTATGATTTATGATTTAGCTTATGATTTTATCAGTTATGATTTTTCAATTTTTGATTTAGCCAAATCCAGTTGTGGGGAAATACTATAGTTGTTCCTTTGATAAATATTTTAAAACTTTAAAATAGGATATCTCATAAAATATTGGGTATTTAAAGTAAATACAGGTATTATTTTAAATAGAAAAATATTTTGGAAAAGATTAATATATTTTAACGAAGTGGTTAGAAGATTTTGAGTATGTTAAAATTTTAATAGTAATTTCAAGTTAATCAAGAGGGAAAGCATTGAGGAAGATAATAAAATTGCAAGTTTTTAAGATAGTTTTTTTTAGCAATATGAGTCAAAATTTAATGTAAAATACATGTATAAATCACAAATTTAATCAGGAACAGTAAATTGATAAGTTATTAAAGAAAAATAGAAGAGAAATAAGAGAAATAATTATTTAAAGTATCGAACATCGATCATATAGTTTAGCGTTACGAAACAAATAAACAGACATAAAATCTTCTAGACTTTTAAATAAGTTTTAAATTAAGTTTTAAAATTTAATGCTGAATAAAACATACTTTTAAATAATTTTTAAAATATATAAGTGGTTACTTTTTATTTAGAACATTATATGTATATATCACGAATTTCTTAAAGAAAATGAAGTGATACAGATTACAATAATGCAACAAAAATTGATAAAACAAGGTTATGTCGTAATTAAAATTTTAACACATGTGTCACGTGAAATAAATTGTATCATACACATAACTTATTTGATAAAAGATATTAACATGTTGCAGCGGAGTAAATTTCATATCTGTCATCCTTGGCGGAAAAAAAATATCGCCAAATTATCTGGCGAACATATTTAATTCCTTTCAAAAATCATGGTTATTTTAACAACTTGTATTAACGGCCCTCTTCACTTACCGTCGCCGGAAGCCCGAGCCAGTGTTATTCTATGGGGAAATTTTCTTTACAAATGACTTATTAACTAATACATATTTTTAAATTCTGTTTTCACATTCAGAAAATTTCCAACTGTTGAATTGACGGACCTTTTTTAAAAATGTATTTTTTTAATTTTTAATATTTTATTTTGAAATTGCAAAATGAAAAAGTTTCACATATTGAAAATTCGTATTTTGCAGCTTCAAAATAAAATATAAAAAATTAAAAAAATAATTTTTTAAAAAAGGTCCGTCAATTTAACAGCTGATAATTTTCAGAATGTGGAAACAGAATTTAAAAATATGTATTAGTTAATAAGATATTTGTAACGAAAAATTTCTCATAGAATAACATTTAGCTTCGGCTTCCGGCGGCGGTGAGTGAAGAGGGCCCTTAAGAGAGTAATGAATAATATGAAAAAATATTTCGCACAATACATATTACGAATATATAATCTGGATTGTATATTTTCGTGTTACGTTTTTGATCGCCAAATACAAAAAAAAAAAAAAAAAAAAAAAAAAAAAACTCCAAGGACGACAGAGTTTTGAAATTTAAAATTAATTTTTTGTCAATTTGACACCAAAATAACCCAATCTAATGTATGCGCATGATAACTAATATACATCTATACAAAAATATGGAGATTAAAATCGGGAAATAATTTTCCTCGGTTTTTAATAGTTTTTTACAAAAAATCCAATGGGCAATTAACATAGGAAATCTTTTTCTTGACTTTACAGCCGGTCAGTGATGTCACACTTCGCTTGTGTATAACTATATCGTTCACGTTTGATTAAATATATTTATTTGTCGAAAGAAAATGAACTCTTAATTTTTTTTTCTTTTTTTGGCAACAATTAAACTTATGGAACTCGCAGATATTTTGGAGCAACTATAACAAAGGGCTATAATTAACAAATAATTTGCAATAAAAAAAATTCTGACTATAAACTGAGATAAAAACTATCCTATCTCTCAAGTTGGACCAAACTGCACACAGTGTGCGAAATTTTGTTAAAATCGGATCATTAATTTAGGGGTTTATCTTCTATGGGTTTATCGTGGACAAACATCGTGACACGAAATTTATATATATATATATATACGATTTTTTTAAAAAAGCACAAATAAAAAATTAAAAACAGTTATGTGAAATATTAGCATGAACAAGAAACAATTTCTCTGTATATTTCAAGGTATACGTCTAAAAAACTACGAAGCATAGATGCAAAATATATTTTCAGCTATATGGAACAGAAATGTATATTTTAAATATTTCGTCATTTTACCTCCTATTAGCTTTATCTCCTTTAAGCCTCTTCAAATTTTTAACTAGATGAAGATTTCAAAACGTTTTCATCATTATCAGATTATAAGTTTATTTCATATGAAATCAAGCTATTTTTTATGTATTTTTTAAAAATATGTTCCCAAAATTAGTATTTCTACAGCCTGATTGTTTTCTTTAGTCTAAAATTCGTTGGTTACTGGACTATTAAATTATTGTCATAGGAGTTTCTTGTCTATGCATAAAAAATGCACTGGGTACCGAGTATCGATAGATGTGAGAGATGAGTACGTAAATGATCATCGATGGTGAAAAGATGATGTGATTTTCATTGTTTCTTTAGAAGTCTATAAAAGAAATTACATTTGCAGATGAATTTTTGCAACTAATCATTAGAAGCTGACATGCAACATTTATACAGCTTGTAAATGTGTTTCGTACGACCATCAACTATTGAACGATATCTACAAAAACTAATAAACATAAACAGTATTGCCAGATCTGGCGGATTTTTTATTCAATAATTACCAATAATTACTTTCTCTTACCCAAAGGGTCGAGAAAGTATTGCTTTAGGGTCAAATTTTCGGACGTGAGTTTTTGTTATATTTACATGTTCTGAGGTTCCCTGAATACGAAAATCATGTTTTTTGCGAATGGTCTGTGTGTCTGTTATCAGCATATCTCAAGAACAAACAGTAGCAGAAATTCCAAACTCGGTATTCTAAATGTTTATCATATAGGAATGCTACAGTAAGCTTTTTGTTGAGATGAAGCAAAATGGTTTGTGTACAGGGACATTCAAAAGTATCCAAATACATTACGTCTATGGGGGTAATTGCAGGTAAGTAGAGTTTAACATCTATAGACTGCACTAAACCAAATAAAACGGATATATATTTTTTATAATAGAGATAGTCAACTAGGGAAAAAAATTGTATATGAGGAGCCTCGCCTCCATCACCGGGGGGGAGGGGGATGTCTCCAGTCGAGGGGAGTAAATTTTCATGATGGGTATCTTTCAAAAGAATTTTCCAATACCTTTAAAACGAATGGTTGAACCATCGATCTGCGATTATTTAAAATAAAGTTATCGATTTTTTTCATTTTTAACAATTTTTTTTTTTTTTTTTTTTTTTTTTTTTTAAGTGTAACATTGAGAATAAATTCAACTTTTGTTTTGGATATTACTACTTCTCTAATAGGAAAATCGCCTGCATTATCATAAAATATATATTTTTTAAATAATATTTTTAATGAATTATTTAAAAAAAAACAGAATTATATTTAATCTAATTAAATTCTATATAAATATAAGTTCATTAATGAAACGGGGGTTGAGGGGGACAATAGCCCCCCCCCCCACACTCACACAGAACTAATTATCATATAAAACTCTTCCGAAGTCTAATTTGAATTGTTTAACTTAGGATTCATAATTGGTACTCGTTATCTTACCTCTTAATCAACCTGTATTTATAGTATTAAATTTCAGGGTAAGAGAAAGTCAAGTGAGTGACACACCAGATTATTTTTAATTGTAACGTATGTCTAATCACATCGAAGATTAATCGTCTATTATGTATATCAAATATTTCTTTTTAAATTATTTGTGATTACTGAATAAAAAATCCGCCAGATCTGGCAACACTGAACATAAATTTACATAAAATTCAAATGATTAAAAAAAAGAAAAAAAATCTGGCATTTCTGGTAGTTACAACCATTAACTATTGACCTATAATATCTACCAAAATATAATAATAATAAACAGAGTTGCCTGATCTGGCGGATTGATTAGAACTTAGAACAGCTTGCTCGCTCATAGGGCAAAAGGCTTTGAAATTTTTAAGTGTAGCAAATTTTCACTCTGTGGCGACTACGGCGTCCCTTTACGTTTCATGATTTGAAACATCCTGTTCGCTGTGTAAAGGAACTTCACCGTGTAAAGGAACATTGAAAATTCTGTTCGTGGCAAATCCCCTACCCAGCGGACCGACGCTCTCCTAATTTACTTTCAAATAATTTAATCGTAATTGGAGATATTTAATTATTAAAATATCAAAGCGCCATCTGGCGGCAGAGATTTGCAACATGTACTCTTGAATTACAATTCAAATAACTTTTAAAATGATATCAAGGAACGCGGTAGCGTTCCGCCAAGCCAAGCTAAAACAAACATGAAGAGAAAAACAAATGAAATTTACAAAGTAGGAAAGTCAATGGTGAACGCTACAAGTGCATATTAGTCTAAGACCTATGATTTTTTGCACAGACCTTAAGCATACCCTTAAGACAAAACATACAAATTTGCATGTCGCTCCGAATCAAGGGGCCTGAGGTATATAACTTTGAAAACCCGAAATTTGTCGGTTACATTCTTCTTCTTCTTGTTATTGTTAAGACACCGAATGTTGACAGCGGTTGAGCCTAGAGTTCTGCAGCTAATGAGCTGAAAATTTGCATGGACATTCCTTCTGACCTGTACTAGTGCCTTTTGCAATCAAAAAATTTTTTGGTCAATATACAGGGTAGTTATTATCAATTGTGTGATATTTAACCCAAAAATTTCGTGAATTCGTCAAGAGATGGCGCTCGTATTCAATGAATTTAATTTTGTCATTTAATAAAGCATTAAATAGTAATGAATTCTGTTTTTATTTTTCTTTCTTTACTTTTTTTTTTACAAAAATGGATTTAAACAAATTAAAAGACACTTTTTTCTTAAAATTTTTACAAGAAACATGTTTATTAAAAAAAAAAAAAAAAAAAAATTAATTAATTTGGATTTTGTAATAAATAAATGCTTAAAGGACGCGCTAAACAGACTTTTAACAAAAGTAATGTGGCTGATTAAATAAAAGAGCGATTCGTTAACTTTATAAAATTACGGATGATGGAAGAATACATATAATTAAATTCTGATCATATATTACATACGAGAAAAATTATCATGGAAAAATTCAAATTTGACATTTTTGTGTTTCTATGAGTTATGAGGTCTTCAAATTCATTTTTCATTTTTTATAGTAAAGAGGTATGCATGTATGTGTACCAGTGAATACGATAGCGTCTAAACTCTGCATTTGATATGTATGCTGAAGGTGACCCACAACTAATGATTTTAATGATGTAGAACATATATATATATATATATTTTACCATGTTTTTATGAACTTAGATTTTTGTTCGTTTGTTTGTTTTCCCAGTATAAATCTTGAAATCGATTTTTAACTAACTTCCCGACTAGCTAGACATTTGAAACTTTCAGGATACCTCAGAACACGGTGACAATACATTTTTTAACACTTTTAGTCAACTGTTTCAGGTCCCTACTGCCTTCGACAGCGTTTATATGATTCGACAGAAAATTTATTTAACTAATTTCCCGACTAGCCAGACATTTCAAACTTTCAGAATAGTTCAGAACACGGTGAAAATGCATTTTTTTTATACTTTTCGCCAACTGTTTCGGGTTTCTGCTGCCATTGGCAGCGTTACCAGCACAAAGCTTGCAATCGATTTTTAACTAACTTCTCGACTAGCTAGGTATTTGAAACTTTCAGTATAGCTCAGAACACGTTGACAATACAATTTTTAACACTTTTAGTCAACTGTTTCAGGTCCCTGCTGTCTTCGGCAGCGTTTATATGATTCGACAGAAAATTTATTTAACCTTTTGAGAGGGGCTCTTACGAAATCCTATGGTAAAGCGGAGCAGATGCTGTCACAGCCCTTTTTAAAAGGTTAATTAACTTCCCGACTAGTTAGACATTTGAAACTTTCAGAACAGTTCAGAACACGCTGACAATACATTTTTACCAATTTGAAAATCATTTGAGAACAAATGTTCTCGAATAAAACATTTGTCCTCAAATGTCCTCAAATTAAAGCATAATTTAACTCAGTCCTCAAATGACCTTTCAATTTGAGGACGCTGCGATGATTTGTCCTCAAATTGGGTTTAAAAAATTTGGTCGCCTTAGTTAAACCCGGTATCAACTTGAGTTTAACCAGGAAACGCAGCTTAAATAGCAGCTGAGAACATATAAATCACAGCACAAACGATACCATAGTCATAACATGCAGAAATAAACTATAATTCAATGGTAGAGACTTAGTCAAGCAGAACTCACCTCAGTGGTCAGAACGGGACACCTTTTATAGCCTACCGTTAATCCTGAATTTTACTGTAACTTCCGTAAAAATTGAGTTACAGCTTGGACAATGGGTCTATCGATAATAAGGTTTTTTTCTCCAAGGTCGTCAAGGTCGTCGTAGTTTTTTCTCTGCATTATAAAGTTATAATTTAAAGTATTTTTACGGAGGGGTGCGTAATAATAACTAAATTTTTTATTAATTAAAACTTCTACATAGGAGACACACCCCGCCGTAAAAATACTTAAAATTATAAATTTATAATGCAGCGAATAAACTAACACATAACAAAGAATGTTGAAAGAGATTAGGATTTATTAGAAGGATACATGCAGTGTTATTGGCAGATCTTCATTAAGCTAGCCATTGAGTACCCGGTATTCAATAGCGGAGGCGAAATTTGATATCATTCCTTTTTTTGGCTGCTTAAGAAAGGTAAGAGTTTTTGCTGGGCAGGTTGACTTTTACAATAGTATTGTTTTTTATGAGACATTACTTATGAACATATGTTAATAGAGAACATATGTTCTCCGAAACTTACGTAATTGAGGGCTAAATAATGTTAATAATCCTTAGTAAGAAATGTGAACGGAAAGTCAGAATTTAAAAGTTCGAAAGTCTGAAAAAAAAAAAAGGTGTTTTGGGTTTTCTGTGAAATTTCCGTACTGAATTTAATGGCTTATATCAGTTTAAAAGTTCGCGATAAAATGATTGTAAAATGTATTTCGAGTGATATATTATAAGTAATTTAATCATAATTAGAATTGTATATATTGGAATAAATGTGTTCTGGGTTTTCCGTGGTTTTCGTTTAAACTCTCTAACGGAATTTAACGGCTTATATCAGTTTAAAAGTCCGCAATAAAATATAGTTCAAAGGATGTATTAAAAGTAATTTAATCATAATTAGAATAAATTTTAAAATATTAAAGTGCCATCTGGCGGCAGAGATTTACGATCACTACATTTTAATTCCAATTCAAATAAGTTTTAAAATGATATATTACTTATGAAATTATGTTAATTAGAAGCTGAGGTATAAAGGTAATATAAACATTATTATATTAAAAAAAAAAGTTCTGACTTATCCGTGTTTTTTCTGCAAAACTTGTGCAATTCCGTGTTATATAACGTTAAAAATCCTTAGTACGAAATATGAGCGGAAATCGGAATTCGGAACTCTGTAATATAAAAGAATAAAAACGTTCTGGGTTTTCCGTAGTTTTCTCCAAATGTTTCGTACAGAATTTGAACGGCTTATATCACTTAAATAGTCCACAAAAAAAGTACTTTAAAATATCTTTCGAATGTTGTATTATGTAAAATATTAATGAATGCCTTTGATATATTTTAGATTCAAAATGGCTAATCTATCAAGGGCGATTAGCGATTTCTGTTGTAATCCGTCTAAAATTTAATAAATTACAAAACTACTTTTTTACAGCGGAATTCAGAAAAGGAAAAAGGAAAAGGAGAAGCATTATTATTCTGTTAAAAGTAATTTTTGTTTCTTTACATTAAAAGATGAAATAAAAATGAATTTAAATAAATATAATATGTCTTTTTTTTTTTTTTTTTTAAGCTATACCTTAGGTTTTTTAACTACAAACAGTTGAGCCGTAATGACGGGCGATTTTTAATTTCTGCTTAAATCGATTTAAAATTTAAAAAAATTCAAAAACTGCTTTTTTTATTTCCAGTACCTTGTCATGTGGTCGGAAAACGATTATTCCCGACCGGAAGAATAATCAGCCAACTTGTCTGGCACTGAAGAATTGATAAATGAAATAATGAAGTGTTGCCAACTAAATTACATACTTAGCTAATTTTAAAAAGTTTAATTGTCGTAATGAAATGCTGTTTGCACCCCTGGATTCATAAAAATTTCCCTTTTTTTGGTACCGAATTTTAAAAGTTTGGATCGATGCTTCTAATTTATTTCGGCGTTTAAGGCTGCAAGATCAGAATTGACTCATTTATTAATTAACATAGGTTGACATTTTAATTAAGATCTCTACAACTAATTAAAAATTTTAAATTCTGTTTTCACTGTCCCCTCGGGAAGGATCCTGAGCATCGTATTTCTACGTTCATTAGGGGCTGAATGTATAGATGATCAGACAGACAGAGAGACAGACAGACAATCTTCTTTTTTCATTATTATAGACACCAATAATATTTAATTGCAATGTTTTCCGAATCACGTCAAAGATTAATCGTTTATTATGTATATCAAATATTACTTTTTAAAATTATTGGTGATTACTGAACAAAAAAAAAAAAAAAAAAAAAAAAAAAAAAATCCGCCAGATCTGGAAACACTGAACATAAACTTGCATAAAATTCAAATGATTAAAAAAAGAAGTTTTCTGGCATTTCTGGTAGTTACTCTTCAGTTGTTGTGTCAACAAAATTTGTCGCGCACAGACACAAACGCTTTTTCTTATGTAGAGAATAGTTGAGTAATAAATTAAATATTTAGAGTCTACATTTCTTATTATGAATATCGCAAGTTTTATTATCCTTAGTAAGAAATATTTTACGAATGCAATATTATATCTTCAGGAATGTAGAGGAAATAAATCATTCTGAGTCATATATGTTAAAACGACCAAAGTATATCTTTTTTTGTACAATAGGAAACAAATATTGAATTTTCAAATTAATGTTTTATTAAAATAGTTGAATGCCGTCTTAGTCTAAAAAAAAAATGTTTCATTAAAATAAACTAATGTAAAAAAGTAAATGGCTTATGAAAAAACTGTTGAAGATTTTTTTTTTTTTTTTTATGCTGTCTACAAACTTTTCAGTTTTTTATATATTTCCAATTTTTTTATTAATTGCATTTATAGTTTTATTTTACCATGTTTCTTTTAACTCACTTTCTTAAATGTTTGTTTGTCCAGTACAAATCTTGCAATCGATTTTTAAGTAACTTCCCGAATAGCTAGATATTTGAAACTTTTAGAATAGTTCAGAATCCGATGACAAAGCAATAACTGGAATCCCGATTTTCGAATTTTCGATTAGTTTTCTGTTAAGTAATTAAAATATGAAAATAATAACCTCGTAATAGCTTTAAAATTAGACTTTTAAGTATTAGCTATAATTTAGTTGTTGCCGAAAAAAATTTGCGAGTTCATTTTCTTTCGACATAAAAATAAATACATTTAATTAAACGTGAACGTTAAAAAATTATAAAAAGTTAAATTATGCATCACACAAAAATTCACGTCATTATCACTTTAAAAATTTCATACACATAGATGATAAAGTATATAGTTCTTTAGCTATGATTCAACAGTAAATTCAAACTAGTTGGCATAGGTGGACTCTGCTCAGTTCCCCATCATATTTATGTTCACATAAATTTCTAGTGCGAGACATATTATAATCATGTTAAAAAAAATGAATTTGACCAAAGCTTGATACAGTGACAGAATGAAATCCTCGCCTAATAGGCTATCCACCGTTCACTTCGATATATTTATCTTATTCTAATCTATTAATTTATTTTATCAGGGTCAATTCTGTTGTTTAGTTTTCATACTACTATTTCCAATGCAATAATCCTCAAAATTCATATTAATATGAAAAATTTACAATTTCACTATGTTGATGAAATCGTAAATTACGAATAATTTACGAAATTCTCCTATTAGAATATTTGTATTCAATCATGTTCAAACAAATATCATAAATGTAATTTTGAAGTTGTCTAATGTATTTACGATCCTCAAAATGGAAGTTTATGCTCAATTTTGCCTTATTCTGACATGTTAAGTAAATCGTAAATTCCAAATAACTTACGAATTTTTTACACTGGAAAAATCATAGTCTATGATATTCATGCAAGTATCCTAAATAATATTTCGAAATTGGTTTCACGTCTTTACGGTGAAAATATCCCTCAAGATTGACGTTTATGTGAAATTTTGCTCTGTTTTGCCATGTTAAGAAATTTGTAAATTTCCAATAACTTACGAAATTTTTATATTGGAAAATTCTTAGTCAGTAATATTCATTCCAGTGTCCTAAATAATATTTCAAAAGTAGTCTGACATCTTTACGATTAAAATATCTCTCAAAATTGACGTTTATGTGAAATTTTTCCCTATACTGCCATGTTAAGAAATTCGTAAATTTCCAATAACTTGCGAAATTTTCAAAGTAGCCTATTTATAGTTACTGATGTTCATTCCAGCATCAAAACGGATATTTTAAAACTGGTCTGACATTTTTACAGTAAAAAGTTTCCATTTAATGTACGTTTAAATGAATTTTTGTCCTATTCTCCCATGTTAAGAAATTCGTAAATTTCCAATAACTTACGAAATTTTTAGATTTGAAAATTCATAGTTATTAATATTTATGCCAGTGTCCTAAATAATATTTCAAAAGTAGTCTGACATCTTTACGATGAAAATATCGCTCAAAATTGACGTTTATGTGAAATTTTGCCCTATACTGCCATGTTAAGAAATTAGTAAATTTCCAATAACTTGCGAAAATTTCAAAGTAGCATATTTATAGTTACTGATGTTCATTCCGGCATCAAAACGGATATTTAAAAACTGGTCTGACATTTTTAGAGTAAAAAGTTTACATTTAATGCACGTTTAAGTGAATTTTTGCGTCCTATTCTCCCATGTTAAGAAACTCGTAAATTTCTAATAACTTACGAAGTTTTTAAAATCGAATGTTGCAAATGAATAGGGTTCTTGCCAGTGTCGAAAGTAATATTTTAAAACTGATCTGACCTCTCTGCGACAATTTGTTCTTGAGATATCGTGTACACAGACTAACAAACTAACGAACTAACGGACTAACGGACTAACGGACTAACAGACACCCTACAGACAGACACCATACAAATTTTGTCATTTTCGGATTCCTCACATCTGAAAACGTGTAGAAAAGTCAAAAAACCGAGGTCGAAAATTTTCACGATTACCCAAGTTCCCCATACCTATAGTATGATGGGGAACTAAAACATGGTATGTAAAAGTTTTTTTTTTTTTTTTTTTTTTTTTTTTTTCTTATAATTTTTTAGCTTCAATTCCGTATTAAAAATTTTTCTACATATTTTACATGGGTGAATAGCAAATCACATTGAAACATGAAATGGTATATTTGAGGCATATCAATAAATTTAATGGTTTCACAGAAATGGAGATGTAGAAATTTCTTTGATTTAAGCGCTTTACGCCTACATTTCTTATATCTTAATGAAATTCATTATTATCAATGGAATAAACTACGGATTTTCAATGGAATAATACATTTCAGATAAAAACTTGATTTAAAATTCCTTCTATTAAAGTTTAATGTAAACACATACATGCTTTAATTTTAATAGTTTGCAAGCTAATTCATAAAATAAACCTCCTACACAAATCTAAATTCTCATAAATTTCAGTAACTTTAAAACAAGAAAAAAAATTCAAATTTTGAATTTAAATAGTTACTGAATATAATTTAAAATAGCAGTCTTTTATTTAAGAGGGAATAAATTTGCTAAAAACTGATTTTTATAGAAGAATTGATGAAGTTTTAGAAGTTTTACGAAATCATAATTTGTAAAGTAATTTGAAAGGGGTAAATTTTTCATTCATGCATTTATTTACGCTGAATTAATGAACGAATAAGGGACTCATGGACGTTTTGAGCATTTTCATTAATTTTTTTCTCAAATTTTTTTTCTTAATTATACATAAATAGAATGTGGTTAAGAAACTGTCCTATCGACAAATATTATTCTTACGATGCTGAAGATTTAAGAGTTGGTAAAATATTTATTTATTTTTTTGTTATGTTGCATCGTACCCTAGACATGGAGGTAAAGTAATTATAATATTATAAAATGAATTTTTTTTTTTTGTGTGTGTGTGTGTTTTTTGCTAAGTATTTTGAAGTATTTTTATGTTTAACGCATTTCTTCAGAATCAATTTTACTGAAATTTTATCATGAGTTAATAATAATATAATGTACAAGAATTTTTATACATCTAGTATCTCACAAGGAACATATTACAGTGACAAAAATCTATCTGTCTGTATCAAATCACACGATTAATTTTAAATGCGCTTCTGACGAAAACCTTTTACTCAAATTTTACAAAAGATTGTTTGTCTCTTAGACAAACATCTAATTTTTACGCATTCTTTTCTGTTATAATATTTGATTTTGTTATAATTTAATGTCAAATTTCAAGACAAAAACAAAAGTTATTCTGTCATTAAAATATCTAAGAATAACAACTGAAAAATGTAATCAAAATTATAAGATGTTCTTCTAATTTAAAAAATAAATTTTATAGAAGAATGGTAGTTGCTACTTTGTAAGAAAAAGGCAAAGTTTAATTGTTTTATTCTCAAATATGTTTAAACACCAACTGTTGCTAAAATGAATTAACGTTCGATTTTAATTAAAACAATTTTTATATTATTTTGTGCATTCCTAACATACACTATCTGAATTACCAGTACATCTATCGTTTTTCAATATCTGTAAATCACTCCACTAATCTAACAATAGTTTAATATTTTAATCAACAAATCAGTTTATTAATTTTCCAATTCATATATACATATATCATATCCATTATCGGTACGGTTCAGTACGAAAAACGTAATATGATCTAAATAAACCCGACTCTTACAATCTATAAAAAAATGAAAAATAGTTTTTATATCAATTGTTTTCTCAGCTATGCTTTAATAAACATTTCTTCTGTATAATATTGGATTATTTATTTATTTTAAAAATTGGTTGATTTATTGATTTTTACATTTTAAAACATTTGTTTAACTTTTTCTGAATTAATGACAATCATATAAATTTCTTGAAGTAGGTACTTTATTACAATTTCATGTAACAAATATTTCTAAATATTAGATTTTCTGTTTTCTATTTCTAAAATGTTATTTGAAAAAAGCCTGCATAAAAGTGCTCATTTCATAAATCCGGAAAATTCCAGCGTTAGCATTTATTTTCCCGGTATTTTGAAACCAGATCCAACTGGAATTTACAGATTTCAGGATATTGAAATCCGGTAAGAAATTATCAGGAATGTCTAACGAACTGTTTACAATAAAATGTTGTAATTAAATATGTAATTTAATAATTGCATATAATAAAAATTGTTGTCCGAATGTTTCGTTTAATAACAAAGAAAAATATGCTACACAATCATTAATTTAATTTTTTTAGCTCTGATATCTACACAGCGAATTTTTTTTAGCGAATTGTCCATAAATGTTAGATTCATTTTGCTTATATCCTGAAAATTATACGCAAATAATATATAATTTGTACTTTATATTTAATCAATACATTATTGAACTATTACTTGTTTATTCTCCTTTTTTCATTGCTATATAACAGTTTATATGACAGAAAAATCTCACTCAGCATAGCATATGATATTCTTAAGAAAAAAAAAAAAAAAACGGCTGAATAAATTTTAACTTACATAATTCGAAAGGCTGCCTGTTAGTTCTACACTGAGAAAAAATTCTGTAACTGACATCTAGAATCTAAATTGTGGCTCCAGAAAAAATAGCTCCATGTCATCCTTATAAATTCTAGTCCCCTTGGAAAGCGAGTTCTAGAAACCGCTATTACAATTCTAGAGCACTTGACTACATTATCGAGGGCAAAGTTATTTAAAAATCTCTGCAAATAAATGAGACTACAAGAGGCGAGTTTCAGCAGCTATAATCTTGGTTTATTACCCAGTTCTAGAAAATTAAGCGAGAATTTCTCGCAATACAAAACCTTCAGAATATCCGGAATATTCAGAATATTGTTTCCTTATCTAGAAATGTGTAAACTAGAAATTTTCGATCATTACGTCTATTCAGTTTATTGGCGGACCTTATGCGTATAGCTCGGAAATGTATATTTCTAGTTAAGAGATTTAGAAAATGGCCACTTATTCACTCTAGAGGAAGGCGGTATATTTTTTTTCTCAGTGTATGCAGCATTTTTTAAAATAAATTTTTAACTATCGTTTTGCATGAACGGAAATTAGCGTGAAAGTAATTGTATGTAACTTAATATATAAGATGCATATTACTCAAAATGTTATTACTTTCATTTTGGTGCATATTGCATGGAGTTCTGGCGCTATTATTTCTCACAGCTTAGGAATTTACGGATAGAATATTTCAACATCTCTTTATTAAATAACGCCAAATTAGATATGTAAAATATTTATTATGAGAAGCTATATTGATTTTTTTTTTTGTGCTTTTTATTCGGTTTATATTGAACAGGAATAAAAAAAAAAAATATTTTGTTATTGCCAAAGTAAAGTTTTTTTTTTTTTTTTTTCAGATTATTCTTTAATTAAAGTAATTCTACATTTCTTATTCTACACTAAATTTCTTACTTAATTTAAACTGAAAAATTCTTAAACATTATTCTTTAAACACTGTTAAATCTTTTTTAATGGAGAAAATAGAAACTCTTGTGCAATCAAAAATTCATTCTTTACATAAATAAAAATTTAGATAAAACTACTTCTTTTAGCATGCAGATACACGATTCTAAAATATGCATTCTTTTGTAAGAAGACGAGTGAAAAATTTCTATTTCTCCTCTTTTACTTATTTTTCATAGAATAGATCAATACCATTTCTTTCTTTCAGTTAGATATTCCATTCATTCACTGTAACTGGAAGCGTTTGCTTGCAATTCCAGAAATGTAAGTTCTGACGGAAATAAAACGCTACATTTTCTTAAATAGCACAATTTTTGAAGAAGATTTACGAGCACCGAATCGCTTTTTAAATTTTATTTCGATGATTTATTAAAAGTCAAATATTTATTTAGAATATTTCGGAAATATTTAATGTTTGTTTGCATAGACTATCACTATCACTTATCGCTAGTTTTTATTTAATTCAATTAATGTTACACGTTTCCTGTACGTATCACTTTACAAATGCAGCACTGGCGAGATCTTTTGAAAGATACCCATCATGAAAATTTACCCCCCTCGAGGGGGGACTTCCCCCCCAGGGGGGAGGCGAGACTCCTCCATACACATTTTTTTTTTCCTAGTTATCTATCTCTATTACAAAAAATATATATTCGTTTCATTTGGTTTAGTGCAGTCTATAGAAGTTAAACTCTAGTTTCCTGCAATTTCCCCCATAGACGTAATGTATTAGAATTCTCTTGATTGTCCCTGTACACGAACCATTTGCTTGATCTTAACGAAAAGCTTACTGTAGCATCCCTATATGATACACATTTAGAATAACAAGTTTGAACTTTCTGCCAAAATTTGTTTTTGAGATATGCTGATAACAGACACACACAGACACACACACACAGAGACACACACACAGACATACACACAGACCATTTGCTAAAAACCTGATTTTCGTATTCATTGGACCTCAAAACGTGTAAATATAACAAAATCTCGCGTTCGAAAATTTGACCCAAAAACAATACTTTCTCTACCTTATGGGTAAGAGAAAGTAAAAATAACTTTTAAATTAATTTGAATTTTTTACTTTCTCTTACCCATAAGGTAGAGAAAGTATTGTTTTTGGGTCAAATTTTCGAACGCGAGATTTTGTTATATTTACACGTTTTGAGGTCCCCTGAATACGAAAATCATGTTTTTAGCAAATGGTTTGTGTGTCTGTGTGTGTGTCTGTGTGTCTGTCTGTTATCAGCATATCTCAAAAACAAATTATGGCAGAAAGTTCAAACTTGGTATTCTAAATGTGTATCATATAGTAAGCTTTTCGTTAAGATCAAGCAAATGGTTCGTGTATAGGGACAATCAAGAGAATTCTAATACATTACGTCTATGGGGGGAAATTGCAGGTAAGTAGAGTTTAACGTCTATAGACTGCACTAAACCAAATGAAACGAATATATATATTTTGTAATAGAGATAGTCAACTGGGAAAAAAAAATTGTGTATGTAGGAGCCTCGCCTCCCCCCTGGGGGGGAAGTCCCCCCTCGAGGGGAGTAAATTTTCATTATGGGTATTTTTCAAAAGAGCTCGCCAATACCTTTAAAACGAATGGTTGAACCATCGATCTGCGATAATTTAAAACAAAGTTATCGATTTTTTTCACTTTTAACGAAAATAAAACTTAGAAAAAAAATATTATTATTATTTTTTTTTTTTAATATTGAGAATAAAATGGACTTTTTTTGGATATTTAGTGTCATACTACTTCTCTAATATGGAAATCGTCTGCATTATTATAAAAGATAATTTTTTAAATAATAATTTTAATAAATTAATTTTTAAAAACAGAATTATTTTTTAATAACCCAATTAAATTCTATATAAATGTAGGTGCGTTAATGAAACGGGGGGGTGAGGGGGGCGGTAGCCCCCCTCACACAGAATTAATTATCATACAAAACTCTTCCAAAGCCTAATTTGAATTGTTTAACTTAGGTTTACATAACATCGTTATCTTACCTCTTAATCTCCAACCTGTATTTATAGTATTAAATTTCAGGGTAAGAGAAAGTCGTGTGAGTGACACACCAGATTATTTTTATACTGCTTACTACTTAAAATGCTTTTCATTTGTTCGTGTTTTATCAAAGCATATGAGTAGTATATTAAAAATAGTAAAGCGTAAATATATCTTTTTGAAATTTTTGGTACCCTGTCTTACTATATTGCGAATTTAGATAATCGGGAAAATTTTCGTCCTTGATTTTTTACATTTCTACACGTTTTAAGGCGTGAGAAATTTGAAAATAACAGAATTGATATGGTGCTCATTCGTTAAGGGAGTGTTAGTTTATTAATGTGTTAATTTGGTAGTGGATTGTGTGTTAATGTGTTAGTTTGTTAGTCTGTGTACATGATATCTCACTAAGAAATGGTCAAAAAGAGGTCGACTTATTACAGAATATTACTTATGACACTGGCGAGAATCTTGTTCTTTTTCAACATCTTAGTGTGAAAACTTCAAAATTATTCGAAATTCATGACTTTCATAACCTGGGGGAATAGGGCAAATTTCCGCTTAAATATGCCTTAAAAGGAATATTTTTATTGTAAGGATGTCAGGCTATCTTTGAAATATCAGTTATAATGCTAATATGAACATAATTAACTATGAAAATTCAAATTTGAAACTTTCGTAAGTTAATTGAAACTAGCAGGCTTTGCCCGCTTCACTGGCCACTAAATTTAAAGGAAACTCGTTTCTATATAGCTTTATAAAAATGAAATAAAATAAATTACTGAAATTGTTCAAAAGCTCGCTCCAGGTCCCTGCTGCATTCGGCAGCGATTTGGTCATCCACTGCAACTCGGGCGCTTGTCCCTATTACCTGCGACAATAGTTTAGCAATAAGCTTCCATTTAGGTGGTTATTATATAACAGTTTCGAAATAGATAGTATCGAAAAAATTGGAGTTTCCCTTTTATATTTGAATCCCAGTTACATGTGAACAACACTATACGTGTTGTTCATATGTAACTCGGACTGGACTCAAATGTAATTGGGTTTAGACAACATAATATTTGCTTTTACGTTATTTCCTATGTTTATTTTGTTTATCCAATCAACCATTAAATGACAGCAATTTCACGCCAAATATTACAATATGCTGTAACCGGCTACGTCTGTCGCATGAGACAAATAATTTTTTGTGTTTATATATAATTCATAGGTTGTAAACCTGATAGTACAGCCTTAATATAGTTCTCTTTGGCGGCTTTTGAATTTTTGTCACCATTTTAGACTTAATCCATTGTAACAATAAGACTTAATCCCTTGTAACAATATGCTATGAGCGCTATTTCTGCCGTATTTTAGACAACTAATATTTTTATTGTTATATATATTTCCCATTAAACATATTTTTATTTATTTATTTAAATATTAATTTGAATTTTTCAGATATTTCTGTTCGACAGCGTGCAAGTGCAGTAACACACAGAGGCTTATTTGCTAGTATGATAAATTGGCATAGTGATTATTATATATAAAAAATAAATAAATTGGTAAACATTATCGTGTTACACAACTTTATTATGTCGCTCCATTGGCGGTTTTTGAATTTTTGTCGCCATATTAGCGATGATTTTTTTTTTTTCTTTTGTATGAAAAGGGGAAGGCTATTTTGCTAATAATTTTATCAGACTCTTTTTTGTTTATACATAAGAATCCTTTATATTATGCTTATATTTTTAATGGTTTTTAGGTTTAAAATAGTGCTTGTTGAAATAAATTTCCTATCTTTAAAACTGCATTTGTTCTGTAAATTTTGTGTAAAAATAAATCATTTATGTTTTTATATATTTGATGCGCTACTTAGATTAAAATGGCTGTTGCTTTTTTAAACTTCTTGTCAAAAAACGTTCGGTGTACTTCAACACCAAAATTTAAAAAATCGCCCAGCAGGATCTGTTAATGAAACTGATAAAATAAAAATATGGTTCATAGAGTTTAAATAATCTATTTAAAAAAACTTTTAAAACCCAAATTATTAATGTATCGTATCACATACATAGATATAGTAATAATATATAGATTGATCATTGGGGAGAAAAAAGTGATTCCTTTTCACTCGGGAAAAGACGGCGATTTTACCAAAATATGGCAGTCTTTCCCCGAGTGAATATACACGGGAATATACATCAATGGTTTAGCAAATAAAATTCATGAATAATTTATTTACTAAAGGTGAATGAAAAGCTCCAGATATAGTTTCAAATTCATTCTTCTTTTTTTCCTTTTTTCATTCAATACCATTAAAGGCTGATTCCAAAGCTTTTTTTTCGGCATCAAAAATCTTTGCACGATAATATGGGGATGATAGATCTATATATATTATTATATCTATGATCACATAAATCTTTTCGAAGATAGAATAAAACTTAATTTGAAAAAAAAATAATAATAATAAATTTTGTTTATCAACCAAAATAATTGATGAAATTTGAAATGCAGGTTGGTCTTGTGGGATACAGGCGGTATATTATATTTTTGTGTTCGAGAGAAAATTTAAAAGAATTTGAAAACTGCAATTTTTAATCCCACTTAAAAATCATGTGACTTAATGTGAAGCAGATTTTTCATTTTTTTTTCTCCTAACGGTTTCCATACAATCTTCTGCTGTTGCCACCTAAAATTCATACTTTAGTTAATTTTAAAAAATCTAATTGTCCGATTGATAAGCTGTTTAATGCATCGGATTTACAAAAATTTTCCCTTTCATTTGCTATATTATTTGTAACGATGCGACTAATATTTCGAATTTATTTTCTAATCTTTCTGATTTATTTTCCTCATTTTAAATAAATGTACTTTTTTCTTTTTTTAATTATTATTATTTTCTCGAAAAAAAAATGGCAACAATTAAATTATGGATAAAATTTTAAAATTTAAATGTCTTATTTAACAGAAATTAGGAGGTTATTATTTTCACATTTTAATTAATTAAGAAAAAACTAATCATCCCATTGATAAGCTGTTTAATGCATCGGATTTACAAAAATTTTCCCGTTCATTTGGTATCTTATTTGTAACGATGCGACTGATATTTCTAATTTATTTTCTAATCTTTCTGATTTAATTTCCTCATTTTAAATAAATGTATGTTTTTTTTTTTTTTTTTTTTTTTTTTTTTATTATTATTATTTTGTCGAAAAAAAATTGGCAACAAATAAATTATGGATAAAATGTTAAAATTTAAATGGCTTATTTGGTTATGTGCTAACTCCGACGTGCCATCTCCGGACATAGTCAAAGTCCCTCTTTGTAAGGGATTAAAGTGTTGAAAAATTCCCATTTGCGCGACCAGAAATTGCAAGACCGGGCTTGCAGGGGATTTCGTCCTTTTTGACTTGATAATCTGAGAACGCCTGTAAGTCTGTTCCGCGGCAATCCCTACCACGGACGTAAAAAGAAAAAGAAAAAATAAACACTGGACACCCCTACGATCGCTGTGCATGAATCTGAGAACGCCCGTAACTCGATTTTGCAGCAATCAGTATCACGCACGTATGTTCGCTTCGCTCACATGAAAACCAAAAAAAAACATCACTGGACACCCCTGCATCGCTGTGCATGAATCTGAGAACGCATGTAACTCGTTTTTGCAGCAATCAGTATCACGCACGTATGTTCGTTTCGCTCACATGAAAACCATAAAAAACATCACTGGACACCCCTGCCTCGCTGTGCATGAATCTGAGAACGCATGTAACTCGTTTTTGCAGCAATCAGTATCACGCACGTATGTTCGCTTCGCTCACATGAAAACCAAAAAAAACATCACTGGACACACCTGCCTCGCTGTGCATGAATCTGAGAACGCATGTAACTCATTTTTGCAGCAATCAGTATCACGCACGTATGTTCGCTTCGCTCACATGAAAACAAAAAAAAAAACATCACTGGACACCCCTGCCTCGCTGTGCATGAATCTGAGAACGCATGTAACTCGTTTTCGAAGCCATCACTATCACGCACGTATGTTCGCTTCGCTCACATAAAAACCAAAAAAAAAAAAAAAAAAAAATCACTGGGTACTTCTACCTAGCTGTGTATGAATCTGAGAACGCATGTAACTCGTACTATTCTTGTATTTTTACTTTATTTGCGCAAATGGGAATTTTTCAAATTACTTAAAACTAATAAATTTATCGCCAAAATTCAACTTAGCTGCATTTCCGGTCAATAGACTTTAGGGAGTGGGCCAAGTATAAAATAATCCTTTTAAGACACATTCATTCAACACTTTAATCCCTTACAAAGAGGGACTTTGACTATGTCCGGAGATGGCACGTCGGAGTTAGCACGCCACCGCTTATTTATCAGAAATTAGAAGGTTATTATTTTCACATTTTAATTAATTAAGAAAAAACTAATCAAAAATTCGAAAAATCTGACTTCGATGTGCACAATGACCCTTCGGGGCACCTTTGTGTTAAATCTCGTGACTGTCCGAGCTACCGTTTTCGAGAACAGTCAAATATACAAATATTGCTCACTTTTAATAGTATAAGATTTGCGAATTTCTTAACATGGCAGAATAGGCCAAAATTTCGAATAAAAGTCTTTTTTAACCGACTTCAAAAAGGAGGAGGTTCTCAATTCAGACCGCATATTTATTTATTTATTTATTTATTTATTTTTATTTTATTTTATTTTATTTTATTTTATTTTTATTTTTATTTTTATTTTTTAGCTCATAACTTCTGAACGGATGCTCCGATTTTGATGCTTTTTGTTTTGTTGTAAAGGTCTTGGTCTGAAATAGATCCCATTGTAATATCTTTACGGTCAAAAGAAAATACAAGGTGCCCAAAAAAAATCAGTCCCGACTCTTTTAACTGCTGAACGTCTGCCGCTATATTCATAAAAGTGGTATGTAGGTGTTGTAAAGTGGTCATGAGCAACGCGATTGAGCTGCCTACAGCGCCATCTGGTGGAAAACAGAGGAGTTAGCATTCCTATCTCGATAACGGTTCAAGATAGGAAAAACAAAAGTGAATTAAATGTTACAGGATATCATCGATTTAGTGCGAAAAGACACTTTGTAGACATTAATGCCAAAAATAGAACGATTAAAACGTGCATTTGTTTGTCCGCAGTTTAATATTTTGTGCACACTTCAACGACACTGTGTACATTGTAGCGTAGCGTGTTACATTTATGCTATGTAAAATTCAAAGTATGGTTAGAGTGAGCAGTTATACTAATTAATGTATGTATAGACGTTTTAAACCGATTTCATAAAGGAGAAGGTTCTCAATTGAAACCATGTTTTTTTTTTGTTGTAGTTCAGATTTGTTAGCTTATAACTACGTAAGAAATGCTTTAATTTTTAATACTTTTTTTGCTGTTGTAAACATCTTGACCTGAAATAGGTTTCATAATGATTTCATTAATATCTAAACAAATTACAGGGTATTCACAAGAGTCCATTTTCACTCTAATTGCTGAACGGCTGCTTCTACACTCGTAAAGGTAATATGTAAGTTTCGTAAAGTGGCTATGTGCTACAAGATGTGACCGCTTACAGCGCCACCTGGTGGGAATATAGCGGAGTTAGCGTTTCTATCTCGGAAACAGTACAAGGTATGAGAGAAAAGGTAAATCACAAAGTTGTACAGAATCATTGATTTAGTCATGGAAAAACACCTTGTAGACATAAATGTTAAAAACAGGATGTTTAAATGTGCATCTGTTTGTTCGCAGTTTTCTACACTATAAACAAATCAAAAAACCTCTGTTTCGATGTTGAAACTTCTGTCCGTCAGCTGCAACGCATATTTCGATTTTTGTTTGAACTTTACGCTGCACACTTTCCAGCGTAGCGAGTGACACATATTCTCTGTAAAGTTCTATACATATTTAACCGAATTTTTGGTTATGAATCCGTTCTTTACATTTATAAAGCTGTTTTTAATTTATTGCGTGGTCATTCAATAGATAGTTTATCTGATAAAGGCAAGAAAAGTGACACAACTTAAAAATGCAGTATTTAAAAAAAATCAACTTAAAGATAAGACATTGATTAGAATAAAACTGACACAACTGTCTCTCAAGTGGATAATTCTTTAGAAGCAGATGTATCGTTTTTTGTTCACATTGGGGGAATTTCATATATTTTTCAGTGACATAAACTCGAAGTTACCATTTTTTGAGTTGTGTCATTTTTCTTGTGGGCAGTGATTTATGAAACCGCCGTCGAACGTTTTTTGATGTTGTGCTATATGAAAAAATTTTCACTGAAAAGAAAAAAATAAAATATTTTTGTAAAGAAAATAGAACCGACTTCTAAAAGCAACTACTATTCAAACAACTAAAAATAAATTAAAATTGGCATAAAATGGAACTGTAAATTGAGCCTAAAAGTATAAAATAATTCCCTTCCAAACAACCTAAACAATACAACTAAACATAACTTTGGAAGTCGGCGCAAAATTAAATGAAATTTGATAACTTTATTCAATACAAAAATCGAGTTCTATTCAAAATATACATCTCACTTTAGTATCTGCAAAACACAGCCGAAAACTACATTGATCTAAGTAAGCAAATAAGATTTCGTAAACTGCAAAAGTTGACGGAGCTGCTCGTATCTGGCTTCCTTCTTGAAAACAAATCGCAAAATTATATCAGTAAACATGTTTAATTCCTTTGAGAAATCATTGTTATATTAATAAAGTATATTAAGATAACAATCAAGAATATGAAACAATACTTCGTATAATATATATTATAAAACTAGTATATAACCCCGTCAAAAATGACGGAATGTGAACGATAAATCTTGAAAACAATGTTTAGATCATGATGGTTACCACGTGATCATTTAAATGTATTTTCAATTTTTGTTTATAAATCAAATGTGTTTCGATATTTTATAATTTTCGTTCTTTGTGATGTCTAACTGTAATAGAGACAGTGTCCGGAGATGAGAGAAGTCGTGTAGAGCCACACCCGATTGTAAAAACGTGAGAAAAATTGCAACTTTGGCCTTTATCATGGTTTTGTGAGGTCTAACTGGAACGTTTCCGGCTGCAATCTTTAAGAGACAGTGTCCGGAGATGAGAGAAGTCGTGTAGAGCCGCACCAGATTGCAAAAACGTGAGAAAAATGGAGGCTTTGTCCTTTATCACGGTTCTGTGAGGTCTAATTGCAACGTTTCCGGCTGCAATCTTTAAGAGACAGTGTCCGGAGATGAGAGAAGCAGAGCTGCCAACCTAATCCGGCAAATTGTTAGTACCGCGTCTTTTTCTACACCACTTAATTTTTAGAGAAATTCTCTTCAAATGTATCAACGATGAATTACGAAGAAAAATACTCTAAAAATTAAGTGGTGTAGAAAAAGGGGCGGTACTAACAATTTGCCGGATTAGGTTGGAAGCTCTGGAGAAGTCGTGTAGAACCGCACCAGATTTTAAAAACGTGAGAAAAATGGCGGCTTTGGTCTTTCTCATGGTTCTGTGAAGTCTAACTGCAACGATTCCGGATGCAATCGTTAAGAGACAGTGTCCGGAGTTAAGTGAAGTCGTGTTGAGCCGCACCAGATTGTAAAAACGTGAGAAAAATGGCGGCTTTGGCCTTTCTCACGGTTTTGTGCGGTCTAACTGCAATAGAGACAGTGTCCGGAGATGAGAGAAGTCGTGTAGAGCCGCACCAGATTGTAAAAACGTGAGAAAAATGGAGGTTTTGGTCTTTCTCACGGTTCTGTGAGGCCTAACTGCAACGTTTCCGGCTGCAATCTTTAAGAGACAGTGTCCGGAGATGAGAGAAGTCGTGCAGAGCCGCACCAGATTGTAAAAACGTGAGAAAAATGGCAGCTTTGGGCTTTCTCACGGTTTTGTGAGGTCTAACTGCAATAGAGACAGTGCCCGGAGATGAGAGAAGTCGTGTAACGCCGCACCAGATTTTAAAACAATATACAGTATATAATTATTAACACATCACATTAGCAAGTTAATTGTGTGATACATTATTTGTATCATACAAGGATGGAAAGCGTTTGCTGACGATGACGCAAATTCAATAATTTTTCTTCACCCAAAAGTTTTCACTTCAAACGGAAAGCGTTAGCTGACGATGACGGGAGTTCAATGATTTTTGTTCACCCAAAAGTGCTCAACGCGCCTAAAGAAGTTTTCACTTCAAAAATTTTACCCGATCAATAAATATGAATGACAATAAAAAAACTGCTGGTTGACAAAATATATAGGCCCGACAACACAACAGCAACAACACATCCCAGTGTTCCATTAAGTGCTCTATACGCAAGCGAAGTGTGACGTCACTGACCGTCCGTGTATGTAAGAAAATGATTTCCTACGTTAATCGCCCATTGGATTTTTTGTAAAAAAATATTAAAAATAGAGGAAAATTATTTCCCGATTTTAATCCCCATATTTGAGTATATATATGTATTAGTTATCATGTGCATATGTTAGATTGAGTTATTTTGCTGTCAAAATAACAAAATTTTAATTTTAAATTTCAAAACTCTGTTGTCCTTGGCGTTTTTGTATTTGGCGATCAAAAACGTACTACGAAAATATACATGCCAGATGTATATTTTCGTAATATGTGTTGTGCGAAATATTGTTTCATATTATTCCTTACTCTCTTAATATAAATTTTTAAAATAACCATGATTTTTGAAAGGAATTAAATTATATTCGCCAGATAATTTGGCGATATATATATATATTTTTTTTTTCCGGCAAGGATGACCGATATCAAGTCTATTCCGCTGCAACATATTAGTATCTTATATCAGATACTTTATTTAGACATTTGAAAACAAAATTTCACTTCAAATTATGATAGAATATTTATCATTTTCCTTTTCATTAGTATATTAGTTGGATATTTATTATGTAATATCATCCTTTGAAATGAAATGTTTATGTTTTCAATGGAATAAGGAAGTTTTTTTTTTTATCTAGAGTTTTGAAATTTAAAATTCAAATTTTATCAATTTTAGAACAAAAACAACTTAATCTAACGCATGCACATGATAACTAATACATATCTAAACCTAAATATGGGGATTAAAATCGGGATATAATTTCCCTCGATTTTTAATAATTTTTTACGAAAAATCCATTGGGCGTTTAACATAGGAAATATTTTTCTTGTATCCACGAACGGCCAGTGACGTCATCGCTTCGCTTGCGTATTTAAAGTCCTCATAATAATAAAAAACGATTCACTTCATTTTACCAAAATACTTTTTTTTAAGACTATCGTAGATCCTGTTTTAAAATTTTCTAACTAACTATCCAATAACTAAAGACACTCCATGCTAACCCAAATTCACCTCTACTCGATACTTCCAACCAGCTATCTCACCCTCAACATCGCCAAAATATCCAGGATCCAGCTAGGGACTTTCTCATTCTCAACCGAACATTTTACCTTGACTCGACATTATCACCTTAGACTACTCTAATTTCAATACTCATTTCAACCGGTGACTTTTACTTGCCCAACCAAACATTCTATCCCAACTATCATTTTACACTAATTTCAAAACTAAAATCAACTGGCGGCATTTACGTACTAAACTCGGCGCCAATCATACCTTACAATGTAAACAAACAATGAAGTTTGATAAAAATATTTAAAGGCTTTAATGCGTTTTTACAAATATTTTAAGATTTTTAAGGCTTTAATAGAGTTCTAAGAACCACATGACTTTCTTCTTAGTAACCTTAGCAACCTGAAGGACAACGCTAATTTTTCCATGCCTTTGGAAGCGTAGAAGTCGAATTTTTTTATGCTTTTGCAAATACATTTACAACACTGTGTTACAATAAATTTGTTACACTATTCCGCATTGAAAAAATGGGTCAGTGAGGTCAACTGTCCCTCAGCAAACATGCTCGTGACGTCATCTGTTAGAACCTAATATGTTTTAGAAATATTTTAAGCGTTTTTTTAATGAAACAGTCAAAGAGTCGTTCATTCGGAATTAAAAAGCTGTCCATTTGGAATTTGTATTTTCTGAATGGCAACAGTTTTGGTTTGTTTTTATTCGGTCTTGCTTTGTTTATAATCGTGAAGTTACATAATTCTATTTATAGGTTCATGTTTATAATAGCCAGTGATCTGTTATACTTAATTTAGACATTTAAACATTACAATTGAATAGTTTTTCCAGGTTTTATTGGAAATAAGAATATGTGCGATACAAAACATGTATGAAAATGATATGTATTTTTCCTAAGTTGAATTAAACAAACGGAAAAAAAAATGGCTGCTAAAAGTTTTTGTTTTGAAGCGGTACTAACCGGATTCGTTCATGACAGATGAGGATCATTATATATATTAATTATACATCTCGTGTGTATATTTTTGCATTACGTTTTGATCGGCCAAATCAAAAGCCGCCAAGGATGATAGTGATCTAAGTTTTACCAAGTTTGCAAAGAAAACATTAATAATTTCGTAGAAACATAAATACCGAATTAAGATCAATGTTCACTGTTCTATGTAGATGTTACTAATGGACTGTGATGTATCGTAGGCTTGAAATCAAGAGAAGATTGCTTTTCTTTAGAGAAATATTTTTTATTTCTCATTTACAAACACTATACGACACAAGCAAACATACATAAAGGGTAAACGAAAACACGTAGCACATATTGCATAAAATGGTCGCTAAACTTTGGACCGAAAATAATAAAACATGAACGGCACTCAAGCCCGGCATACGCTCTTATCGGCGTTGCATCATTCCCTTTTCAAAACAAACTAAAAACTAAAAACTAAGGCTAAAAACTAAAGTCTCTTCTCAGTTCGAAAGTCTTTTCGTCTGCGCTGGACAGCCAGCGCCCTCTAGTTAATCTAAAAGTCATTACAGTCCTCCTCCCTTCAGGGGAGAAACTTTTCACTATTGTAGAGGGAAAAGTTTGGTTAAATAATGCTTGATTAGGATAAGTCTTATATTCAAATAAAATAAAGTCACAATGTTCAACATATTAGTTCATCTTCTAGATATCGTAATTAGTTTAAAACAAGTAATAAGAAAAATACGAGCAAGCACCAATTCTATGCAGAAACAGTACCTGGTTATATTTAAATGCACCAGACTTATCCCTATTTCAGATTAAATACACTATTTAACTATTTTTAAAATATACAAAAATATATATACCAAATAGAAAATTAAATATTATTACACAATATACCAGAGACACTAAATAGATATGCAAAGTTAAATATAGATAGCAAAAACATATATTTGCGAATACTTTTATACCACATATATATAGCAATAATTAAACAAATACGATATATATAGCAATAATTAAACAAGTAAGATTTGTATATCAATAATTAAACAAATACATAAACTTTTTTAAACTAAGGGATAAGACTTAATCTATCAGCATTCAGAGATTGTAATTCTATACACTCAACAACCTCCTAATTAAATAATCTGCATAGAGTTCCCAAAGTAAAAGTCTGGGATTTGGACTTTTTTTTTCTTTTTCTTTTTCTCAGGAACATGAATAGCTTTATACAATTTTGAGATAAATTCTCCTTTAGTTCTTCAACGGCCATTTGTCAAGAGCTATTCCAGTCAGTGGATTTTAAGTCCAATCCTTTAGTAAGTCTGACAATAAAGCTGCATTTTCAGAAAATTCAGGAATGCATTTTTGATAGTATTCAGCTAATTTCAAAAAGGCTGTCACGTGAGTCTTGGTAGTATGAGACGAAGAATCTTTCTTGTCTCGAACCTTCATTTCACTTGGAGCTCTCAACCTCTGGCCTACTAAATGTCTGGAAATTTTTACATAAGTTCGAGTAGGTTGACAGTTAGAAGGTTTAATGTGCAACTTAGTAACACTCATTTTGAAGGAAATGTCTCTTACATGTATTTTTCTTGCTTTAGAAAAATTGACGACTTTCTCACTATATGGCACTGGACACTTTTCACTATGTTTCAATGAATTTGCCACTAGTTCACTAGAATCTTTTGGTACATTGTTCTTGGGCTTGAATGTACTCAATGTAGTTGCAGAAAGCTTTTCTTTCAAATAATTTTGTTCCTTCAATTGTTTCTCATAAGTTAAGCATTTTTCAGATAATTGCATAAGATCTAATTTATTTTTTTGCAATTCAGCTGTCAACTGATAAAATTTAGCATTAGAAATTTTTTCTTTCTCTTCAAGAATACTAAACAGGTAATCTAATTTGGAATTAATTATAGTAATTTAATTTCTTTCTTAAACAAGTTTTTCATTTTTAAGACAAATTTCTTTTTCTTTACTTTTCATTCTTAAGAGTTCTTCTTTCATTAAATTAATTTCATTAGACAGCTTAAGATTTTCAGCTTTAGTATTTTCCAGTTCTTGTTTGTAATTATTCTTTTCAACATTCAGAATTTCCAACTGATTTAGAAAATTATTCTTTTCACTTTGTGAATCAAGACGAAGAGTTTTTAGCTGATTTTCACACTTTTCTTTCTCTTGAATTTCTTCATTTATCTGCTTTTCATATTCTAAGCATTTTTTATTCAGATAAGCATTTATTTCTGCTTTTAGTTCTTCCATTACAAAATTAGTGTCTTCATTTTTCTGTTTAAGGTCTTTTAAGGCATTATTTAGTTCCGAAATATTTTTCGTAGTATGTTCCAACTCTTCAGTAAGTTTTTTATTTTCAAGAGACAGTTCTTGTTCTTTAATTTTCTTTTCTTCCATCTCCCCTTTTAAACATATTATTTCATTTAACAATCTGAAATTTTCAGATTTGAGATGGTCAAAATTTATTTTCTCTTTAAGAACAACTTCATTTTCTATTTTATTTTGATTTACTTTGATATCCTGCAGTTCTTTAGCAAACACTTTTGGAGAGGTTTTATTGAGTTCTGGCCATGAAAATTCTGGCAGGATTTCTTCTACCTCTTCAGTTTTCTTTTCATCTGCAGATTTCCTTTCAATCAACTTTTGGTCAAAATGAGCAACATCTTTATTTTGAATATTTTTCTTCATTCTTAAAAATTTTTTTGGATTTCTTGTTTGTACAGAATTTAACTTAGACACTTGTACATTTGCTTTTGATTTGCAATCTTTAAACATTGCAGCAGTTTTATTTCCTAACAAATAATTGTCACTATAAAAGGAATTTTGTAGGACAGCTGCTTTAGTTTTTAAGTGTCCCATTTTACAATCTAATTCAATTTCTGCAAGTGGTAGGCAAACAGGATCCACTTCTAATGGATTTCTAATGTACACTTTCTCATTTGTGTACATATGTGGTTTCACATACTTGCTGCTGATCAAATCACATGAAGCACCCGTATCTCGAATTATCTTCATCTCAACACCATTCACTTTACCGAAGCTAGTATAAGGTGTCATTGATTCATCAGAACCAGCCTCAGTTATAATATGTGAGATAAATTCTTGAGTTTTCTTTAATTTATCACACTGAGGTCTGAGATGATTAGTAGAACCACATTCATAGCAACGAGCAATTTTTCTTTTATCAAATTCTTTATTTCTCTGATTTTCTTGGGATGTTTCGGATTTTGAATGAAATTTCGGCTTAACATCTTTGTTATTATTGTTAGACTTATCATCACATAAGTTTTCACTTTGGTTTCGAAAGCTGGAAAATTTCTTTTGGGGCAATTCCCTCCTTTTAAAACTTTCCCTAATACTCTCAAACTTATCTAGTTTTTCAGCTAAGTCCATAGGTGTCATGAATGTAAGCCAGTTTTCTAAAAGATGATCTCTTACATCAGCAGGCACTCGAAATTTCAACTGCTCAGTCACTATTAGGTCTTTCAGCTGTTGAAAATTCTCTATCTTTAATTCTGTAAGCCACTCCGTAAAATAACTAAAAAGCTCTTGGGCATAATTTCTCCAAGATTTTTCGGACGATTTGTGGTGCTTATAAAAACATTGTTTCAATTTTTCACTATTTAATTTATATCTTTTCATAATGATATTTTTAACAAAATCATAATTTGTCGCATCGGTTGGCGACTCTCTGGCCAACATATTGGAAAGTTCTGGCGGAAAAACTGCTAACAGGTAGGCCACCCAATCCTTTTTTGGAACTCGTGCCATCTCAGCTCTTCTTTCGAAATTTATTAAATATAAACCCATTTCATCATGTTTTTCATCAAATCTTGGGGTAATTTGGGTTAACTGTATTCTTGGAACCGATTCAATCACCCTTTCTGGTTCTAATATTCTTTCAGGATTTTCTCTTGAAATTTCTAATTTTTTTAATTCAATTTCATATTGTTGAGTTTCTCGGGTCCTTCTTTCCTCTCTTTCTTCTTGTCTTATTCTCTCTTCTTCTTGGATTTTTTTATCTTCAAGAAGCCTTTCCAATATTAATTTTACTTCTTTCTCATTATAGGACTTGCTAGATAAAATTAATTTCTTGATGTCAATAACTCTACTGGAAGTATCTACTTCAACACCGATTTCCTCACAAATCTGAATTAATTCATGTTTTCGAGCTTTAGCTAAAAATGCCATGTTTTTAAACCCCAAACAAAACCAGAATGCTCTCAAAACGATAATAAAATATAAACAAATAAAATTATCAGAAAAATTATTATTTTCTCTTTTTTTTTTTTTTTTTTTTTTTATTACCCCTTTTTTTTTCCAAAAATCAATCAAACACACAAATAAAATAAGATAATGAGGGTAATTAAGCTTTGTAATTAATTAAAAAAATAATAATATCCAACACAATTAATGGTATCTATAACTTATGAAAAATACCTTATTTTTCTCTATTCAAGAGAACACTATTTTTTTAATATATATATTTCTTTCATAAAAAAACCACGTGTACAGTACTTTTCTTCTTAAAGAACAGAAAATATTAAAATTTTCAGTCACACAAATTTCTTTTATTACATAAATCGTATATTCAAAAAGAATACCCAAACAAAATTTTTAACCAAATATGTTCTCATACCAAGTACTACATTTCCTACACAATCATTATTTCAGTTCAAAACAGAAATAAATTAATTTAGTTGCAAAACTATTTGATTCTTTTTGCACACATATTTCTCAGGAAACAGAATAATTAATATTTTTCTTCAAACCAAAAAAATAAACAATAGTTTCGTTTTCAAATCGAAACTCTTTTGCTTTATCAAAAAAAAGTAAGTTTCACAAAATTGCATTTAAGTAACATAAATTACCATAGTAATTAATATTAATAAATCAAATGAACATCTAAACATTACACATTTCATTTGAAAGCAAAATTAAATCATTTTACTTCAAACCGTAACTATATTTTGTTTCAAATAAGAACAGAATCATTTTACACGAAAGCAAAACTAACTTCTTTTTTATTCTTTATTCACTCTTTTTCTTTTTTGTATTATTTAGCAAAGAAATATTAAAATCAGTAAAAAGAGATAGAAAAAATAAATCCAATTTAAATCAATAAAGTATCAGAAATAAAAATGTGACCGGAAATGCACATTAATTCTTATGAATCATTCAGCAACATTTTTATTCTTTCTAATTCGATAATAAATATATTCTTTATTTTTATTTTTTTCTCAAAGCTCTAAACCACAGATTACTAAACAAGAATATTTATTCTTCCATAAAATACAGAACAGGTACTTTTTTAAAATCTGTTCTCAAAATTTGCAATTCCGTTTAAAACCTAAATTCCCTGCAAAACGTAGTAACATTTAGTTACTCTATAGTAAGTTTTTTTAATTATTATTATTAGGAATATACCATCAAACAAAAGAAAAAAATATATATTTATTTATTTTTCACTGATTCATCAACTTTATTTATTTATTTTTTTTTAGAAACACATCGACAAAAAAACGAAAGATTTCCTTCTTTTTTATTTCTTTTAAACAACGGATGAATCAGGTTAATAATACATATTTTTCTCTACAATAATAATTTATCTTAAAATAATACTTTTACTAAATGAATAGGGATAAGCAGTGCTATATGATTCATGATTTAAATACATAATCTGAATTAAAGTACCTTTTTAAAAAAAGAATATTTTCTCACATTCTAATACAAGAACTGAGGTATTTATTATATTATTTTTAAATCAAGGCACTGTTTCATACAGAAAATGGTACTTATCCCTTTAGTAGCGTGAATTCTTTGTAGCGTCGGACGTATTCCTTGAGCTGCCACCATAACAGTTGACTGTGATGTATCGTAGGCTTGAAATCAAGAGAAGATTGCTTTTCTTTAGAGAAATATTTTTTATTTCTCATTTACAAACACTATACGACACAAACAAACATACATAAAGGGTAAACGAAAACACGTAGCACATATTGCATAAAATGGTCGCTAAACTTTGGACCGAAAATAATAAAACATGAACGGCACTCAAGCCCGGCATACGCTCTTATCGGCGTTGCATCATTCCCTTTTCAAAACAAACTAAAAACTAAAAACTAAGGCTAAAACAGGGTTGCTAACTCCAAAAACTTAAGCCCCTAAATTCAAGTTGAAAATCCCCTAAAAGTCCCTAAATCTTTTGTGAAAATCCCCTAAAAAAGTCCCTAAATTTTTAGCTCAAAAAGTCAAGAAAGCTGTTTTCAGTTTCTGTGAATTTGCTTCCAACAATCTAAAATGCAAGTGTTTTTCCCCCCAAAACTTTGATTGAGAAACATATTAATATTTTATGGCAAGCTTTTGTTTTAAACATGCGAAATACGCTTGTAGAGGCGTGAAAAATCTCTCTGTATGTATGGAGAAATCTAAAGACATACTAATAACTCCGTTTAATTCTAAAAAAAAACATGTGAAAATAAAAATGCAGAAATAGTTTATTAACTTATTCATTTTAGTTTGATAGAAATTTATTTTAAATTAAGGTATTTTAGTTAGATATTAGTAAAGTAATTCGATATTTAAATTTAAAATGAAATAGATTAAAATCATGACCAAATAAAAAACAATTCACACATTACATTAAAAATCATTACACACACATATAATTTCAAACATCATCGTTCGGGGTTCATTTCATATAGTTTGAAAATTTTTGTCCCTCCCCCAATGTAAGATGTCAAGTTACGCATATGAAGCAGTAAACCTATTTTATCTTAAATACTTAATTTCAAGTAACTGAAGCATACATATATCGGATGCTGTCATATAATCTTAACAAATCTTATAAATAAAGCAAAGAGTTTGCCGGGAACACTTCCGGGCGGACAACTCCCATTCTTGATTGGTCTAAATTTAACTACTTTGGTGATGAACGTTGGCCATTTTTTTTTTTTAGTAAAAACTGATGATTTTTTTTTTTTTTTTTTTTTTTAAGGATACTGCATAGATTTATATTTTTTAAAAGAGCTCTTTTTTGTGTGGACATTATATACATCAAGCAAGTTATTAAACATATTACGTTGCAAAGTTTTCATTTAATTAATTAAAATATGAAAATAAATGTTAGCTATAATTTAAGTCCCCCCCCCCCAAAAAAAAAAAAAAAAAAAAAAAAAAAGAGTTCATTTTTTTCGACATAAAAACAAATACATTTAGTTAAACGTAAATATTGAAAAATTGAAAAAAATTAAATTATTCATCTCACAAAAATTGACGTCATTATCGCTTTAAAATTTTCTTTTATTGAGTGTAGGGATGTAGTGTGTAGGGATGGAAGTGTAGGGATGGAACACGGGCGCAGAATTCATACCACTATCAATGTAAGAAAAATTTCTACTTCTTAAATCAACTATATTATAGTTAGAGAAAATTCTTAAACAAATACCGGTATGAATTGTGCGCCCGTGATCCATCACTGAAAGTGCTAATGTAGTTCTATAGCTATAAGATTCAACAGAAAATTGAAAAACATTATATATAAAAAGTTTCTTTCCTTTGCTTTTTTGTAATCTTATAATAATTTATAATTTTGTTGTCATTTCGGTGATGAGTTGATACGGGTATCGCAAATGCATAAGTAAACATTTTGGCGAAAAACGTCCGAGCTACTTCAGTGCCAAATTTCAAATTCCGCCAAGAGGTCCCTGCTGTTTCAATGGTTTTGCACAATTTTTCTCATTTATATTTTATGAGTTGATATGGGTATCGCAAATGCATTAGTAAACATTTTGGCGAGAAACGTCCGAGCTACTTCAATGCCAAATTTCAAATTCCATCAAGTGGTCCAAGCTGTTTCAAAGTTTTTGCACAATTTTTCTCAATTGTATTTTATGAGTTGATATGGTTATCTCAAATACAAAAGTTAACATTTTGGCGAGAAATGTCCGAGCTACTTCAGTGCCAAATTTCAAATTCCGCCAAGATGTCCAAGCTGTTTCAATGTGCTTGCACAATTTTTCACAATTTTATTTTAAATATTTTTCTAATGTGAGTGGGGAAAATAGGAAAAGCACTTTTTTTAATTGGTCTGATTATACAAAATATCTCCATGTAAAATTTTATGCGTTTTCCGTTCAGTTTATTATCAAAAAGAAAATGACTAATGTAGTTTTCCCTGTATTATTGACATTTCTATAAATTAAATTAAATTAAATTATCCAGTACCAAGACGTTGCGGTGAAGAAGTCTCTGTCGAAGTGAGCGAGGGCCCGAAGCGAAGTTTTTAAGCAATTTCAATGTATTTTCTTTTCAGTTTTAATTTGTAGAATGGTATAAAAAATCTGATGTGGGCACCACATGACTTCCTTATACACCTTTAGAAATATATACATAATGTTAAAAAGCATTGTCATTGAACCCAAGACAGATTGCTAAAAATATTTAAAAAATGCATTATCACCGTGTTCTGGGCTTTTCTGGAAGTTTCAAATGTTTAGCTAGTCGGGAAGTTAGTTAAAAATCGATTGCAAGATTTGTACAGGAAACGCTGCCGAAAGCAGCAGGGATCCGAAGCAGTTTGCTAAAAATATTTTAAAAATGCATTTTTACCGTATTCTGAACTATTCTGAAGGTTTCAAATGTCTAGCTAGTCGGGAAGTTAATTAAATAAATTTTCTGTCGAACCATATAAACGCTGCCGAAGGCAGCATTAACCCGAAACAATTTGCTAAAAATATTTAAAAAATGCATTGTCACAATGTTCTGAGCTTTTCTGAAAGTTTCAAATGTCTAGCTAGTCGGGAAGTTAGTTAAAAATTGAGTGCAAGATTTGTCCAGGTAACGCTGCTGAAGGCATCAGGGATCCGGAACTGTTGGCTAAAAGTATTAAAAAAAATGCATTTTCACCATGATTTGAACTATTCTGAAAGTTTCAAATGTCTAGCTGGTCGAGAAGTTAGTTAAATAATTTTTCTGTTGAATCATATAAATGTTGCTGAAGGCAGCAGGTATCCGAAACAGTTGGCTAAAAATATTTTAAAAATATATTGTCAACGTGTTTTGAGCTTTTCAGAAAGTTTCAAATATCTAGCTATTTGGGAAGTCAGTTACAAATCGATTGCAAGATTTGTCCGAACCGTTTTTGAGTTATTACCGTTTTTTGATACATTATGGCCAAAACCTTTGTATTTTTGGTCATTAGGAACCTAATTTTCCTAAATATCTCCAAAACGGAAAATCATACAAAGTCCAGAAAAGGAGGTGCACAACTACATGTTATAATAAACCTACAGTGAGTTGCCAAATTAATGTGGACACTTGGCTTTTTTTATATTTTCGCGTTTTTATGCCGCCAGAAGTGGTTCTTATGTTACTAGAACACATGTTTATATGTTTATCAATTTTTATTATGTTACACATTATTTTAAATGATTTAAACAAAAAATTATGAGCTTAGCAACATTTTTGTGACAGTCACTTCATTTTATGTTTTAAAGTACTCTCAACGTGTAATACTGAACGTTCATTTTGGATCTTTAGAAAAGAGATTTAGTGTGGATTCTGACGCATCTTTAATAACAAAAATAAAGTTTGATTATTAATTTTCAATTAAATTTATTTTTACTACATTTTTATAACTTAATTAATTATTTTTTTTTAATTTTACAATGGTCAGAGGAAGTGACATTTTTCAGAGAAAAAAATCTTAAATAAAATCTCTCCTGCAGCACTCACAGCATTCGCAGAGAAAAGTCGCAGATATTGTTAGAGTCTCTAAATCTTCTGTTGATAAAATAAAAGTGAATTTAGACAAAAACCTATCGTTTTAACTGAAAATAACAGGGAAGTGTGATAGAAAACGTATGACTACGCCCAGAACAGACAGATAAATTAGGTACATTTGCAGGAAAAATGTGCTGCTACATTGTCTCAGATTGCTCAGAAGTTAGGTATTGCCGTTTCCGAAAGAACTGTGCAGCATAGACTGGCAGAAGAGGACATGGCAGGCCATCGTCCAGTTCGCAAGCCTAAGCTTAAAGGGGCTATGAAAAAGAAAAGACTGCCCAAGGCTCCAGACCATCGTTGCATGACTGTGGAAGATTGGAGTAAAACAAAACATGATATTTATTAATAGTTTCAATGATTTCTAAGTGTTTTTTGCAATTAAACCATAAATTATTTTAATTTCAGGTGTGTTTCTCAGACGAGTTAACTTTTGAAATTTTAGATGATAAAAGAAATTTCTTTTGACGGCGCCCTGGCGAACAGTTCCATCTTGAAAGCACAATAGAAAGGGTTAAACAACTAGTAAAGGTCATGGTTTGCTGTATTTTAAATATGAAAGGTGTAAGACACTAATACATCGTTCAAGGAACTATGAAACAGGATCAAAATAGGAAGTTCTACGAACTCACCATCTTCCACACCTGGAAGAATGGTTCCCCGAAGGTGAGCACGGTGTTTTAATGCACAATACTGCCCCTTGCCATAAAGCCAAATGTGTTACAGAATTTACGGGCCAAGAATATTGAAGTACTATCGTGGCTTGGTAATTAGCCCGATATGAATCTCTCAGAAAACTCATGAGAAATTACAAAAAGAGAAATTGCCAAGAAAATGATTATAACCAAGAAGAAACTGATCGAAAAACTTCAATATATTTGGCACCACAATCCTTTAATTAAAGAAAGTGTAAAATCCTGCATAGAAAGCATGCCACAACGCATTGAAGTGTTATTATCAGCTGAAGGAAGTGTCACCAAATATTAAGACCTTACAAAATGTTACATTTTTTATGCTTCTATTATATATTTTTTATTATATAGCTATTAGCTATATATATTAACATTAAATAAAGTAAATGACACTAATTGTATCATATAATGTATTTTTATTTAGAAGAAAAACCACGATAACTTGATTTTTACTAGTGTCCACATTAATTTGACAACCCACTGTATGTACCAGTTCGCAACTTTCTACGTCCAACGGTTTTTGAGTTCTGCGACATACGCACATACAGACGTAACGAAAAATCGTGTAAAGTCGCTTATATTTCTAAAACGAGAGCTCGTGTTAAAACGACACTTGCAGGTGTACAACTAGACATCATGACAGTCACACGTATAAATTGGGAACATTCAGTGATCATTCGTTTTTGAGCAATGTGAAATACAAAATCCATTTCGCAAATCGGGATTACTATACTTCCTTATTATACTTTGTATAAGGAAGTAAAATATTGATTTTATTATTATTATTATTATCATTCATTTAAATATAGTGATCAGCGAAGCGGGTAAAGCCTGCTAGTGTAAAATAATATTTATGATTATACGTATAATACAGTCCAGTTGAAAACGAGAATGTGGGGTACGAGTGCGAAAGGGAAGTAAAGCACACAAATTGAGAATTAAAAATATGCGCAGTAAATCAAAACAAATACGGAACAGGTTATATATATAAATACATTAGCTGTTACCCGCAACTTCCTTCACGTAGAAATTTTGATGTGTATGTGTGGGAACTGACGGTTTGATCATAATATGTAATGTAATGAAACCTTAACATTGTGGTGCTGTGCAAAACAGAGTCTGGTCGAAGCAGGACACTTTGGTCCCGCCGTTTTGGTCCCGCCATTTTGGTCCTGCCGTTTTGGTCCCGAGGAAATTTTGGTCCCCGACCATTTTGGTCCCGCCACTTTGGTCCCGCCATTTTGGTCCTGCCGTTTTGGTCCCGAGGAAATTTTGGTCCCCGACCATTTTGGTCCCGAGACATTTTGGTCCCGCCATTTTGGTCCTGCCGTTTTGGTCCCCGACCATTTTGGTCCCCGACCATTTTGGTCCCGAGACATTTTAGTCCCGCCAATTTTTCGCAATTTTTTAAAAATACATATAAGTTTTTTAATATGGTTGCATATTTATTGATACGGAAAAATTGAAGTGCCCTTAGAATATCTTTAATTAAGGAATATCTTACAGATAAATATATAAATTTTCGAGATTATGATTGCCACCACGGAGTAATATTAATAGGAGTTGAAGGTCCAATGGGAGAAAGCTATGAAACTGTGATCTAAATTTTTGGTAAATATTGAGGGCGCCACTTGTCATTCCTCCCTACTTCGGCGCGGATATACTGTTGTTTTCAATAGAATTTTGCTGAAGTGCATTTAAAATTTTTTATTTTAGGCAATTTAATTTCTTTGTAAGTTCTTAAAACTGCATAATTCAGATGTTTCAAATAAATGCTTCGTTCCTAGTTGTAAAACAGGCCATGATAGTGATAAGAAAAACAAAAAAAAGACCTAGAAGAAAAATAAAGCCCGAGTTCGTGTTTTCTGCACCTAAAGTAAGTTTATTTTTTTTCTTTACAAAATTTCATCCATTCTCCTTCCTCCCAATTGTCTGTTTTAGCTAGCTTCGGTTCATAAGAATCGTCATTTTTTAAAAGCTCTCTTTCAAAGTAAAATTAGCATAAAATCGCTCTTAAAAAAAACATGTTGCGTAGAACACTCTATTTAATGAAATTTGCTTTCAATCGAAATTTTTTGAGCTTGATATTATTTTAAAAAAAATAATTAAAACGAGACATTTCCCCATTGAATAACATTGCGGAAGCTGGAGGGAAGGAAGGATTGCACGCTGGCGCCATCTGTAAACATTAGAAAACAACATCACAAAATTTCAGCGTTACCTTCTTCTCCTATTAAATATTACTCCGTGATTGCCACCTACATATTGAGTTTCGGAGAATTTTGTACTATTTTTTTTTTACAAACATTTAATATATTTAAACTTTTTTTTTCTTTTTAATGCGATTGCACTTTTTTTTTTTTTTTTTTTAAGATTTTTTTCATTTGATTTCGATTTAACTTACTTCAATTGTAATTTGATTTTAATTCACTATTAGTGACAAAATTTTGTGATTTTATAAGTATTATTAACAATAACAATAATGCCTTCTTATTAAAAAAAGAATCCTCATTTGATTATATTTATTGATAAAGTGTGAATTAATTTAAAAATAATAAAATACAGAAAACTTTTGTTTAAAAAAAGGGAAAAAGAAAGAAAAAAAACCTTTTCTATATTAAATACTATCAGGCTACGCCCGCTTCGCTGGTCACTATATTTAAATGAATTTTTGAAAGAATTGAATTAATATTTATTTTTTAGATCACATTATAGACAAAAGCTTAAAAAAAAAGAAAGAAAAGAAACTGAAATTGACCCAAAACTCGCTTCGGGTACCCGCTGTCAACGGCAGCTCTTTTCCCACCCGCACTGCATCAGATCTAGGTTTCCCATGCCTGCAGAAAGATCTTTCCCGAAACTCTTCAATCTGGATATTTTTCGATGACAGGGGGGATCTGCTACTATTTAAGAACTACGATTTTAAAGATGACTGTATCTCAGCATCTATTAAATATTTCAGTTTTGAAACATGTATTTTATAGCCCATGCTATTTACACTATATTACGATTTAATTCCGATCAATGTAATAAAATAAAATAAAATGTAGATTTAAAATATATATATATATATATATATATATAGAAATAAATGTTAATCATTTTAATCCTTTTTACTATGCATATACTACCATTTTTCCCGATAAATACTGTAAATAATAATAAAAAAAATTGATGAATAAAAGTTTTTTTCTTTTGAAGGAATTAATTAAAAAATGAAAAATAAGAAGTTGTTCTACTATAAAAAATTAAACATAACTGTTATAAATACGTTTTAAAATTTAAAACTAATTATACTTAATTTTTTCTACTGCATTACGATTTTATTTTCAATAAATACATCAAATTAAAAAAAAAAAATCGCCTTCAAATGAATGTATTAAATAAAAATAAGTTGAGTAATAGCCGTTGCTATGATACGCAGACGATCGAAGCAAAATAATAAATCTACGAAAAATGAAACAAAGAAGCCAATATTTAAAATCGGAAAAACATTAATTTAAAAAATTCAAATTCGAAATTCGAAAAAATCTTGATGAGGTGAAAACCTGCAGGGTCCCTGGTACCTATATCCTAAAATCTAAATATTTAATATGTTTAATTTTTCTACTGTATGTGTATAACTATTTGATTTCAATAAATATAATAAAAAAGATTTCTTCCTCAAATGAATTTAAATAAAAAAATAGTTTAATAGTCGTTGCTAAGATACGCAGGCTTTTGAAACGAAAGAAATTTCTGAAAAATGAAACATTGAAGTTAATATTTAAATTCGAAAAAACATTAATTAAAAAAATTCAAATTCGAAATTCGAAAAAATCTCGATGAGGGGCACACCTGCAGGGTCCCAGGTACCTGTATGCCAAATTTGGAGGCTCTGCGATCAGTAGTGTGAGCATCAGAGCGCAGATACACAGACACACACACAGACACACACACACACACACACAGACACTTCTCTTTATTTATATAGATAATTTGTTTTTTGTGGCAGAATAATTTTTCTTTCAAAGAACTAATTATTGTCCTACTCCCATCATAGACTCTTCTTCATTAGCATAAGCTTGGAATCATTTATAAAGTTTTTGAACTTACACATTAATTTATTCATAATATGTGTGTGTATGTGTGTGTGAGAGAGAGAAATACGTTTCATTCGATTTGATTGTGATTTAATTTTTATCAATCTAAGAGTAAATTATTTCAAAATTTGTGTTATATTAATAATAATAAAATGCATGTTTGTTTGTCTGTGATATTTAATTACGTTAACCGTATATATATGTGTATAAATTACTTTTTTTTCAATTATAATGATTTTATTTTAAAAATGAAAAAAAAGAAGTAGTCCAATATTTAATCAACTGTGCGCATTGCAAGCATCAATGTTGTTGATGTTCAATTTCTTTTTTTTTTTTTTAAATCTTTTTAGTTTAATATTATGTTTAAAATAAATAAATGAATATATCTGTCTGATATGTCTCAATGACTAAAAATAATTCCCGCATTGAAATCGCTGTAGCACCTTGGTGTTCGTTTCACAGATAATAAAAAGGAATTTCACTGTTTTGTTTCAGCGCATTTGAAAAAAAAAAAAAAAAAAAAAAAAAAAGGAGGGGCTGGAGGGGTTTTTAATGAAAATTTTCTTAAACAATATTGTAAGGGAATATAATGATATAAAAATGCTTTTCCATATCTGTGTGATATGTAACTATTTCCTTTGTTTGACAAATATATCCGGATTGACAGAGAAGAAAATGATTCAAGTTTAGCAGATCGGTACAAACTAATCCTGATATCATTATTTAGGTTCCTCGCATCTTTTTTTATTATTAAACTCTAACATTTAGGAGATGCTTAGATAAAGCATCGATTTCCTACAAATTTTGTATTTGAACACTCAAAATTTGAATGTGATACTTAAGAGCCGCATTACAGTGTTTTTTATTAAAAACCTTGTATTTTATTTAAACTGAAATTTTGCAGACTTAGACAAATTAACAATGCTTAGATCTTTGCTGATAACTAATGACTTTATCATTCAAAATTCTATCCGAAATAATAAACTTTCTGTTCTATGTGTCCTACAGTTACATCATTTTCAACAAAGGTTGTAGATATTCAACTCTCCAATTGAAAACATTCGACTAAGTTCTCTTTTGCTCGAAGTTCTCTTACGTATTTGGTGTTCTTTTTCCTCTATCGTACAAAGAAAAAACCTAAATCTTTAAATTTTAGACTTTTTTTTTCAGATTTATTTGTTACTACAACTTTCTGTTGCAAAATAATAATAATAATAATGATGATGATGATAATTTTGACTTTTCCTACCCCCATGTTTTCAAGTCAAATGACAAAAATTCGAAATATGAAAAATTATTTCGCTTTTTTTCTGTAATACTTTGATTATTCCTAATATAAGGACCAAAACGTGGGACCCAAAATGGCGGGACCAAAGCGGCGGGACCAAAACGACAGGACCAAAACGGCGGGACCAAAATTTCTTCGGGACCAATTCGGCGGGACCAAAGTGGAGGGACCAAAACGGCGGGACCAAAGTGTCATGTACCCGAGTCTGATAAAGTATACTCAAAAAAAATTGTAACTCATTGAAAGATCTACGGGAAAAATATACAATTTATTTTCATTTTAATACCGATCTGTATACAACATTAAATGACTTATTATTTTCCGTCAACACATGCAAGTTCTGGGCACTTGAAGCGCGTGAACAACCAACATATAATTGACCGTGTGAGAAGCATGGAGTTCCTAAATGAATGCCTGTCACTTTTAAGGTTTGGCCCTGGGAATTGTTGATCGTCATTGTAAAAGCCAATTTCAATGGAAATTGCAATCTCTTGAAATGAAATTGCAAGTTGTTGGGAATAATAGGTATGCGGGGAATCAAAACGCTGTCTCCTTTAGCAGTTCCTGTAATAATGGTACATTTTATAATATTAATACCCAGCTCTGTGATACGAAGCCTAGTGCCGTTGCACAGTCTGGGTGCATCAAGGTTACGCATCAGCATAGCTGGAACGCCAACTTTAAGCTCCAACATATGGGACGGTACTCCCGTTAACTCCAGAGAATTGAGAAATTCAACGTGGTAGGCAGTACTATCGTCATCAGCCATCACAGTGTCTATGTATGTGTATATCTTTGAATTGCCAGCGGTGATGTCTAAAATTCTTTTGTTTATTTTATTGACCCACTCGTTCTTAGGCGATAGCACTGCCCTCTCACACAACCATTCATCATTACTTATATTAACATCCAAATCGGGAAAGACTTGCATGATAAGTTCGTCTTCTGTAGCTACTGGATGGGAAAATTCTTCGGAAAATTGAATTTTCCCATCTGCGTCCGTTTCTAGACGACCCTCACAAATTTTCAAAAGTTTATTTGCAAAGACACCTGATTCTTGGTCGTTGTACAGTCGGACGCGCATGTTGCATGTAAAATGGAGCTTTTCAATCCTATACCAGAGTGGCGACGCCTTGAGACATGCGTTTATTTCATCCGCCGGTGTGCCCTTTTCAATAACTGGTAGTGTCTGTCTAAAGTCGCCTGCGAGCAAAACGACAACGCCGCCCATCAACGTATGGTTGCCGCGGATGTCCTGCGGGCTGCGGTTCAACGCCTCTATTGCATGCTTGTGCGACATTGTGCACTCGTCCCATACTATCAACTTGCACTGTTGCAAAAGGACTCCCGTCCGCTGTTTTTGGTGATGTTGCATGTTGGGGTATCTTCGATTGCAAGATTAAGCGACAATTTGAAAATGGAATGTGCAGTCCGGCCACCGTTAAGCAAAGTTGCAGCAATGCCCGAAGAAGCTACAGCCAGAGCTATATTGCGGTCCTTGCGGATTTGGGCAAGCAGAAGATTCAGCACAAATGTCTTACCCGTACCCCCTGGTGCATCAAGAAAGAATCATCCCTCCTCTCCACTATTTACTCGGCACAAAATCGTTTCATAGACTTGACGCTGCTCAGGAAGTAATCGTGGTACCATTTCATTGACCTGCGCTTCTAAAACCGCGATATCGTAGTTTAGCTCCGTTACAACATCGCTTGACAATTCCCCTCTTCTCTGAGGTGTGGGTAGGCCGAAATCAGCAAGACATTTTCCAGATATGGTAATCATTTTATCTTCAATCAATACTAAAGCTTCGTTAATGATTAGATCATTCTGAGTGCCATCCAGCCTATATGCAATATCTTCTGATAAAGCGTCCTTGTATTTATCCCACAGCTGGAGCGGGTTTGATATTCCGCAGGTGCTCACTAAAATCGCAAACAGGTCCGTAACTTTGGCTGCTGAGCGACAAAGGACGGCTTCCGCCATAGTTGCGTCCCACTGGTTGTCATTTTCTAATAGTCCGCAAGCCTCACATGTTTCCCTAAACGTTACTCGCTCTTGACTATCTACGGTTTTAAGCCTCTGGAAACTTGTCGGGCCCCGCACCTGATTCAGCAACATTCGCAAGCAAAAACATTCAAAGTTGCTGACGTGCACAGTATATATCCGACCCAATGCGTCTCCTGCCTTCACACCTGGCCAGTTTTCAATCGGTGTTCCCTGTACACGACGCTTCCATTCCTTTCTAGATGCATTCCACGTATAGTACCGTGGTACATCAGAGTAGAGCAGGGTTTTGGCAAAGTTGTCATTTTCGCACAGTTCGAAGAATGCAGTCAGTGTTGTTTTCGGAGGTGTAGCCACTCTGTCTAGGAAATTCTGCTCAGTGAAGTATACTCGCTCGCAATTGGGTAAGTGAATTGCCAGGTGGGTGACAGCGGGGTGTCTCTCGTGCAGCGGTAAGCCCAAGATCCTCCATGCTGCTTCGTTGCTGCTGACGTATCTACCTGCCCTAAATGTTTTCACTTCATCTCTGAGGGTAATACCGGCGTTATATTGTTGGACACTAAAAACCGCTTGGTCATTTCCTTTGCAAATATATTTGCAAATGTATTTAATCGCTTGCACAGAACTGCAATATTCAACATTTAAATGTGCATTAAATATTTTACACAACAGGGGCGAATACGGCACAATCCAACTATTGTCCACTTCAACTTCCACAGGACCGCCACGAATTTTAATTTTAGTAGTCCTACCACCATGATCGGGTGCTCTCCGCCTGTATAGGGGATATCCACTGTTATTTGTCTGCGTATCCTTCAATAGTGCCCGGGGATACCTTTTTGTGCACTTTCCGTCCTTCATGCAAGGAGACAATTGGTTTTCTACGCCGCAGGGTCCGTGAATCATGTTTTTTACAATAATTTCATGTAACTTTTTATCCGTACTCGGGTCAGAGATCTCGGCACTAATAATGTCGTCAATTTGGGTGGGACATATTATTTCTTTAAGCCACAGCAACAAATGTACGTGGGGCAATCCACGTTTTTGCCACTCAATCGAGTACAAAAAGCATTGAGCCTCTCCATATATTTGGCCTTTAGTAAGTAGAGCTACTAATTTATGGACCTTTATATTGAACACTCTAGCTATGAGATCATGTCTGTCGTTTGCCGTCTGGCCAGGCATGAGCGCTTCGGTTATTTCTGTCCAGGCAGGGTTGCACGTGAACGTAATAAATAGGTCTGGTCTCCCGTAGTTGCGAACGTACGCAAATGCGTCCTGTGTGTACTCGAGAAGGTATCTCGGGCTGTTTACAAAAGATGAGGGAAGGATTACTATTTTCCCTAAATTGTTGGGGTCGACATTACCATCGGTTCTTATGGCGTCCTGTAAATGTACGTAGCTCTCTGTTCGCAGTCTTGTCTGATTAAGCGCTATGTATCTCAAGCGCTCACTTTCTATTTTGACTAGGCTGACCAGATCAAAGTACCTTTATAAGAGAGAAGCATTAAAAATTGCTACAATTATCCAATTATGGATGTATTTTTTCATTCCTGATAAACAAGGACTAAAAATAAAGTGTTATTGATTAATAATTTAGTTTCTACAATTCTTTAAAACTTAGAAAAAGTCCTTAAAAAACAAAGGCGTCCCCATTTGCCCCAAAAAATGGGGACGTTTGGTCAGTATAATTTTGACATACATATCCACCAGAAATTGGTTCAAAAGTTGCCTACATCGCAGTAGTAAATTAAAATCATTTCGCCGGAACATCATATGGAACGCGTAAAAGTCCATGCAGGATACCTTTTTGTTTGATATTGAACGGCTAGTAGCTGGATTAATTAATTGGATGTCAAAGTGGTATCCCTCCTGCCCTTTCTAAAATATGAGTGGGTACTCTAAAGCATCGTAGAACCGGTGCGTGTCGGCGAATCTAGAAAGCGTGCCGTCACGTGTTCGTAGAACAATGTCTCTTGCTGTGGTCTGCTCGCTGTCTGCAATCACGACTGCTATTTCGTTGCTAGTTGGAGCATTGTAGCGTCGCTCGTGTTGTCCGCGCGGCACTCTGTCGGGGTGGACTACTAACTTAAAGCTTTCATCGGGCATGTTGTCAAGTGCCGTTTTAAATTCCCTGACTAAGGCGTTATTGTCGTGCAGTACTCGTTGTATTTTACGGACCGTCTCTTTATAAACTCCTGCAATTAGCCTTGACCGTCGCTCAATTTCGGCTTCCTCGTCGCCCATGAAATAGGCCTGTAAGAACTCTGGCTGCGTGTTCGAAGTAGGCAGTAGAGACCCAATTCTATGATACACTTGACCTTGAATGGTAAAAGTTGGTGAAAATCCTGGCATTGCGATCACTCTGTCAGCACCAAAAGATGTCATATGGAAACATAAATTATATTTTCTAATATTATTCAGAAAACGCCGTGATTCCACTGTCTCGTAAGAAAATAAATGCTTTAAAGGCTCCACCGGTTCCTCTATTAAAGCAACGGAAACTTTTCCTCCAGAACAACACATTCCTGCAGTTTCTTCCTTCCATTTAAGTGCCCTACAAAATTTACACTCTTTACTTATCCTCTCCATTTTGATAAGCCCGTGGCTGGCGTAGTCAAGAGTTGAATCATATTCAAACGCAGCTTTATTAAATACGGACCACGTTTTTCTTGTAAACGTTTGCCGTCGCTGTACCTTCCGCTCAGCAATGGCTCGCCGTCGATTTTCTGCCTCTTCAAGAGATTCATTAACATGTTGGGTTGCCAAATATTCAGCGTGTTGTTGCCGCCTCAGTTGTGATTGCTCCAGAGTTTCAACAGCGCGTTGGGTTGCTAAATATTCAGCGTGCTGTTGCCGCCTCAGTTAGGATTGCTCCAGAGTTTCAGCAGCGCGTTGGGTTGCCAAATATTCAGCGTGCTGTTGCCGCCTCAGTTGTGATTGCTCCAGAGTTTCACAAGCGCGTTGGGTTGCCAAATATTCAGCGTGCTGTTGCCGCCTCAGTTGTGATTGCTCCAGAGTTTCAGAAGCGCGTTGGGTTGCCAAATATTCAGCGTGCTGTATTCGCCTCATTTCTGAATACTTCGGTTTTTCAGCTGATCTAGAAATAGCCTGTCGCTCTGCTTGCTCAATTCTTCTAAGCTCCGCTTGAGGAGTCGTCTCTTGACTTCTAGCTACTTTCATAGCCCGAGCTTTATTATTTCTGTTGAAAAGATTAGTTTTGCGTTTTCCGGGCATTTCGAAAAACTATCAAATAATAATAATAATAATAAAACCCTTAAAAGGGAACTAAAAACAAAGTACTACTATGAAATAATAACAAATCAAAAGAATTAAAACTACTAACAAAAAAAAAGTAAATTATAATTCAAAAAAGTAAGAAAACGCACGTTAAATGACAAAGTGAACTAAAAAGTTAAAAATGAGAATAGTAATTAACCAAAAATATTGAACGTGTGATGCTTTCTACTTATCTATATAATATTTCTTTAACGTGGTCCAATTACGATATACATGGGGATAAAAAATAATATTTATAAATGGACAATATTTACACACGCGGAATAAGCTCAATAATTTAATAAGAAAAAAGGACGACATTTGTCTGGTAAGAGTATACAGTACAATTTCCGGTGCATTCTAGCACCCCACGTATAGCCTTGTAAAATTAGTTGCAACCGATTATTAAAAAAAGAAAATAATTCGTTTAAGCACTAACCAATTTTATTTTGAAGACGTGTTCAAAGTTTTAAGATTACTGCATTAATTTTTGAGAAATCGTATACACCGTTTTTATGAACGGTCTCCGAAAAACAAGACTTACTGATTGAATTTTCCAAAACATTTAATGAAAATTTTATAAAATATTGTTTAGTCTCTTTTATAGGCTCAAAATTTTGAATAAAACATCTTATATTTAAAAAAATAAGAGAAAATGTGATTTTTTTTTTAAGCCTTCGAAACTCATATATCCACTTAACATGGAATACGCAAAATCATATTTTAAAGTAAAGTATTATTTTAGGCAAACGCCTATTGGCGGCGTTAATTTTTCTTAAGAAAAAAACACGTAATTGTACGTGACTGTCAAACAATGTGTTAAAGTGTTATTGTTGCAAATATAAAAAGTATTTAAAGAATTTTAAAATCATTTAAATCATCAATTAAAATTTTAAGAAAATTTAATTACAATAAAATTTAGACTTATTATAACTTAAAAGCATTTAAAATATAAAACGTATGAGATAATGCATGAAATATTACACAAAACATAAAATTAAACGTTTCGAGCTTTTTTAGCTCTTTATCAGTACAGACAAAAAAAATGAACAACTTAAAATAGTGCAACATACTCTACCGGCTCAGCGTACAGTCGGTAACAAAAGTGTCCGAACACTAGCAAAAATTCCTATGTAAAAAAAGTACACTTCATACGGTTTTGTTAAATAAATCCTTGTCGAATCCTGTACTTAGTCATTGTAAGACCATGATTCGATAAGGATTTATTTAACAAAACCGTATGAAGTGTACTTTTTTTAGACAGGAATTTTTGCTAGTGTTCGGACACTTTTGTTACCGACTGTATGCCTCATTCAGAGGAATGCCTCCAGAAAAATCCTGGAATGGTAGTCAGAACAATTAAAACAATTTTAATACTTTCAAAATCAGGGGAAAATTTGGTCTCTATGGCCGATCATTTGCTGATCATCTGTACTGATAAGAAGCTGAAAAAGATCCAATTGTCTAAATTTATGTTTTGTTTATTATTTTACTTATTGTCTCATATGTTTTATATTTTAAATGCTTTCACATTGTAATACGTTTGTTTTTATTGTAATTAAATTTTCTTCATAATTATTTCTTCATTTGTTAGAAAATTGTTTTTAAAATGATATATAATTGATTAAATTAGTTGCAATAAGTAAACGACAGTCATGTAAAGTTGCTTTTTATTAACTATATAGTTCACGATTTTTCCTGAAATGATCTAAATAACAATAATTTATGGCGTTATCTAAGCTATACAACGCCTTAATTAGATGAAATAATAAAAAAATTTCGATGCAATTTTGTAGCCAATACTGTCCATTCTGGGTAAGGCTTTCGTAGAATCAATATTTTTGAATTTCACTGCTTCAGGTTTACATTTTCTTTCATATTCAACATAATGTCTCATGGATTTTATAACGGTTTCTGTGTGTAACACTTTACATATTAAATTCTGTTGGCGATGCTTTACCATTGTTTGAGCGAACATTTCTTGTAGTGACGAAACATTTAAATTATTACAAAATACTTCATCTGAAGATTCAGTTTCTTCTGAAGGTGGAACTGGATATTGGGTAATTTCATCATTTTTCATGCTAATCTCAGAGATATCATCTTGACTGGTTTTAGAACTTATTGACTGACTTTGATCTGCATATTCAGTTTTTTGTAAACATAGAATTCCATCAGCAGATTCACTTTCTTCTAAAACTAGAACTGGATATTGGGTAATTTCATCATTTTTCATGCTAATTTCAGAGATATCACCTTGACTGGTTTTACAACTTATTGACTGACATTGATCTGAAGATTCAGTCTTTTGTAAACATGGTACTCCATCAGCAGGTTCACTTTCTTTTAACAGTGGAACTGGATATTGGGTAATTTCATCATTTTTCATGCTAATCTCAGAGATATCATCTTGACTGGTTTTAGAACTTATTGACTGACTTTGATCTGAAGATTCAGTTTTTTGTAAACATGGTAGTTTGTATTGAAGCATTGCATCCTTTTCCATACTAATCTCATAGTTATCAACTTGAATGGCTTTAGAACATGATGCACTTTGAACAAGAGATTCAGTTTTTTCTAAAAAGGGAAGTATGCATTCAGGAATTTCAACATTTTCTATGTTAATTTCGTGGACATCAGCTCGATTGACTTTAGTGTTTCGATTGGTATTTGCTGGAATTGGGTTGTTTTTTCTACATTTTTCTCTCATAGGTTTTGATTTGAACAGCTTTTCCCATATCCACTCCTTTCCCGCCAGTGATCCATCGTTTTCAAAAAGCTTGTGATTTAACAAAACTGAAGTTGGTGGCCTTGATTCAGGGGCAAGTCTTAAACAAGCTCTGCAGAAATTTCTTGCTATCTTCAACGTCTTATTTTTTATGCTGCAGTTCGGGAAAGACAATCGGCATTCTTTATTGAAGTTCTTTTTCTAAAAATAAATAAATAAATAAAAAGATAAATTATTAAAGCAAAAACTATTACACTTGTCCCCGACGTTATAAATATTATTTCATTAATAACCCCACCTGTGACTGAGAGGCTGTGCTCCCGAATATGTATATATAAATATATATATTAGGAATATAATTAGTAAGGTTAAAAACAAAAATCAATAAAATAATAAAAAGAAATACAACTATATATATATATATATATATATATATATATATATATATATATATATATACATATATATATATATTTTAATAAGTAAATCATTTTATAGGTTTTGATACTTATAGAAATTATGGTGTCTTAAAAACAATTCCTTTGTATTCAATTTTTAATTTTTATTTTCTAAACTGGTTGGGTTTCTTTCTTTTGGTAAGATATAGGGATTTAAGCTACTGTGATGTAGATTATTACATATTTTAAAATTTGTTTTATCTTTAAAAGATAGGTAAATTCTCTAAATAAATAAAGTTATAAATAAAATTATTTAATATTAAACAACTATTTAAAATATTACGGTATAACTGTTTTTAACCTATAAATAATAAATTTACAATATACGTTTTCTAATTTTTATGTCTTCCCTTTCATACCTTTTTCAATGTAACTGAAACAAATTCTTTGATCAATTCCTAGTATTCACTTAGCAATCCTAACGTAATGAAAATTCTTTTCATGGTGGAAAGGATATGTTTTGACTTATTTCTATCCTTTTGTTTTGTGAAACCAGAAAATAATTAATTCGGTTTTTTTAAATCTGTCATCAAAATGTATATCAAGTGCCCTCTTGTCGCCTAATTTACATCATCAGCTAGATAAAATATTTGCTTAGCTGTTTATTTCCCAGGAATTAAAATCTTGACGAAATCATGCCCACATTCACTAACAATGGTCAATAAGGTACTAGTCGCCTTTTCAAAAATGACATAAAAAAATTCGTAACGTGCCGCAACCATTCTCTATCTTAAACTTTGAACTTGGTGTCTATAAAATTAACGCCAAATGTAATATCATTTTTACACTCCAGTTTTGGAGCTCACTTACTTACTGACTTACGATCATGCAGTAGCTCAAGAAAGATTGGGGCTTTGGGCCCGGCCTTGTGCCTGGTATTGTTTTCCCCGCTACATACTGTTATTCCATCTATAGTCACGCAACAAATTAGCTTCTTTGGAATAATCAATAAATTTACCTGAACCAATATACTGCCTCATGGATCCGTTCTTGGGTGATGTACTTTCATCTACAGTTATTTTTTAACTTGACTTTTTTTACAGCTTATCCCGTGTGACCAACGCAATAATATTATCTTTTCGAAGCCTAAAATTCGTCATTAGGCACTGGAAAAAATCATCATTAGACTACTTTTTTTAAATTATTTTATTATTATTATTATTATTTGCTGGTAACTCTTAAAACATCTCTGCTTCCCTGCTCCCCTGACGATGTCCTCAATGTTATTTGGTTTATTAATATTTTTTGTCGACTTTCAGTTTTACGTTTTTTGCCTGTATTCATTTTTAGTTTTTACATTATCTATATAAATAAAGAGAAGTGTCTGTGTGTGTGTCTGTGTGTGTGTCTGTGTGTGTTTCTGTGTGTCTGTGTGTGTATCTGCGCTGTGGTGCTCACACTATTGATCGCAGAGCTTCCAAATTTGGCATATAGGTACCTGGGACCATGCATGTGTGCACCTCATCGAGATTTTTTCGAATTTCGAATTTGAATTTTTTAAACTAATGTTTTTTCGATTTTAAATATTGCCTTTAATGCTTCATTTTTCATAAATTTAATTATTTTGCTTCAATCGTCTGCGTATCTTAGCAACGGCTATTACGCAACTTATTTTTATTTAACTCATTCATTTGAAGGCGATTTTTTTTTTTTTTTTTTTTTTTTTTTTGTTATATTTATTGAAAATAAAATCGTAATGCAGAAGAAAAAATTAAGTATAATTAGTTTTAAATTTAAAAACGTATTTATAACAGTTATGCTTAATATTTTATAGTAGAACAACTTCGTATTTTTAATTTTTTAGTAAATTCCTTTAAAAGAAAAAACTTTTATTTATTCATTTTTTTTTATTTACTGTATTTATCGGGAAAAATGGTAGTATATACATAGTAAAAAGGATTAAGTTTATTAAAATTTATTTGTTTATATATATATATATATATATATTTATTTAATCTACTTTTTATTTTATTTTATTTTATTACATTGGTCGGAATCAAATCGTAATATAGTGTAAATAGAATGGGCTATAAAATACATGGTTCAAAACTAAAATATTTAATAGATTCTGAGATACAGTTATCTTTAAAATCGTAGTTCTTAAATAATAGCAGATCCCACCTGTCGTCGATAAATATCCAGATTGAAGTGCCCGGGAAAGATCTTCCTGCAGGCATGGGAAACCTAGACCTGATGCAATGCGGGCGGGAAAAGAGATGCCGTAGACAGCGGGTACCCAAAGCGAGGTTTGGAGCAATTTCAGTTTATTTTATTTTATTTTATTTTTATTTTATTTTTTTTATTTTTGTCTATAATGCGGTGTAAAAAAAAAATAAATATTAATTCGATTCTTTCGAAAATTCATTTAAATATAGTGACCAGCGAAGCGGGCGTAGCCTGCTAGTAAAAAATAATTTAATCGCGTGATAGACATGCCATGTTTTTGCTTATTTAATTTTAAATTTCTTTTTTTAATTAATAATATATATATATATATATTTTTTTTAAAGGTGTTATTTATTAGATACGCTGTAATTCAATTAGTTGCAAAGCTAAAATAGGTCTTGTCCACTTCCGAAGAAAATTAAACCCTATACTTTTTTAAATAAAAATTTTTGAATATTTTTTTGAAAATATTTACGATAAAGCACTTTCACATCATTTTTTCAAATTAAAAAAAAAAATAATAATACAATTTTGGACTTTAAATTGAAATTAATAGCTAGATTTTTAGATGAAAAATATAACTTATCTATGAAAGAGAAGAAAATTGTTGCTCTGCGTAGGTGCTGTCACCTAGCGTTAGTTTTGTTTTTTAAATGTTGCCTAATTTAACATTGGGATTCGCAGCGCGTGGAAGGCATCTACTTAAGGAGGCTCTGTTAATACATTCATTTGAAGGCGATTTTCTTTTTTTTCTTTTTTTATTATTATTATATTTATTGAAAATCAAAGGTAATGCAATAGAAATAAATTGTTACGTTTATGTATAAGTTTTATACTATAGCAACTTTTCACTTTTCACTTTTTTAATTAATTCCTTTAAGAGAAAAATCTTCATTATTATTATTATTATTATTATATATAATATTTATTGGGTGAAAAAAATGGTAGTTTATAGTAGAAACGATTAAACGATTAAACTGATTAAAATTCGTTTGTTTTTCATGTATTTAATTCCTTTTCAAAGAAAATCTACTTTTTTATTTTATTTTATTGCACTGGTAGGAATCAAATCGTAATATAGTGTAAATAACTGGGGCTATAAAACACATGGTTCAAAAACTAAAATATGTAATAGATGCTGAGATACAGTCATCTTTAAAATCGTAGTTCTTAAATAACAGAAAATCCACAAGTCGTCGATAAATACCCAGATTGAAGTGCCCGGGAAAGACCTTTCTGTAGACAGTGGGAAACTGGACCCGATGCAGTACGGGTAGAAAAAAGAGCTGCCCTAGGCAACGGGTACCCAAAGAAGCGAAATCTAAAGCGATTTCAGTGTTTTTTTTTTGTTTTTTTTTTTTTTTTCTTTTTAAGTTTTTATTTGTAATGTGATGTAAAAAATAAATACTGATCCAATTCTTTTGAAAATTCATTTAAATATAGTGACCAGCGAAGCGGGCGTAGCCTGCTAGTATATATATAAAATGTAGAAAGAGTATCAAATTTAATTATTCATTGCTGTATTGTTTTTTTTCTTTTTTTTTTTTTTTTTTTTTTCATGCAGTTATGCATACTATTATATTTAATAATTTATGTACAAGAATGCATATCATAATTAAAAAGACTAATGCCCGATATATAATATTGAAAAAAAAAATACAAAACATATTAATTAACGGAAAGAATAGGTGACTCAAAGCACTAATTTGAACATGGATTTTTTGCAGATTTTTATATTCTTTCCATATAATTGCACACACAATAATAATGCATGAATCCAGTTCTTCACCAATAAATGTGATTGAATCCAGAGCTGTCAACCATTCCGGCAAATTCATGCCACTATTCTTTTAAAGTTTTCCGTGACTTACTTAATCACAGAATTTCGCTAAAAGGTTATTCTTCGACAACTTTTATGAAACCATGGAAGCATCTGCGCAAATGCTAACTCAACGAGTCCAATGCTAAAATAGAGGTGACAGTCATCTGACTCAGAGAAAATGAGCAATAACACAGAGTGCGGAATTACTGGATGTTTTCCAAATTTCAAACTGCCGGTCAAGCTGGCATCCCTCCAACATTTTGGAGGCGTCCTCACTGCTAGTTTTAGGATATGTGGCTGCACTGTAAGTGGATATTTCTATAAAAATTTACTGGTAGACAGAAATCCAGCAAGTCAAGTCTACTAATGCAGGGCTTGAACTGGATTACCGTTTGGGTGTTTCTCGAGCTCTAAGAGGTCCATATATTGAAATTATTCTAGTGAATATTTCAAAATATAAAAAAATTATCTTTTATTGCTTTTATTGTGTTTTTGATGTTTTCCCTGTTGTTTTCGAGCTACAACGCCCTCTATGAACATAATTTGGAACAAACTCTTTTATTTGCTACACAAAACTTTTAATCATAAGAAATATTGTAATACGCATTCTCATACGTTAATTGCAGTCGGCAACAAAATTATTGAAGTACACATCCCCATTTTTCATATTTTGTTTTAATTTGATCGCTAATTTTTACCATCAACTTAATTTTTTATACACAACATAAAGACTAAGATGTTTACTTAACAAAGAAGTATTAGGTGCACATCATTTACGAATTATTGCTAGTTCTTCAATAATTTTGCTACCGACTGTACTTCATTTTATATTAAAGTTTAAAATGTGTTAGGTTTTTCTTTTTACCCTTTCTCTCTCTATGTGTGTATTTTTATCAACTGTGAATCGAATTAAAACTACAATTTTAAACTGTATGTAAACACAAACGTCCTAAAATAACAACAATATATACATGTTTTTTCTTACTTTCAAAATTTTAAAGAGTAGCGGATACATAATATCGCTCCAGCAGCACACTTCATCTGGAATATTTCTTGACAGATAATTGCCAGTGAAAACTTCAATTGAAATCATGCTTAAACACCACATATCAAATCCTTTTTCTTTCACTGGACGCTTACGATCCTCAGCTGAATAACATTCAGGGGGCAAGAATCCTTCGGGCATTTCATATCTAAAGGAGAAACAAAACCAACATTTTATTTAAGCAAGACGCATACCACACGTTTCAGCAATACAATACGGTGTCGCGAAAAAAGTTTTCATAAGTAGGCAAACTTATAGTTTCAAAAATTCAGTATAATTAAATATTTAGTTTAGATTTATATTGGTTAATTAGTAGGTTGAGATGATAAACAACCCTGCGTGTAAGCATCTACCAATATATATGTATATATATATACACACAGTCGGTAACAAAAGTCTCCGAACACTAGTAAAAATTCCTATATAAAAAAAAGTACACTTAATACAGTTTTGTTAAATAAATCCTTGTCGAATCCTGTTCTTAGTCAGTCTAAAAACAGGATTCGACAAGGATTTATTTAACAAAACTGTATTAAGTGTACTCTTTTTTACATAGGAATTTCTGCTAGTGTTCGGAGACTTTTGTTACCGACTGTATATATATATATATAAACTGTTCATGCATAAAAATTTGCCTCTTTTTTTTTTCTCTCTCTCTCTCTCTCTATCTTCCCGCACTTTTCTATAAGAATAAACTTATTTTTTAATTTATTGGTTTATTTTATGCCAAAAAGTGCTATTCCAAATTAGTGTGAATGACTGTACAGAGCCTAATGAAATTTAAGCCAAGAAATTTTATTTACAAAAATTATACAGCTTTCTCCAATAAGTCCGAACCAGAAAAACTTATTGTTATTTTGATTCGACCAATATATATATCTACAAAAAAGACACTTAAAATGTACAAAAAAGCCAAGCTCAAAGAGAGAGAATTGATTAAAGTTGTGTCTAAAAAGGGTGTGATATCAAATTCCCAAGCTTACATTCAAATACTTATTTAATATTCCCTTTTAACTAAATTTTCACATGTGAATCAAGTGCCTTATGATATGTTGATAGAAATCCTTCTTTCCTGTACTAAATACATCATAGCGTGTTTCTGAAAAATATTATTATTTTTATTTATGTATGATGGGCTTGGCGGCCATCTTTCAAAGTTTTACGTTAGTTTGAATTCTATAAATCTCATCAATTACATCATGAGTTGGTTGATTGGTTGGTTAATTGAGTTTTATATCGCGCTAGTGCTGCGCAATGAGAAATAATTATAGGATGGGAGGATGGGAGTGCGCCAAACTTAACACTGTTAAAACATAAATTGATTCAACTTGTGTGCTTAACGGGGCTTTTGCGATGTTTTTAATGCATTTTTTTTTTCTTTTTTAATCTGAATATTTCAACCCCTGTTGAATGGAATAACCATATTATTTTTACGAGATATTTATTCCAAGAAGCTAAATTCAAATTGGGTAAATATAACGGGGGGTGGAAGCTTCTATGCTTCCCCCCTCCCCCTCTTCTTCATGTTTTTACGTTAATTTAAATTTTTATATTCCTTATTCCCGGCATTTATAGGATGGAAGTGCACTTAATACTAAATAATTATAAGAAATCATGTTATCGAAATATTTCCGTCTCTGCTGAATGGAATAGCAAAATTAATTTTATATGAGATATATTTTAAGAAACTTCTTTCAAATTGTGTGAATGTTTATTCATTACTTGAAAGATGGCCGCCAAGCCCATCATACATAAATAAAAATAATAATATTTTTCAGAAACACGCTATGATGTATTTAGTACAGGAAAGAAGGATTTCTATCAACATATCATAAGGCACTTGATTCACATGTGAAAATTTAGTTAAAAGGGAATATTAAATAAGTATTTGAATGTAAGCTTGGGAATTTGATATCACACCCTTTTTAGACACAACTTTAATCAATTCTCTCTCTTTGAGCTTGGCTTTTTTGTACATTTTAAGTGTCTTTTTTGTAGATATCATTTATTTTTTTTAAATAGTTTTTATATTTACTGGAATTAACCTGATACTTTACATCAGGTATGTCCTGGATTTCAACTCAGCTTTTGTGCGATGTTGTTCTTTATGTTAAACTGCATTACAAAGTTTTCTTTGCGTTAAACTTTCCATAATTCTGGTTGCTAGACATTATCCATGGGTTTTCTATGCAGACTAGTATGTCGTGTTCATCACAAAACTTTCTTCTACATTTTCCTATACATTTTAACGCAGCACAAATTATTTATTATTTTTTTCATTATGAATGCTGAATATTACCAACTCAGAGAGGTATTGTTGCACAAAATGTCCAACGGAAGTAAATTTTCACCATGCAGATGGCATCCTTTCAGTTCTAAAAAAAAATTGTAGTATATGAGCTCCACTTATCGGCCGATAGGCATCGAGATTGAATCAGCATAATGTCTCATAATGGCCTTTTCACATATTAAGTTTTGTTTCATTATATGCAACAGAACCTTTCCTTAAATTGCGAAAATCGCTGTATAGCAGCGCCACATGTTGAGATATTGGTACAAAAGTTGATAAGCACTATAATTTGTAACAATGTAAATTTATGCAATTCCATGTATTAGTTACTCAGATATAGCCTTCTCTGAAATTGCGGCAATCACTGTATAGCAGCACCATGTTGAGCAATTGACACCAAATATTGATAAACGCTATTATACATCAAGGTTCAATTGCATATAAATTTATATGTAATTCTGAGCAGTAGCTCCTGATATCTAGTTGGAACAAAACTTTCGCCACACACATAGAACACACACACGCAAATAGAAATTTTCTAAAAATAGTCAAATTGTTTTCAGGAGCTCTTACAACGTGTAAATCCATTAAAAACCGAAAGTCGAAATTCATTTCAATAAAATGACAAGCGAAGCGGGCAAAGCCTGCTAATATACTATATAGAAGGAAGTAGAAATCTTTATGCATCATAATTATCATTGTCAGATTGAATTGAAGGATATTAAAATTGGATACTATATCGTGTACTGACTTTCTTATTCTAAGGTATGAAAAATATTAAAAAATCAGCAATTCAAGCTATAGATTTGAAACAAATGTTATTCAAAAATGTATTCATTTCTGTTTTCAGGCATATAAAATTTAAAATTGTACAAAATAATAAAAGCAAAGATTCTTTGGTTAAAAAAATAACTTATAAAAAGAAAAAGCAGCTCAATTTGAAATTAACATTTTTCGGGTAAACTGAGATGAAGCGTTTTCATATTTGGCGATTTATGTCTCTTTGGCGATATTTAACAGTTTTTCAGCAATTAGGATAGGAAATTTTGATTTTTAAAAGTTAAATTTTATAAAAGTTCCTAGATTAAGTAATTGTCTATCTGAAAAACCAGTTTTCAAAGAATTCTGCACATTTATGAATTCTCTAGCTTGTTTTAAAAAAAATTTCTTGAAGAAGAAATTTTTTCAAAAAGTTGTCAAAACATCTAATTTTACGCTAAATTGAAAATGCTCCCATTTTTTTACTTATTAACTTAGAAAGTTCGTTTTTATCTCAAATTAAAGATCTCGTTGATACGAATATTTTACTTTTTGTTTCATTTTACTGCGATATTTGGTTCGTCCAATATTTAAAACTTTACGGAAAAAAAATTTGCCGATTTAACATGGGAAAGTTGGTTTCTGTATAATAAGCATTTAACGATCTTTGGTTATTTCTGTCGATTTTATCATTGGCGCGTTCTGCTTTGTGTTAGTGGTAGTTTGTTTGTTTTGCTTTTCTCTGAGCTTGGCTTGGCAAAACGACCGTTTCTGCTTGATATATATATATATATGTATATATTAGAGCCAACTATTTAAGTAAGACGCATACCAAGACTCTACGCACGCCAAGCTCGCCAAAGTTTGTCATCAAATAACGCATTTCGTCACCAAGTCAAAAATTTCGTCATCAACTACCAAATTTTGCCGCCAAATCAAATTTCATTGCTAAGTCGCAAGTTTTGTCACCAAATTGTATATCTTTATGGCTTCTATTTGTTGAATGATTATGAGCTTGGATTTTAAAAAATTGAATCATTTACTGACCAATAAATCTAGACTAAAATTTTAAGTAGAATGAATAGTAGTAGTTGATAATTAAATTTCTTAAAATCAGAATACCGACGTAAATAATGCAATGTGTGGGAATAAAGCCATTGGCTAAGTATATGTGTTATGCATATGTAATATTTCTTTCCTTTGGTAACATTAACGTAAAAGAATCTGCCTTTGCCTTTAAGCTTGCCGAAAAGGGATTTTGTTTTCTTATTGGACTACTTACGTATCAAAATTTATGCAATTATACACTATAAAATTTGAAATACAGCCTTTTTGTAAATGGAGGAAATTGCAGCATAACAGGTGCATATGTTGAGCAGCGATATGCACAAATAGTTAACAAGGACCAATTTATGTTAAACTGCAATTAAATATAAATTTTTATGAAATTCTGTGAATTAATTCGTAATCTAGCACTGCCACAAAATTTTGATCACACACAGACAGATGGACATTTTCTAAATATGGCTCAGTTATGCACAGGAATCTCAAAATGTGTAAATCTATCGAAAACAGAGGAAGTTAAAAATTTTAATGAATCCAATACATTTTTAATGAATATAGGAAAAAGTAATAAATAAATCTGCAATAAAGTAAAGTAAAATAATTAATTAATTATACAAGCTGAGTTCGATTTTAAGATTTGAATTTGCTAAATAAGCAAAAATTCCTATATAAAACTAGTATGTTGTGGCCACCACAAGACTTTCTTTACAAATTCACTCAACAACAATTAAAAAAAAAAAAAAAAAAACGATTTTTTTTTTTTTTTTTTTTTTGTTAAAAGTAAAAAAAAAATCGATAACTTTGTTTTAAATTATCACAAATTTATAGTTCAACCATTCGTTTTAAAGGTATTGACGAGACCTTTCGAAAGACACCCATCTTGAAAATTTATCCCCCATCCCGGGGGTACTTCCCCCCAGGGGGGGAAGCGATGCCCCCACATGCACAAATTTCTTTCCTAATTAACTACTACTATTATCAATAATTCATATTAATTTTACAATCACAGGTTAAGAATAACTCTCATTATGTACATTTATACGAAATTTTGTCCTACACTGCCATGTTAAAAATTTAGAAAAAAATAGGATCACAGCGCCACCTGTTGAGCGATTGATCCCCAAATCTAATCAGGAACAGTTTATGTCAGGGGCCAACTAAATACCAAGTTTGGTTAAATTTCGTTAAGAAAAAAAAAAAAAAGATTTTGTTTTTCTAAGTTTTTTTTCGTTAAAAGTAAAAAAAATCTATAACTTTGTTTTAAATTATCGCAGATTTATAGTTCAACCATTCGTTTTAAAGGTATTGACGAGACCTTTCGAAAGATACCCATCTTGAAAATTTACTCCCCTCGAGGGGGAACTTCCCCCCCAGGGGGGGTGGCGAGGCTCCTACACATACAAAAAAAAAATTCCCAGTTCACTATCTCTATTATAAATAATTCTTGTAAATTTCATAATGATTACTAAGAAATAATTCTCTTTATGCACATTTATGCAAAATTTTGTCCTATATCACCATGTTAAAAATTTAGAAAAAGAGGGATGGCAACGCAACCTGTAAGACAATTTTTACCAAAAGTTGATAGGCACTAATTTATGTCAAGGTGCAACTACATACCAATTTGCATGAAATTCTGTGCAGTAGTTTCTGAGATACAGTTGCCCCAATATTTTGTCACACACACACACAGACAGACAGACTGACAGACAGACAGACAGACATTTTCTAAAATTGGTCAAATCGTGTTCTACAGTTCCCTAAACGTGTAAATCCATCAAAAACCCGAGGTCGAAAATTTTTACGAATCCAATACTTTCTTCTATTGAATATAGAAGAAAGTAAAAAGCAGAGTTAATACTGTTTTGTTAAATAAATCCTTGTCGAATCTAATTCTTAGGCTGGCTAATAACATGATTCGACAAGGATTTATTTAACAAAACAGTATTAACTCTACTTTTTTTTATGTAGGAATTTTTGCTAGTGTTCGGATACTTTTGTTAACGACTGTACTATAATATTTAAATATAAAAAACATTCATAAAATAGAGTTAACGTGTAAGAGACATTTATTTTTTTAGACTAATTAATCCTTTTGTCGTACATAAGATGATGAATTAATTTTATCTTAAATATTTCATTGGAAGAAAAATGCTGCTACATGTACAGTCGGCAATAAAAGTCTCCGAACACTAGCAAAAATTCCTATGTAAAAAAAAAGTGCACCTAATACAGTTTTATTAAATAAATCCTAGTCGAATGCTATTTTTAGACTGACTAAGAACAGGATTCGACAAGGATTTATTTAACAAAACTGTATTAAGTGCACTTTTTTTTTACATAGGAATTTTTGCTAGTGTTCGGAGACTTTTGTTACCGACTGTACACAAAAACTTTATCCTAGTTGATTATTACAAACAAAAATTTTCAGTTTTAAAATGAGTGTTTTTTTTTTTTTCTTTTCTTTAATCTATATCTTGTCCATTTTTACGAAATTTTGTCCTATACTGCCATGTTAAAGATCATGATAGAACTGGAAAATAGCGGCACTTGTTGAACAATATACTCCAAAAGTTGATGAGCACCCATTAATGTATTCTAAAAATAACTTTCATTTTCATTAAATTATGTTCATTAATTCTTCATCTAGAGCTGACATAAAAATTTTGTTACACACATAAAGATACTCATACAGACGAATATTTTTAAAATATGGTCAAACCGTATTCAGAACATCTCAAAAAGTGAAAATACGCCGAAAACTGGAAGTCAAAACTTTTTACAAATCCAGTACTTTCTTCTATACTTAATCTTAAAAAGAGTAATAAATAAACAACCATATGCAGGGTTCCCAGCATGAAAGACAATCAAAAATAGTTGCTTTAGTAGCCTTTAATGTTTGAAATAGTAGCCAAAGAAGTAGCTATTCTGATTGAAATAGTACACTGTAAAAAATAGGTCCTATTTGCTGCAAGAAATTATCTGTGATTTGAGGAAATACGCGTGATTCACGAAAAAATTACGTTGTCAGAACGTATTTTCTCAAATTACAGAGAATTTCTGGCAGCAAATAGGACATATTTTTTACAATGTAGCCAAAATAGTAGCCACTCCGATCCAAATAGTAGTCTTAGAGTAAAAAAAAAAAAAATCATCTGTACATCAGACTTGCCTCAATTCTAAAGTTTAATCGTTCTATATTTATTAGTTTCGGAGATATGGTAGTCATAAGATCTCTCCCCCTCTCCCCACTGTAAAAAAATTGTCTTATTTGCTGCCAGAAATTCTCTGTATTTGAGAAAATACGTTCTGACAACGTAATTTTTTCGTAAATTACGCGTATTTTCTCAAATTACAGAGTATTTCTGGAAGCAAATAGGACATGTTTTTTACAGTGCACATACACACACCAATTGCCAAAACCCACTTTTTTGGGCACAGGAGAACTTAAATCAGATTAAAACTGGAAATCGAATTTTTCGACCGAATACAATAAGTACTCCCATTACCCAATTAGTTGGGTAATAGAAGTAAAAATGCAGTGAAGGGGCAGAAAAAATAACAGGTAACAATATTTTATTCAAAATAGTCCCCATTTTCCTGAAAATAATGCTACCTGAACTGAAAATAGTAGCTTTTAAGCCACTTTTACACAAAAATAGTTGCCATAGTAGCCTGGGGTTGATTTTAGTAGCAAATAGTTGCTTTTTAGTCGCCGCGGGGGAACCTGCATATGGAATTGTAAAAGTTTGATATCCAAAAATACATACTCAGTTGTGTATTTTTCAATCCCACTCATGCGATGAAATCCAAAAAGTTGAACACTTTTATCGCTGCAAATCATTACATTGCTCAGTTTCAAATTCAGAAAACTCAATTTCTTTGTATGTAGGTAATCAAGAGCCAATGTTATTTCTTTTATCCACGAAACTGCAAGCTTAAAGTTAATAGGTTCATCAAAGATTATTTTTTTCTTCAGCGCATCTTCTAATGTTAAATCAACACGCTTAGATATAAACCATGTCAAACCAAATACTGAAAAATCAGCGGTATCCAACAGAGGTAGTATATTTTTGTTGTTTAATTGCCCCCATTCTTTTTCTTTAGGACCCATGTCTTCACTCAACACCATTTTCATTGCCAATCCTTTGCCACCCTCTTCATTCCATACTCGTAAAACTGTAGAGACTGATCCTTGCCCAATTACTTCAGTGAACTTAAAATTCAAAGTTTTTCTGAAAACATCCGTTATTTCTTTGTGGTATACATCTTTAGATATTCTTTGATTTTTGCGAAGTTTTTTCAGTTCAGATATAAAATTCAAACTTTTTTCCATCATGAAAATTAAAATTGAAAAATATCGACGTCGTATATAAAAAGTGATTGAGGCTTATTTAAATTAAGATAATACTTTTGTCATACAAACTGGATAAACTAATTCTTTTGAAACACAGTGAAATAAATATGTGTATGCATATTGTTTAAATTAAACAATGTAGTTACGTTTCAGATTTTTGTTACATTGTTTAAAACAACAAGCAATGTACATTGTTCGAAATATTTTCGTACATACATTGTAACAATTAAAGAATTTTGTTTCAAATTCCGGTAACAATACGAAGGTGGAAAGATTATACACTAATTTTTATTTTTCTTACCCATACATGATAAAATATTGTTTTTAAGTCTGATTTTTCAAATTTTATTTTTTCTTATATTTACACATTTTGTGGTCTCCTGAATACGAAAATTGGGTTTTTACAGATTGACATGTGTGTGTGCGTGTGTCTTTTATCATCATAACTGAAGAACAAATACTCGTATTATCAGGAAGTCCAAATTCAGTTTTCCAAATGTGTATAATATGGAGATGGGTATAACTTTAGTATATCTCCACAGCTGAATTTGACGATTTTTCTTTGGCGCCGTTTTGAACGATAACGATGTCGTTCTGGACTGTTTGCGATATGATATGGCAGCCTATATGTTGTTTATTTTGGATTTATGATTTTATGATTTACGATTTAGATTATGATTTTTAGATTTATGATTTAGCCATAATCGCCAACAAAAAATCGCCAAATATCGTTGTGGGGATATACTAAAGTTGTTCCTGGAGATGCTACACGAAACTTTTTATGAGGATTGTACAAATCGTTCGTTTACAAGGACATATACGTGGCTCTCAACTTTTAAGCTTTTTAAACCAGGTTCTGAAAAATCCCAATTGCCTGGTCGACACGGCGACTAAATTTCAAGAGGCAAATTTTCTTTTAAATTAAAGATAAAACTTCTGTTTTCTGTCTCTCTCTCTCTCATTTTGCTTTTCTCTTACATTATATACACTAAGCGACAAAAAAAAAAAAAAAAAGCCGCACTTAGATATTTTCCTTTTCGCCTTTTACAACCGCCAATTTTATCGTTTAAAAAGCAAATTTTCGAACAGATTTTATTATGTTATCATCCTTATACACTTTAGCTTTGAGTCCAGTGTTAAAAATAAAATGCAATTATCAGGAAAATTGTAATTTTTTTAATTATTTCAAAAATGGTAAGGATAAGGCAGTTAACGATGACACAAAAAGTATTATTTTTTGAATGAAAATCAAAAAATATTTCAATACGCGAGATGGCAAAATAATTAAATGTTAACGAAATATTGGTAAAAGGGTTTTTAGCAAGATATAAAATTTTTTGGCCGTTTAAACTGGAAATTTGGTTTTAGGCGGCTATGTTGCTCATCCAAGCGAGATGACCGTAAGTTAAAAAGCCATTGCTTATAAGATCGGTTTGTATTACATTTAGAACTTAAAAGGGATTCAGAAAAAGTGTTTAGCAGCATAATTTCTTTAACTACAGTACAGCAATTATTAAACAAAGCAGGTTTAAATGAGAGAAAATTTGAAAAAATTCCCTTTTTAGTGAATAGAATTAAGAAAGCAAGACCTCAGATGGCTAAAAAAATAAAAAAATTATTAGTTAATTATTGGGGTGAACTGGTTCTCTTTGATGAGTCAAGTTTAATTTATTTCGAGCTAAAGAAAACAAGCAGATCTGACAACGAAAATATGACTGACTTAATGAAAATCGCACTTTTAAGAGAGTGACGCATTCTCCGTACATTATAGTACGGAGGTTCATAACTTTTCAAACAGTTAGGCAAATTTTTATGCTCAAGAGATCAATTAACTCGAAATAAAACACAATCTTCATAAAAGTGGTGCCTGACCAACTATTTTGGAGGTATCTTGGACATTTCCGTAAACAGCATTTCACAATAAAAATGTACCTTACTGCACGGCGTCTGTGGTAAGTTTACTCACTTCAAATTGTCAAAATTTCCTATCTATTCCCATGAGAACCTATTATTCTGTAAGTAATCATAACTTTTTTCACTTTAAGTTAAACCCCATAAAAGATATAGTAGAATTTCTTCTTTACCAGACATGGAAATTGTCCTAATCGCGATCCGCTCGAAAATTTTTCGTCTATAAAAAGGCGGGGGAGAGGGGAGAGGATTCGAAATTTGCAGTCTATAACTCTGCCAGAACTAGAAAAAAATGTTTGTGATATTTGACACATTGAAATTTCTGATATTTATATTAAAACATTGTATAAAACTATGCCATTGCGCATTAAAACAATAATTCCATATAAAGGTGGAATTAACCCAATGCAAAATACATATTTTTAACAAAAAAATGCTTAGATCTAACAAATAAATAGTTTTATTTCATATATTAAAATATAACTTGTTTGTTTCATATAGTAAATCATAATAGAATACAAAGTGTATGGTTATTGCATTATGTTCAAAAAGAAAGTTTTATGCAGATTTTTTAAAAAGTACTTCCTAAAGTGCAATAAAGTGAATTATTAAATCGAAAATGTACACAGGTATCATTTGATCACATTGGTATTATGCAAACAAGACAGTTTTATTTGTTTCAAACATTAATTTTAAAGTTATTACAAATAAAAAATGTATAAGTCATTTTTTCTGCAGTGCGGCTTTTTTTTTGTCGCTTAGTGTATATGATATAGAAAGCATTGTTCTTGGTAATAAATTAAAGAACTGGTGTACAATAAAAAATTAAGCTTAGAAACTTCTTCACACACTATGATATTGATATAAGCATTACCAGTTTCGTAAGGACGTGGCCTTTCTTCTTCAGATGCAAAAAACATGTGCTAACTTTCGAGGCAAAAACAAGACTTGAAGTCTTGCATCTACTGACTCCATTGAGCTATCTCCATTGAATCTTGCTTTCTTCCACTGAGTCTTGCTTTTGCCTCCAAGGGGGGCAAAGAGGCTTCAATTATTTGCGCCCTGTCGGACGATCTGTAACATAGACCTTATATAGATAGACTACGCCACCAATAGGACTACCCATTATAGTGAATGTCTTCAACATGAGGGTGTAATCTGATACCTTCATCTTTTGCGATCTTCGCCGTATGTCACGTGACAGCGACTTGAGGGAGATTCTTCCATAAGAAAGCACTTACTTTTGTAAGAATTCACACAAAAAATTATCCCCTTCTAAATAGTTTCACACAAAAGAAACTTTTTTATAATTAATCTATGACATTTTAGCTTTCCAACGATGTGTAAATCTTAAGGCTTAAATGAAAAGTATGTCTATGTGCACAATACAGAAATTAAAAAACCCAAAACTACTTTCTTTCCTATGGAAAAATAACATAATATTCATTCTCGTCTCTCTCTCTAGGTCCGGATCACGTGATAATTTAGTTGGGGAAGCTAGCTCATGTCGCGGACAGATAATGAGGGTTGATGCGTGGTCTATCTATATAAGGTCTATGATCCGTAAGTCGCGGGACTCTTTATTACAGCCGGTGTTCTCAGAATGTCGGCATCTTGAGTTTAGTACTCAACGAAAGGTCATCATTAAAAATAATTACAGTACACTCCCGATTATCCGCAGCTCCGGATTCTGCGGATAATGCAAATCGCGGATAAACCGCAAAAAGTTTAAAAATGAGGGGTAAATGAGATAAAATTATTCTAGCTTAAAAACGCGCTTGTATTATATACAAGGTGGCGGCATACCAAATTTATTCCCCCATTCTTCCACCAGTATTTTTCTTTCGGAATTTTTGATAGTAAGTTTGAACGATTAATTAAGTGAAAAATTATTATATAAATATACTGGTGAAAGAATCAGGGAATAAATTTGGTATGTCGCCAACCTGTATATAATACCTAATACAAACAGTGACTATAATACCTGTATATAATACTTAATACAAAAAAAAAAAAAAAAAAAAAAAAAAAAGTACTATATTTTAAATATTTATTCAAAATATAGTACTATTTTTTTTTCTTTGTATTTTATAAACTACATGATGTGAAAACAATAAATAAAATAGTGTATTTACGATGAAGTCAAGGTATAATCTGTAAGCTAACTTAAGTATGTTTGTTTGTTTTGGGATTAAGGCAGATTGACAGCTCTAGGGTCCTAGGTCTGAGGGGCAGTGCCTTCCGTGGAGGTCTTTCTAAGGGTTCCTAGCCCGTATTTACGCAAGCTTCGGAGAAAAACACGGAAAACTCCGAACGGCTAGCTTAAGCTAATTTATGCATCAAATTAAAAGTACCGCAGGCTTGCCAACATTTTAATTTATTCCAGAGCATTGTGAGCACTCGCTTTTTTTTCGCACCACTTTTTTTGTAGAGTAATTTTCTCTAATATTTAACTACGATTATATAAGAAGAAAAATACATTTCAAGAAAAGTGGTGTAAAAAACAAAGGCGGGTACCCACAATGCTTCGGAATAAATTAAAATGTTGGCATGACACGTCTGGTACTCTACTGCACATATTCTCTACTGTATACTACGAAAAATAAAACAAAAACAATGTACTTCTTTATATTTATAATTTTTCTGGGAAAAAAAAACTTTTTTTTTTTAGTTTTTTTTTTTTTTGAGAAAACACTCTCTTGATCCCGCGCTTTTCCTGCGCTAGTGTATAATAATTTGTTTAATGTAGTTATAAATCAAGATGAATATCATTGAGAGAAGAATAAATAAATATATGTATATACTAAAATCCAAATTATTTTAAATTATTTTATATACTTCATGCTTAGTTAATAGTAGTTGGTATATAGAAAAATAAATAAATTAATTAATATGTAAACTTGATCATGGTACAGCCTTAATGCCCTTGGCGACGTTTGAATTTTTGTTGCCGTTTTAGACCAATATATAAGTTATGCGATTATTGTTCCTATACGCAAGCGAAGTGTGACGTCACTGACCGTCCGTGGATGCAAGAAAATGATTTCCTATGTTAATCGCCCATTGGATTTTTTGTAAAAAATTATTAAAAATCGAGGAAAATTATTTCCCGATTTTAATTCCCATATTTGGGTATATATATGCATTAGTTATCATGTGCATGTGTTAGATTGAATTATTTGGCTGTCAAATTGACAACATTTTAATTTTAAATTTCAAAACTCTGTCGTTCTTGGCGCTTATTGTATTTGGTGATCAAAAACGTAATACGAAAATATACATGCCAGATGTATATTTTCGTAATATGCATTGTACGAAATATTGTTTCATATTATTCATTACTCTCTTAATATAAGTTGTTAAAATAACCATGATTTTTGAAAGGAATTAAATTATGTTCTCCAAATAATTTGGCGATATTTTTTTTTTTTTTTCTGCCAAGGATGACCGATATCAAATCTATTCCGCTGCAACATATTAGTATCTTATATCAGATACTTTATTTAGACATTTGAAAACAAAGTTGACTTCAAATTATGATAGAATATTTATCATTTTCCTTTTAATTAGTATATTAGTTGGATATTTATTGTGTTAATATCATCCTTTGAAATGAAATGTTCGTGTTTTCAATCGAATATGGAAGTTTGCCATTTTTTTTTCTAGAGTTTTGAAATTAAAAATTCAAATTTTGTCAATTATACAACAAAAATAACTTAATCTAACGCATGGACATGATAACTAATACATATCTATACCTAAACATGGGGATTAAAATCGGGAAATAATTTTCCTCGAATTTTAATAATTTTTTACAAAAAATCCAATGGGCGTTTAACATAGGAAATATTTTTCTTGCATCCACGAACGGCCAGTGACGTCATCACATAGCTTCCGTATTTCTTTCTATCTTTTCCTTGGCGAAAAATGTCCGATCTACTTCAGCATCAAAATTTAAAAAATTGTCCAGAATTATCAATTAGAAAACACCTTTAATATAATGCTGAATTAGCTTTTATGCCAAGCGTGTTTCATCCGCCGTAGTAAAAAAAAAAAAAAAAAAAAAAAAAATCTGAAGTTTTTGGTATATAAAGAAATGCTATGAAATAAAATTCAGAAGAAATATGTCAGATTTCTAATATTACTATTTTATTTTAAAATTATAAAGTGTCATTTTCTCATAGACCAATTTAACATTTAGTAATTTTTGATTTTTCGCGTGAAAGCATATTTCATTTTATGTTGAAAACAATAAATAAATAAATAAATAAAAATATCTCGTAAACTTTTTTTGGCAACAATTAAAAAGTTAAATGGCTTATATTAAGTCAATTAACAGTTTATTATTTTCATATTTTAATTAATTTAAAAGAATCTAATCAAATTTTCGGAATAAATAGTAGCCTATGTTCTATTCCAGACTATTCTCTATATCTGTACCAAATTTCATCCATATCCGTTTAGCCGTTGTGGCGTGATTGAGTAACAAACATCCATCCATCCATCCAAACTTTCGCATTTATATATTAGTATAGAATTAATCATGGCGATCAAATTAATTATGCTGCTTTAATTTTTTATAGCTACAAATTGAAAATAGAGGCCAATCCTTATCAAAGCGTATCGACATAAATTGCAAAATAGATTTATTTTATTTTTATTTTGGCGATGAACTATAAGGGCCATCGTAATTGCATTTGTAAAAACTTGCAAAAACATGCGAGCTACTTCAGTGAGAAATTTAAATTTCATCGAGGAATGCTGTATTAAAGCTATTCCATTGCTTTAAAACAATTTTTCTCAATTTTATTCATAAAAAAAAAAAAAAATCTTCATTTTTTTTTTTCTGCATAAAAAGAAATATATCTATATTAATTTATTTCTTTTTGCAATCACTTTTTTTTTTTTTTGTCTTTTTAATATTTTTAAAGCTTTTTTTTTTTTTTTTTTAAATATCTTTTGTGACAGTTATCCGATTGAACTAAAAAATACGATGTTAGCTAGATTTTTTTCCTGATTAATAAGTGCACCAATTTCTGACAAAATCTAATAATTTGGACTAAATATCTGGACAGATACAGTGACAAGCAATTAGCTTTATATATTTAGATAAAAGCAAAACTCTTTGTACATTCATTCATGGTGATACATAAAAACTGGTAAAGACGTTGTCTGACGGAAATATCACGATATGTCACTATGGGAAAGAAAAAAAAAAAAAAAAAAAAATCAGCTTAAAAAAATCTAGAAATCCTTAAAATGAGACTTGTTCGAGAAATCTCACTTAAAGGATGTGATGATGTTTCAGTTCCTAGCAGACGAAAACAGATTACACTGTCCACGCTCCATCTATAAGAAATGATTCAATAAATATAAAAAGTAGGTATTTAATTATTGCAGGGAAAGTAAAACACAGAAAAAAATAAAATCAGCAAAATTTTGAAAAGTCTCCAAAAGACCTCAACATAATTTTGAAAGTCCCCAAAAAAGCCCCTAAAAATATTTAGCCCCCAAAAAAGTCCCCATCGGCCAAAAAAGTCCCTAAATTTAGGGGCTAAGTCCCCAAGTTGGCAACCCTGGGCTAAAAACTAAAGTCTCTTCTCAGTTCGAAAGTCTTTTCGCCCTCCAGTCCAGCGCCCTCTAGTTAATCTAAAAGTCATTACAGGGCCTATTGCATATAGTGATAAAATAATAATGGAAATATGAAAATGGATCATTTGAGACAACATCATTTGTAGGCGCCGGTCTAAAAACAAATCTTTAAAAACGAATTAAATTTTATTTAATTTTGCGCCGACTTCAAAATTTATGTTTAATTGTAGTGTTTAGGTTGTTTGTCGAAGGAAATTATTTTATACTTTTAGGCGCAATTTACAGTTCCATTTTATGGCACTTTTCTTTTATTTTTAGTTGTTTGAATAGTAGTTTTTTTGAAGTCGGTTCTATTTTTTTTTACAAAAACATTTTATTGACAAATATTTTTATCATAAAGATGTCAGACAAATTTTACAATATTTCAGTCTATCGCCGTGTCGGATAATCGTCCAGATTCATTTCTCTTAAAATGTATAGTATGGCCTATAGCCTATACTAGAAATTTTTCATAATGGATATATGACGCGGAACTGAGCATAGTCCATTTTTTAACAATTATATATACAAGTCCCGGACAAAATAACGGAAACACTTTCGCTTTTTTATGTTTTCTAGAATATCTTGAAAAATACTTTTTGTTCTTGAATTTTGGGAATAAGAAAAATATCTTTTCTCATATTTTTCAGCAAAGATTTTGTCTCGAAGGACCTCAGGGGACGAACAACAAATCCAAAAATTAAAAAAATATTTATGAATACTCTTTATGTGGAAAAGAGTCGATTGGTTTGCAAATTTTAGGTATGGCTATACATAATACAAGATTTTATACGTGTATAGAGTTATATTATACTTAGTTATAGAGTTATTATAGAGTTATTACTTAGTTATAGAGTTATTGATATTTTATACGTGTATAGAGTTTTGTGAAGGTATCTCAAATATTTACTAATGTTTTATTGTAAATTTAATATAGTTTTTAATATTTCATTAAAAATGCAAACAAATTTCGGAAGTTTTTACTTTACAACTCCAAAGGTTTTTCTTTAAATTTCATGAAACTTTCGGAAAACATGACAACGTATGCGTAAGCCATTATACAATACTTTAAAACTGTCCATATATTCAAAAACATATGAACAGTCCTAGCAAATAATTTATTACTGCGCATGCACGGACTTCAGCAAAACTACTTACATAGTTTAATACTCATAAGACAGAGTTTAATATTAATATGAATACTCATGACATAGTTTAATAGTCAACTGTATAAAAAATCCGGTCGAATATTACAAAAAATCATAGAGATATCGGCGATTAAATGATCTGTTTATCAGCTTTTTTTTCTAAAAAGGTCTTTATGATAAGAGGTCATTCACAAATGAAAATTTGTATCAGAAAAAAATTAAGTTTTCTTTCCGAACAATTAATTTTTATTTTTGTTTATATATATGTAAAGTAAAATGAATCGCAAATACACTGGTTCTCATAATTATAAGGACACCCGTTTTTCTATATTAACTAAACACTGAACACTATTATTTCAACAAATATATTTTTTAATAATTTGGATTTCATTAATAGACTATATTTAAAAAGTTTTATCGTTTTTCTATCTTAAAAAACTTTAAATACGGTCAAAAAAAAATTTTCAGGTGTTCACAATTATAAGGACAGCTCGAATCTTAGTACTTTTTTTTTCAGTTATTCTTTAAATTCATGTTTTATGGGGTCTCTTTTTAGGGTGAAACAGTCAGACATTCTCTCTGGCATATATAGGTATTTTTTTCTTTAATATTCAGTTTCAATACCATTTCATACAGCATAGGTGATATTCTGAATACACTTAAACTATTTAAAATTGCTTTCCTCTTTCATGCATTTTTCTAATATGATAAGTTAAGTTTTTGTCAGCTTTTAGGCCACGGGAAAGACAATAATACAGAAGTTTCTTTCTTCAAACTATTTCCTATTGCTCTAGAAGTAGAGCAAAAATGTAAGTCTTGTTGAAAAAAATATTATTACCCCCCAAAATCTAACAAAAATCTGAGAATTCCACGTTTAAAATTTGCGGATATTCTCTTGATGTTCATAATAATAGAAAACAATTACTAAATTCCTTCTGCCTTCAGTAGAAGCAGCTCCCCAGAGCACCATAGATCCACCTTTAAAACGCCCGATTCATATCTGCCTTTAAAAAATCTACTCTGTCTTTCGCTATCTTCAGATCGTGCCAGTAACTGTTAAAACCATTTGGTTAATCAAAAATAAAATGGTTTTTCACCCGAAAATGCAACATTTTACCATTTAATATTGTCTTTATTCAACTTTAACACAGACGTTCTTTCCCCCATTAAATGCTGATTGATTACTGCAGGTTTTTTATTCCTTTTAACATATTATTAATTATTTTAAACATGCACAAATTTTGACCCCAACCTTTCGTTAAAAATTACGAGCAAATTCAGCAGCAGTCATTATGAGTAGAACATTAAGAGGAATTATGAGTCTTCGATCTCTGTAAAACAACTGTGATTTTGCATCAGATCATCTCTCCTATCAAACCAGCAGTTCAATGTTTGATCCCATTTCCTTCAGCAATTTTAGATCTTCGAATTTCATTAGAAATTTGGCGGATTGAAATTATCCTTCCACATAAAAAACACATTTATCATACTTCACTACTTGAACGTTCTTTTTTTCGAGGAATTATCAGTAATGTCCGTCCAAGAAAAATTGAAGGCTTATATATGAATTAATCTAGCCCAGTAGTTAACTAATTTGCGTCTCAACTGTAATTTATCCGCTAGTAAATTAAATAAAATAAATAAATCTTGATTGTCCCTATAATTATGAACATGTAAAAGCATGGAGAAAAAAATATTTTGCATTATTCTTTATTAATTTTGTTTCATATTAAAAAAATTATAGCAGTTTTGGTTTTTAGAATACTAGTTATATTAAGTGCACTTCGTATAATCTTGTTCACAATTATTTTTACATTAGTTATTTCAAAACATAAAGTGTCCTTATAAATATGAGAAGGAGTGTATTGTATTAAGATTCATTGTGTAACTAGTTTTTCTGATACAAATTTTCATTTGTGAATTACCCCTTACCTTAAAGACCTTTTTAGAAAACAGCTGAAAAACAGTTCATTTAATCACTGATATCTCTATGAATTTTTGTGATATTCATACGGATTTTTTTTTTATAAGGTAAGTATTAAACTATGCCTTTTTTTTTTTTTTTTTTTTTTTTTTTTTCAGTCCGCGCATGCGCATTAATAAATTATTTGCTACAACTGTCCATATATCTTTGAATATTAAATATACTTGTTTTAAACTGTATTATAATGATTTAGGCATATGTTGTCATGTTTACCGAAAATTTCAGGAAATCTGAAGAAAACTCTTTGGAGTTATAAAGTAAAAACTTGCGAAAATTACAACCTCTGACAATAAAGTTCGGTGAATGAAGTCAGAACGACCGATCTGGCAACACTGGCGAAACAAAATGCTGCACCTGTGTAGTGGCATGTGTTGACCATCTGCCCCCACCGTTGTTCAGTTGAGCGTTGTTTGTGTGCCGTGTAAGACTCGTTTTACGAAGTGCTTGTTTAGTGCGTTGGTTCTTAACTGAGAACAGGGAAATGAAAAGATCAATTTAAAGTTTTGTTTTAAGCTTAGTAAGACACCAAAAGAAGCACATGCGATGCTGGTACGTGTTTATGAAGATCAAGCTCTATCCATGAAGTATGTACACGAGCTGTTTATACGTTTTCGAGAGGGCCGGGAAAGTGTTTCTGACAACTCCCGTAGCAGAAGACCGGCGACCTCCGTCAGTGACGAAATTATTGAGAAAGTGAGGAAATTAATCACAAAAGATCGTCGATTAACTGTGTGCACGATAGCTGATGAACTGCAGATAACCGCGAATCCGTGCAACAAATCTTTACCTAAAATTTAGGGATGAGAAAAAGGTGTTGTCGCCTTGTGTCACATCACTTGACTGACGATCAGAAGCAAGCACGTTTAGAGGGTGGTGCAAATTGAACATCCACCATATTTGCCAGATCTCAATCCTCCAGACTTCTTCCTATTCCCACGACTCAAACTCGCTTTGAAAGGAAAGATATTTGACCATATTCCTGACATCCACGTGACGAGGCTTTCGAACACCATCCCAAAAGAAGACTTCTTTCAAAGTTTCCAGGACATGTATAGCAGATCTCAGCGGTGCATAGTTATGGGAGATAACTATTTCGAAGGACAGTAAAGTAACTTTCGTTAATATTTCATCTACGTTAATGTTACAGGACTATTCACCGAACTTTATTGTCAGAGGTTGTATTTGCATTTTTCAAGTAAAATATTAATAACTCCTTAAATATCTGAGATATCTTCACAAAACTCTACGCACGTATAAAATATAAAATTTATAACCATATTTAAAATTTTCAGATCAATCGACGCTTTTCCATACATAAGGCAATCACAAATAATTTTTATTTTATTGGATTTGTTGTTCGTCCCCTAAGGACCTTCGTTACAAACTCTTTTCTGAAAAATATGATGAACGATATGTTTTCCATATTCCGAAAATTCAAGAACAACACATTAAATATTTTTAAAGATATTCGTCAAAACGAAAAAAAGCGAAAGTGTGTCCATTAACACCAGTATATATATATATATATATAGTGCGACCACGTTTCCAACGACTAGCAGTGAGGCTGAGTCCAAAAGTTTGGAGGGATGCAAAATTGGCCGAGAGATAGTTATTTGGCAAACATCCAGTTATTCTGTGTTCCCTTATCGCTTGTTTTCTCTCAGTCACCCCTATTTTAACACTGGACTCGTTCAATCCGCACTTGCACAGAGGCTTTCATGGTCGCAGGAAATGTAGTTAAAGAATATACAGGGTGATTAGAAAAAAACTACCCCGATATATGAGACCATAGCTACTATACCGTTCCGAGAAACTGAATAAAATTTGGTGGAAGGTATTTTGAGGTATGCGCTCAAGAATTATATAAAAAACAACAGTTAAACTCTAACAGTTACGGTTACAGTGACAAAATTTCGAAAATTTCAAATGGCAACACCTACTTTTTTTTTATTGAAATGGAATCTCCATAGCAAAAAACCATAAATAGTGTTGGAACGGTACCTCTAGCATGAAAATCACCGACGCTAGGCATACGAAAAAAAAAAAAAAAAGAGAGAAAACAGCTGTGATGTGTCTACCAGAGCACGACTTACATTTTCTTAATGACGTCACATTTCACACTGAGTCTTCGGCTCTCACTAAAGTCTGTTGATTCTGCTTCGAAACGAGAAGAATAGACCACGGTATCCTTAATTTCATGTAGGTCTACTGAATAAGGGTTTTAATTTCGTTATTAGTTGTAAGACATCGTGATGAGTGACGTCATCACACTAAGTGAAAAAAAAGGCATGATGAAGCGCGGGATGTGTATCTTGCTTTTTTGCTCTGTGAACAATATGGTGCTTACTGCGAAACATCATTATCATCACCAAAATCGGTTTTGATTACCATTTTACAATGCCTTGTTTTTCACGTACTGTGATGACGTCATCATGACAGCGTCTTACGACTAACAACGAAATTAAAGCCTTTATTGAGTAGCCTTACATGAAATTAAGGATACCTTGGTCTCTTCTTTTCGTTTCGAAGCAGAATCAGTTGACTAAAGTGTGAACCAAAGACTCAGTGTAAAATGTGACGTCATTAAAAAAATGAAAGTGGTGCTCTGGTAGGCACGTAACAGTCGTTTTTTTTCTTTTTTTGTTAGCCTGCTAGTGCTGCCGATTTTCGTGCTAGAGGTACCGTTCCAACGCTTTTATGGTTTTTTACCATGGAGATTACATTTCAATAAAAAAAAAAAAATAGGTGTTGCCATTTGAAATTTTCGAAATTTTCTCACTGTTAGAGTTTAACTGTTGTTTTTTATATAATTCTTGAGCGCATACCTCAAAATATGTTCCACCAAATTTTTATTCTGTTTCTCGGAACGGTATGGTAGCTATGGTCTCATATATCGGGGTGGTTTAGTTTTCTAATCACCCTGTATATATATATGTATATATATATATATATATGCAGGGCACAAAGCAATGCATATACTTCCAACTTCAAAATGTTTAAAAAAATGTTAGCATTTATGATGCGGCATGTTTAAATAAAAAAAAAAAATCAATTTTTTGAAAATTAGAAAAACTAACTTTTTATACAGTCCTCATTTCTTTATAGTCTTAAAAATTTTGACATTTGTGCGCCAGAAATCGATTAAGATATTTAATTACAGTTTTCAAGTTTGGGATATTTTCACATTTTTTCGACTTTCATTAAGAGATAGGTATATATATATGTAGCGGGCCGGCATTCTGTTCTTCTTCCCCCCTTACCTGGCTTTCCCGCAACTCAGAATCCAAGCAGCTGATCATTTGACGGAGTCTCAGAATATTAAAGGAAGTGCGTGATCATGACGTGAATAGCGTTACTTCCTGAGCGGGCTACTGCTAAAGAGCGCTGAAGGAATGAGGTTCAGAGTTCGACGAGTCTCCGACGTAGCTTGTGTGCGTGACGGGCACAATGCCTATTTTTGATTACTTTGGTTTTTTCACACTCGACGTCTTTTGTGAAATGCCAAATGATTTACTTTTGTGACGAATTATAGTTAATTTGACGAACTGTTGAATATACTTTGATAATTAATTTTAAATGCTCATTAGCATCTATGTAAATAATTGTAAATACTTTAATTCTTTATTAAATTTTAAGTGATTAATAGTAATTAAGTATTAGTTGATTTATAAAGCCCACATAAGTTCGCCTTCCTACAAGTCAGAAGTGGGATGTAACGGGAATTTCGGATTGAACGTTAATTTTTAATTTAACTTAAACTTTGATTGAACGTTAATTTTTAGTTAATATAAATTATTTTGATCGCTCGTAAATGTTTGGATCAAGAATGAATCGTGAAATCGAAATCTTGATTTAACTTAAACTTCGGATTGAACGCGATAAAGAATAGAACATTTACTTTTATAAAATGTGAACTTTTTAAAATTACTTTTTTAAAATGATGATGTGTCTGGACTGATAAAATGTGAATTGATGGACTGCATAAACTGTTTTTAAAACACAGACTGAACTCTTAGACTATTTTTGAACTGTGTTGGAATTGCCTTACATGCTTAATCGTACTATAAATAGTGGTCGAAGTGCGGAGTGTTTTGCTTGATCTGGATAAACAAGTGCATAATGTGTGAAATATGCTCTGCAAAGTGCTCAAGGATTAAAAAGTGAAAAATAAATTAGACGGAAATTCGAGCCAAAATTTAGAACAACAGCTGTTTCGGTTCTACAAAGGTACGTGTGTTTTTATTTTGTTGCATGATGGCCTCACTTGGAGCATCCCTAAAATTGGTATTGAGCGAAGAAAAGAAAAGTATAGTAAAATTAAAATTCTACAACGGTTTCTCTTTAATGACGAAGGAGATCGTAAAAACCGATGCAGAATAAAAAAATTTTCTGTCTTTAACTTTGCCGTTGATGACGAAAATTACACTCAGAAACAAAAATTAATTGATTATAGCTTTTCTTTGAATGAACTCATTATGATTTGTAACATATTAAATGTCCCTTTTGATGGGAGTAAAGATGAGTTAAGAGACAGATTGTTGTTGAATCTGTGCGATATAGAATTTTTAAAACGAGAGAATTCTGGAAATAATTCGGATGAGGAAGATTCGGAAAACGAAAGTAGTGATAATAACGTCGAAAAACTTGACTCCTCTGTGCAATGCCATATAAATAATAAGTGCTATGAAAATATTGATAAAAATGATTATGATTATGATAATGATAAAACTAAAAAGGGTGTAAATTTTAGTAATAATGTGAATTCTGGATCACTTGGTGCAACTGTTTCTTTCAATGATTTTGAAAATTCTATGTCTAAATTTAGCGGCGAACCGCATGAAAATATTATTGAATTTTTGTCAGAATTTGAAGAATTGTCAGTAATGTTTTATTTGAATGAGTTACAAAAAATTGTTTTCTGTAAGAGATCGTTGAGCGGAAACGCTCTTCTCTTTCTTAAGTCTGCAAAAAGAACTATTAAATTTTAAAAAATTAAAAAATGCACTCATTAATGGATTTAAAACCGAAATTAACTCTGCCTCATTACATGATATCTTAAGTAAAGAGAAAATGAAAACTGGTGAAACAGTTACGGAATATTATTTTAAAATGCGTGAATTGTCAAAAAACGGGCACATTGAAGATGCCGCATTAATGCATTACGTGATCCAAGGAATAAATGATAAAAGTGAAAATAACCTAAATGATAAAAGTGATAATAATTATATGGCGCTAAAAATATGCGTGAATTCAAAGAAAAAATAAAATTATACGAAATGTATAAACGTGATAGTGAAAAAATTAGATATAGAATTAATAAAATTGAGCTTAATACAAAACCGAAGCATATAACCCATAATGTATATGAAAAATTTAGTCCTAAAAATGAAGTAAATAATAAATTGTGTTATAATTGTGGTGAAAAAAACCACTTATCTAGAGATTGCCCCCATAAGGCCAAAGGCCTGAAGTGTTTTACGTGCAAGCAGTACGGGCATAAAAGGTCGGAGTGCCCAGGTTTGAAACCAGAAGTTGAGACATTATGTATTGGCGTAAATCAAAATATGAGTAAAATTATACAAGTAAATGATATAAATTTTATTGGAATCATTGATACAGGAAGTGAAGCAACATTGTTGCGTAAAAGTTCTTTTGATAAATTAAGTGTAAAAAAATTCAATACTATGAGTACTATTTTGAAGGGGATCGGGAAAAGTTCAATAAAGCCGTTAGGCTCATTCGACGCCGATCTTAAAGTTGATGATTTCGAAAGTAAAATTGATATCTGTGTTGTACATGATAATATGATACCGTATGATATAATTATAGGCATGAATGTACTAATGCTGGATGAAACAACAATTAATGAAAAGGGTATTTTTGTGAAAAATAAGTGTAATTCTCTAGAGGTAAACTTAGTAACAGTACTCCCTGTAAATACGTATCAAAACGAAATTAAACAGAATGTTGTTATTGATACCCCCATTAACTTTGAGAATAAAAATTTTGAAAATTCCCCAGAAATAAATGAAACTTTGAATAATGCTAAGAAATGTGAAAATTTAACCCCTCACCCTGTTATGCTGTCAAAAAAATTATTAGAATCTCCCGAAAAAGCCGTAAGTGAAAATGACGATAAAGACGAAAATGACGAAAGTGATGACGATAAGATGCTTTTGAAGGATGATAATAGTGTAAATGATGAGTGATGAAGAAGAGGAGCCTCGACGACAGAAACAGAGTCATATGAGCATTTTCCAGATAGCTGATGATAGTGATGAAGAGGAGGAGCCGCGCCGAAAGGGACGAAGTCAGACGAATGTTTCCCGAATGAAGTCGCTAAACCCTGAAAACACTTATTCAAAGAAAGATGAGAAACAAGCCCTAGTTGAAAAAATTTCACAGTTAGCCGAAGAGTTGGAAAAGCTAAAAGAAAAAGTTGACGATAATTCCAGACTCCTTAAAAGGAAGAAATCCAGAGAAAAGCCATCGACGATAAATTCCATCGAGTGTAAAAGACTAAATATCCCAAAAGAAAAGACTGCCAGCATAAATTTGAGAAAGTTATTCATCCCATCACTTCCATTGACCACAATTAGCGAGATAGCCATATTATTTCCCAAAGCTGTACAAATAAAATTAGAAGTTTTCCCTACATATAAGACTGCCATTATAGACTTTTCGACTGAACTTGATGCAACAGAGGCCTTAAAAAATCTTAAAACTGAAAATGATCGATTAGAGGGTATCGAGTTCGAGTCCCAAAATAATTTTGAACCTCAAAGTAAAGATTTGAGTACACATGATAAAAAACATTCTTCTAGAGTTAAAAAGAAAAATAAAGTAAAATGCAAGTTGAGTGGACGGTCACCAGAAACTGATACTATAGGCAACCAAGTTGCCGTAAACCCAAAATTGACTTTCTTTTGTGACTGTGCAACAATAAAAAATAAAAATGATGATATTGATGAGAAAGTTAGAAATGGACGCCATGAAGGCTCCTATTGCACATCTACAAAAGCTAAGATCCTCAAATGTGGGATAACTTAGCTCAAAAACAAAAATTTTGAAGATTTGTAAAAATTTGTAAATAAGTATGTTATTATTTTGTGCTGCTTTTTTTTTTTTTTTTTTTTTTTTTTTTTTGTATTTCAGTGTGATCGCCTGGAGGTCCAGCCGATACAGGATGGCCGATTGTAGCGGGCCGGCATTCTGTTCTTCTTCCCCCCTTACCTGGCTTTCCCGCAACTCAGAATCCAAGCAGCTGATCATTTGACGGAGTCTCAGAATATTAAAGGAAGTGCGTGATCATGACGTGAATGGCGTTACTTCCTGAGGTTCAGAGTTCGACGAGTCTCCGACGTAGCTTGTGTGCGTGACGGGCACAATGCCTATTTTTGATTACTTTGGTTTTTTCACACTCGACGTCTTTTGTGAAATGCCAAATGATTTACTTTTGTGACGAATTATAGTTAATTTGACGAACTGTTGAATATACTTTGATAATTAATTTTAAATGCTCATTAGCATCTATGTAAATAATTGTAAATACTTTAATTCTTTATTAAATTTTAAGTGATTAATAGTAATTAAGTATTAGTTGATTTATAAAGCCCACATAAGTTCAGGCCGATACAGGATGGCCGATTGTAGCGGGCCGGCATTCTGTTCTTCTTCCCCCCTTACCTGGCTTTCCCGCAACTCAGAATCCAAGCAGCTGATCATTTGACGGAGTCTCAGAATATTAAAGGAAGTGCGTGATCATGACGTGAATGGCGTTACTTCCAGAGGTTCAGAGTTCGACGAGTATGGAATATTTTAAATGCTCATTAGCATCTATTTAAATAATTGTAAATACTTTAATTCTTTATTATATTTTAATTGATTAATAGTAATTAAGTATTAGTTGATTTATAAAGCCCGCATAAGTTCGCCTTCCTACATATATATATATATATTAAAAAAAAAAAAAAAAAAAAAAAAAAAAAAAATCCTTAATAAAAACCAAGCAAAAAAATAATTTTGAAATCAAATATTTCGGACAATTTTGGGCGCAAACAAGTGAAACATTTTGTGTTATACTTGTCATGATAAGTGTCATGATAAGCGATAGAAATTAGTAACTGTGGTGCACATTTAGTAGAAACAACACCAGCAACGTTATAATAAAGGATTGTTTCATGTAGGAAACATTGAGAAAAAAATAAAATACATATTCCGCCTTCATCTAGAATGAGTTAGTGGTCGTTTTCTAATTCCCTAAAGTAGAAATGTAAATTTCCATGCTATGCGCATACGGTACGCCAATAGACTGAATAGACGAAATGATCGAGAATTTCTTGTCAAAAACAGTGTTTAAAAATAAAAATATTTAACCATACAATCCCTTTATCATAAAATATGTATACTTATTTAAAAAAAGAAAAAGAAAGAAAAGAAAGAATGAAACAGAATTATTTAGGCAGATATAATTTTTTTGACATGTTCTTTGCTTATAATTAGAGCAGATCTCCATAAAACTTTTTAAAACTTGCTGAAAACTTGACAAAATGTTAGAGAAACATTATTCTGAAGCATAAAATTCACGCATGTAATATTCGTTGAGGTACAAGCATTTTTAGTAAACATTGTTTTACCGCACATGCGTGAAAGATTAAAAAATATATATATATATTGCATACGTTGAAAGCTAGATATATATTGAGGAACTTTTGTCAAAATTTCATTTGATTAGAGTGAAAATTAAGCAAATTGTCGACAAAAGAACGACCAAGATTTTAGGTATTTTACAAAGTTGAAACTTCATAAGGGGTGTTTTACACATGTTGCGTATTTAATTTGAAGGTCCAATTATTTCAATCATGTTGCAAAAGCTCTTTTTTTGTGAAAAATCCCTTATGAACTGCGAAATATTAGTAAATAAATAAAAATATATTAAAATTACAAGTCTATAAGTGTTTTTTCTTACTAAAAATAAAGAAAAAAAAAAAACCACTGTCGTTTCTGAGATTTTGGTTATTATCTTTAAAATTAGACGTTTTACAACTTATTTGTTTAATTATTCCTAAAATTAGTACTATGCAGAGCATAAACATAACATTTTGATACTGTACACTACGGATATTTATTAATCTTATTTCCTAGAAAAAAGCAACATATATTTTAAAATTAATCATAATAAACTTTTATGCATGAAGGAAAAAAACGGGATTAAGCTAAAAGCGTTTTAATCCAATATGCAATTTTTAATTTTTCTCTTTCCTTGTTTTTTGTTTTAAAAACATTGAAAATTTCGATTAAATGTCTGTTTTTTCATTTATGCTATATTCATCGAAAGATATAGAAGATTCGAAAAAAAATTCAACTTTCAAATTTTCATGGATTAACACGTTCTGTAGTGTCCTGAACACGAATTGATTATTTTTAGAAAATATCTATCAGTCGGTCGGTATGTGTATGTCACAAAAATTTCATTGTATCTCTAGATCAAGAACTGATGCATATAACTTCATAAAATATTTTATTACTGACACAAATTGGTATCTGTAAACTTTTGGTGCATATCGCACAACTGGTGACACTGCTATGTTGTGATTTCTGCCAATTACGTGAAGATCATATCTTAGCTTCGGTAGAATATAATTGTACAAAACCAAGTATGTGAGTGGGTAGTTTTTAATACAATTTGAATCTAATTTTGGTGCATATTAGGAAACAGATAACGTTGTTATGCTGAAAGTTTTCATGCGTTCGAAAAGGCTGCATCTTAGTTTTTACAGAGTATAATTGCAAGGAATTGTATATTTAGAATTGCAATGCTTATTTTTGGCTGACTATCCGCCGATTAACGGCAATAGTGTTATTCACTGTCTGCCATTTTCTAAATGGCTATATCTCAGGATATTTGAAAAAAGAAAAAATTCATGAAACTACATCAGAAAAAGCTTCATTGCGAGGACATAATATTAAATTTGTTCATATTAAATGGTGTCGTTACTGTTTAGAATGATACAGAAGAAAGTTTTTGATGGACAGAACGTACTATACTTTTTTACCATTTTTTTTATTAACTTCGATTCTTGTTTGTTTATCTGTTTGTTTGTGCGTCCATTACAAATCTTGCAATCGATTTTTAACTAACTTCCCGACTAGCTAGACATTTGAAACTTTTAGAATAGCTTAAAACACGATAAAAATGCATTTTTTTTTTTTTTAAGTACTTTTAGCCAATTGTTTCCGGACCCTGCTGTCTTCGGTACCGTTTATATGATTCAACAGAAATTTTATTTAACTAAATTCACGACTACTTAAACATTTTAAACATTTCAGAATAGCTCAGAAGACGTTGCCATTGCATTTTTTAAATACTTTTAGCCAACTGTTTCAGGTCCCTGCCGCCTTCGGTAGCAATTATATGATTCAGCAGAAAATATTTAACTAACTTCCCGACTAGCTGGACATGTGAAACTTTTAGAATAGCTCAAAACACGATAACAATGCATTTTTTCAATACTTTTAGCTAATTGTTCCCGGTCCCCGCTGCTTTCGGTAGCGTTTATATGATTCAATAATCATATAACTTCCCGACTAGCTAGAAATTTGAAACTTTTAGAAAAGCTCAGAACACGATGGCAATGCATTTTTTTAATACATTTAACCAATTGTTTTGGGTCCTCGCTGCCTTCGGTAGCGTTTATATGATTCAACAAACATGTAACTTCCCGATTAGCTAGACCTTTGAAACTTTTAGAATAAATTAGAACGCGATGACAATGCATTTAAAGTATTTTTAGCCAAATGTTTTGAGTCCCCGCTGCCTTCGGTAACGTTTATATGATTCAACAGAAAATTTAAAAACATAGTACATAAAAAGTTCTTTATATCTTGTAATTATTTTTAATATAATAAGAAAAAAATAAATTAAAATTTGGAAGAAAAGAAATTGAGTTTTTTTAATTTTTTTTATTTACACGTTTTGAGGCCCCCTGCATCAGAAAGTCTTGGTCTGTGTGTGTGTGTGTGTGTGTATGTGTCTTTTTTCAGCATATCTTAAGAACAAATAATAACAGAAATTCTACACTTGGTATTTTAAATTTGTATCATATAGGGATGCTACACGAAACTTTTCGTTGAGATCAAATAAATGGTTCGTGTACAGGGACACCCAAGATAATTAAAATACATTACATCTATGGGGGAAATTGTAGGTAAGGAGAGTTTAAACATCTATATACTTCACTAAACAAAATGAAATGATTATATATTTTTTATATGCTTAAAAAAAGGTTTCATGTAGAATATGGTATGGAAATCATTCACTGTTCGTTTACAGTGCTACACAAAAGAACTAGATTATTGTGTGACTATACCTGAAATTTGATGGAAGTGTACTTCAGATTGTGATGTGTGTTATTAATATAGGATTATATTTATTTGAACCATATGGTGTGTACATAACCATCAAAATATATACAGGGCTTCGAATATTTAAGCCATAACATTGTTAGTGGAAGCGTTTTACTGTATTTTCATTATTAGTGAAATTGCTTTACTATAATATTTTACTATGTCCAGGAAAGCTGCTCAGAAATTGAAATCATTCCTCGTAGTCTTATGGTAAATAATGTATTTTTTTAAGCTAAATATTCATCGCTTGATTTTTATGTCTATTTACACGTTTTGAGGTTTCCTGAATTCCTGAATTCCTTCCGAAGTCAAGTTTTTAACGTTTTATCTTTGTCTGTGTGTCTTAGAAAGAATTAAAAACATGTAATTTCAAGCAATCCAAATGTTGTTATTTGAAGTTAATACGTTTGTTACAAGGAAAATTTGATCAAGATTGAGAAGTTTTAAGGTATGTTGCGTGTGAAAGTTTTCTGGATAATTTTAAATAAACTTTTCAATATAATTACAGATTTGAATTTTATAGAAATGCAGGTACATTAATGAAACTTGGGGTTGAAGGGCGTGGTAGACCTCCTCACATAGAAATATTTGTCAAGTAAAACTAATCCGAAGCCTAATTTCAATTGTCTTAACACAAGTTTACATAACAGTACTCATTATCTTACCCCTTAATCTCCAATCTGTATTTATAGTATTAAATGTCAGGTAAGAGAAAGTTGTGTGAGTGACACACCAGATTTCTTTCTTACATAAAATTTATTTAAGCATAACAAATAATGTTCACTGTTTCAGAGTAACAAAACTTTCATCTGATATAGGAAAACATAAATTAATCAATTGATAAAAAAAATCAATAGCTTGAAGGAGTATTTGACTAACATACATCTATTAATAGCAAAGTTTCCGCTTCTATTATATTTTTCATTGTGTGGATAACCACAACTGCTTCTCATGAAGATAATTTACTGTGAGTTGCTAGGCTACTGCATTTTTAATTTCACGTCAAGGGAATTCATTTTCTCTCTTTTTTTTCGCGCTTCAATATGAAGAGGCTCAGTGACAGAACCATAACGGCTTTTTTTTTTTTTTTTTGCACGTACAATTATGAAATAATTAAAAAACAATATGATTTTTAAAGTATTGTGCAGCGTAATTTAAGTGTTTTTAATTTTTGTGGATTGTATGTGAAATTTTAAAATTATTTCAAGCATATTAAAAACTAGTATGTTGTGTCCACCACAGGACTTTCTTCTATATTTTCCTATAAAAATTCACTCTGTAAAAGTATTTTATTAAAACTATTATTTATTAAAATTATCTAACATGATGAATGCAAATGATTTTCAACTTAGTAAAAACTAACACTAAATATAAGAAAAGAGAGAAAGTTTCATTGTCTATAAATAAAGTCTTTAAAAATGCGTTTTTATAATTTTTAGTGCTCATATATCAAGTTTCGTACAGTTCTGTGCCATAGAAGTTGAGATGTAGACTTCCTGTTCTCGGGGAAAATTGCAGTATACCAGTGCCACTTATTGGCTGAAATGCATGTAAATTGAATCAGCATAATGCCATATAAAGACCTTTTTATATATCAAGTTTTGTTTGATTATACGCAATAGAATCTGAGACATAGCCTTTCTTCAAATTACGGAAATCGAAGTATAGCAGCGCTACCAATTAATAAATTGATACTAACAGTTGTTAGACACTAATTTATATCGAGATGCATCTACGTATAAATTTATATGCAATTCTGTGCTGTAGTTCTTTTGACACAGCCTTCCTTTAAACTGTGGGGATCGTTGTACAGTTGCGTCACCTGTTAAGCAATTGACACCAAAATTTAGTTGGCTCTATCTTATGTCAAAGTGCATCTGCATATAAATATATGTGTAGATTCTTGCAGTTATTTCTGAGATGAAACCTTTCCTGTAATTGTGGAAATTGCGGTCTAGCAAAGCCACCTGTTGAATAATTGACAAGGACTAGCTTTTGTCAAGGTACATCTTCAAATAAATTTATATGCAATTCTGTGCAGTAGTTCTTGAGATACAGTAGCCACAAAATTTTTGTTTCACAGACACATAGACAGACATTTTTTAAAAATGGCCAAATCGTGTTCTGGACCTCTCAAAACATATAAATCCATCAAAAACTGGTAGTAGAAAATTTTTACTAATCCAATACTTTCTTTTATTGAATACAGAAGAAAGTAAAAATTGGTTTTTTCTAATGATGAAAATAATTGATAGTAAATGTTCAGTGATAATTAATCCATACACCAAACATGAGTGACTTTTAAAATCTTTCTTGAATAACAATCTGAACAAATATTTCTGTTTGAACATTTTCTTATCACGTTTAACATTATCACTGCTTTTCAAGTTAATTTTATTGAGTTTTATTCCTTAATAAATCATATCTTGTTTTGTTCTTTTAGTTTTTTGCATTTTTACTTTATTCTATATTTAATAGAAGAAAGTAATGGATTTTTAAAAATTTTCGATTTCCGGTTTTCGACGGATTTAAATGTTTTCAGAGGTCTAGAACATGATTTAACCATTTTTAGAAAATGTCTGTCAAATGTAATTTTTGTTACAATGTTCAGAAAATACATATTTTACTTATAACCTATTTTTGCTACAAATTTTAATGTAGTTTAAAGCTTTATTGCGGAACCTAAGAAATCAGGACGTACACTAAATACTGCCACTCAATATAAACTGTGTCTTAAGGTGAATTTTCTGTATATACACTATATATACCGGCTGTCCGTCTGTCTGTGTGTGACAATATTTTTGTGGACACTGTATCTTCGGAACTACTCCTCAGAATTGTATATAAATTTATATGTATATGCACCTTGACCAAAATTTGTGCCTAACAACTTTTGATGTCAACCACTCAACAGGTGGTGCTGCTATACAGTGATTTCCGCAATTTAAGGAGAGGCTATATCTCAGATTCCATTGCGCATAATCAAACAGAGCTTAATATGTAAGAAGGCCTTCATGAGGCATTATGCTGTTTCAATTTGAATGCTTATCGGACAACAGGTGGCGCTGCTATACAGCGTTTTCTGCAATTTAAGAGAACGGTATATCTCAGGAATTACTGCAGAGAATTGCATATAAATTTATATGTAGATGCACTTTGATATGAATAAGCATCTGTCAACTTTTGGTTTCAACTGCTCTGCTCAACAGGTGGTGCTACTACACAGCGATTTCCGCAATTTAAGGGAAGTCTGTATCTCATGTTGTATTGTGCATCATGAAACAAAACTTGATATGTGACAAAACCATTGTGAGATATGTTATGCTGATTCAATTTGGATCGTTATCGGCCAATAGATGGTGCTGCTATATTGCAAATTTCTTAGATAACGGGAGTGCTATATCTCAACTTCTATGGCATATAACTGTACGAAATTCGATATGTGAGATAACCATTATATAAACGCATTTTTTGAGATGTTATTTATTGACAGTAAAACACTCTGTCTTTGCATATTTAGTTTTAGTTTTCTCTAAGATGACAATCATTTGCATTCATCATGTTAGATAATTTTAATAAATAATGGTTTTAATAAATTATTTGCACATAGTGAATTTTTAAATGAAAATATAGAAGAAAGTCCTGTGATGGCCACAACATATTAGTTTATGTATACTTTTGCTTACAAATGTGACTGTCGGAACTTTTTTCCTATTTCAGTATTTCACGGTGTACCCTTTTCTTAGATGTTTTGGAACTTTGAGCTTGAACGCCCGGTATGTAATTGTTGTTACAAAGTTCAGAAAATTCATATTTAACTTATAACCTATTTTTGCTACAAGTTTTAATGTAGTTTAAAGCTTCATTGCGGAACCTAAGAAATCAGGACGTACACTAAATACTGCCTTTCAATATAAACTGCGTTTTAAGGTGAATTTCCTGTATATATATATATACTATATATATATATATATATATTCTGAGATTAAAAAGAAGAAGAAAGTTTCAACAAAAAATCAATGTCCGTTTGTGGTTTTTTAGACATTTTTATGAATTAAAGACTTCTTATAGTGAGATAACACAAAAACTATACGTAATTTTGAAATGCCGTCTTTTGATATGCTCGTATTATATTTCTTCTTATGTCAGCCACAAAGCACTTACTAATTTACCTGTTATTGCATTGTCTGGTATTAGGACACTACCTCAAAATTGGGTCGCTTTCCCCTATACTCTATAACAGTCATAAAAATAAATTTGAAACATTCTAACACCAATCGTTTTACAGTTATGCATGATACAAAATCCGTTTCGTAAATTGATTTCAAAGCGTATCCTTGTACTTTGTACAAATATTTAAGGAATACAACTCACTTGTTACAACTGAATTTTGACAGCGATGTTCTGAATTTTTAGAGGTTATGAAAACAAAATAACTCAATAATCGTATTATCATATCCGCGATTGTAATGAAATGCTCGCCCTCTGGTGAGCTAAGGTGAAATTATCATACCACTGATAGCTTTCACGCTGAAACAATGATAGAACAACAAGAAAGCACAATAATTAATACACGTGGCAATTATTACACGTGGCAATATTTACTAACAACTGCAGTTGAGAAAGCGTCATCTATCGATCATTACAAACGCGGATATTCGTTTAAGACAGATCGTAAATGTATATCTTTTTTCATATATTCAAATAAATAAAAATATTATATAAATTGCGAAAAAAATTAGATCTCATCAATTGTGTCATATTTAAAAAAAAAAAAAAAAATGCTTTATTTTACATTTGTAATACTCTCTAGTAATGATTAATATGAATTTTTGGATGTTGTAGGATTAAAATATGAAACGCATTGTGAACAAAACGAGTTAAATTGCTGAACAGCCTATATTAATAAAAAGTCCATGGTCATTAGCAAACTTCATGCAAATAAGATGCTCGTGATTTTTTAATTTTTTTTCTAGAACAAAATTAATTATCCATTTAAAAGAAATCAAAATTGTGAACCAAAATCGTTTTAATTTTAAATTTTCAAAATTTTTACGTTACATTTCTAAATTAAACAATTTGATTAAACAGTTGTAAAATATGTCTGAAGAGCCTAAACCAAAAACAAATTTCGAAAAATCTATTTTAAGAGCCATTCCTCATCTCGCAGACAGTAAATACATATCTGTAGCCGATATTCAGCATCATTTTTTATGCAAGCAAGGGCAAAAGGAGATACCTGACTTGGAAAGTATCTATTTGTGTATAAACAACGCTGTAGACAAAGGATTTCTGAAGAAGCTTACTAATGGAAAATACAAAATCTTGGACGATTCAAGATTCAGAAAATCGGGAAGTAGATATCGTTCCAGATCCAGGAAAACTTCTAACAGCAGGAAGCAAAAACCCTCCAGCAGCAGAATACGACGCAAACATTCCATTTCCAGGCAAAATGATTATGGCGCCCTGTAAATTTCACTATTTTTTTTTTTTCGATGAAATGTAAAATGTTCATAAGGTGATGTGTTGCAAAGCATTTGTAATAGTAATTTATGTTACATTTACATCAAACAGTTCATGTTCATAAAACAATAAATAATTTGAAATTTTCAAAGACTATTTTATTTAAACACGTATAATGTTATTTCTTACGAATAGCTGTGATATTTGTCGGTCGTTTAAGCGGTTTTTGATTTAGCGATAAAGATTTAGCGTCAGTCGATTTTATTAATATTTTTATAGGAGATTTCTGCAGTTTGAGAGCAGATTTGATATCTGTCGTCCTTGGAGAAAAAAAAAATGTCAAATTTAAAAGTTACATCCCCTCCAAAAATAAATAAATAAATAAGTAGAAACACGAACGAAAAGCATTTTAAAATTGAAAAATATGGCACAGTTTCAGTACGGGATCTTTTTATCTACTTTAAATATTTTTATATATTTAGGGGATGAATTGAAGTTGCTTAAGTAAAATCTTTGGCGGGAAAGTCGGAGTTATTTCAGTGCTAAATTTAAAATTTCGCCAGTTGTAAAGCATTTAAAGATATGCCAAAAATAGTGCTAAAATTAATAATAATAATAATAATAATCACTTACCAGAAAAAGTAACCACTGCACAGGATGGTACCAAAGTCTTAAATTTAACTGTTTATTTTTTCGAAAACATAATATTAAATAAAATATAGGGAAAAAAATACAAAACGCAAATAGCTCGCACAAAAATATTAATGTAATAAAATCGAGTATTGCAAAATCTTTATCGCCAAATCCAAAAACCTCCAAGGATGACCGGTACCAAAGCTATACGATAACGGAATATGAAAAAAAAAAAAAAAAAAAAAAAAAAACGCGGAAGGGATCTGATATCTGTCGTCCTTGGCGAAAAAATAAAGACCGCCAACTTATGTGGAGAACAAAAATGTATTTTAAAAATCATGATTATTTAAATGACGTACAAAGAAAACAACATAAAGCAACAATTCGTACAATATATATTACGAAATTTTACATCTGGCGTATATTTTTGTATTGCGTTTTTGATTGTCAAATACAAAAATCGGCAAGGATGACAGATATAAAATCTATGCCAAATAAACATTAGAAACAGATTTTTTGGAGCTCATTTTGAATATGTCGTCCTCGGTCAAACAAAAAAAAAAAAAAAAAAAAAAAAAAGGAAAGAGAGAGAGAGAGAGAATATATAAATACATCAAAGGGGCGGAGCCCCTTTACAATAAAACATTTTAAGTAAAGCATATTAACTCCACTATAAAACATATTTTAAGTAAAACATATTAACTCCACTATAAAACATATTTTAAGTAAAATATATTAACTCCACTATAAAACACATTTTAAGTAGAAATAAGAATGAAAAAGCATTTTAAAGCTGAAAAATAGGACACAATTTTAGTACGGGAGCCTCTTATCTACTTAAAATAATTTTAAATATTTTGGAGATGGACGGAAAGGGCTATCGAAATTGTGTAAGACTTTAGCAGGATGCGTCCGAGGTACTTCGGTGCTAAATTTCAAATTTCGCCAGTGTTGTCCTATACTAAAGCTGGGCTAAAAATAGTGTTAATAAAAAAGAAAATTCATTTACCGAAAAAAGTAATCACTGAACAGGATAGTATTAAACTCTTATTTTTAATTGTTTGTTTCCTAAAAAACATAAATTAAAACAGGCGTAGATTTGATATAGGTCATCAGTGGCAGAAAAGAAAAGAAAAAGAAAAAAGTTAGTCGCAAACATGTTTAATTCCTTTCAAAAATCATGGTTATTTTAATAACGTATGTAAAGAGGGAAATCAACGATGTGAAACAATATAAATTTCAAAAATATACATCTGTCATATAGAGTATTTGTTACGTTTTTGATCGCCAAATGCAAAAATCGACAAGTCCGACAGATACCAAATCTTTTCCATTTTCTCTGTCGTAATTTATGGAAAATAACAGATTGGCAGGTGATCTATGCATAAAAATGACATATTATTTTCGCCATAAATTGATGTATCTTGCTAAAAGTCAATTCTGAGTTTAAATAAATCGGAAATATAATATTTAAATTTAATGATTGAGAAAAATTCCGGTATAATCTCTTGCTTGCCACAAAACTAGGCGTTATCGGTTTTTTTCGCGGGAATACGTTTTCTTTAGAAGAGCAGAAGTGAAAACACACTAAAAATAAGGCCAGTTATGGTAGCCTTATCATAATTACTATTATTAATTTCTTCTATATTCAATTGAAGAACGTATTGGATTTGTACAAAATTTCAGCTTCCGGTTTTCGACGGGTTTACAGGTTTCGAGAGGTCTAGAACACGATTTGACCACTTTTAGAAAATGTGTCTGTCCGTCTATCTGTCTCTGTGTGTGTGTGTAAGACAACAATTTTGGGACGACTGTATCTCTGAAACTACTGCTCAGAATTGTATATAAATTTATATGTAGATGCACCTTGACCTAACGTCGTGCCTATCAACTTTTGGTGTCAACCGCTCAACAGGTGGTGCTGGTATACTGCAATTTTCCTCGATAATGAGAAGGTTTTACTTTAACTTGCAAACCATTATAAAAAGCATTTTTATATAGCATTATTTTTAGCATTATTATATATTATTATTATATAGCATTTTTAAAGGTGCTATTTATAGGCAATAAAACTGTCTTTCTTTGGATATTTAGTATTAGTTTTCGCTAACATGAAAATCGTTTGCATTCATCCTGTTAGATAATTTAAATAAATAATAGTTTTAATAAATTATTTGCACTTAGTGAATTAATACAGGAAAATATAGAAGAAAGTCTTGTGATAGCCGCAACATACTAGTTTTAGTTCCCCATCGTACTATAGGTATGGGGAACTTAGGTAATCGTGAAAAATTTCGACCTCGGTTTTTTGACTTTTTTATACGTCTTCAGGTGTGAGAAATCCAAAAATGACAAAAATTGTATGGTGTCTGTCTGTAGGGTGTCTGTTAGTGTGTCAGTCCATTAGTCCGTTAGTTTGTTAGTCTGTTTACACGATATCTCACGAACAAATATTCGCAGAGACGTCAGATCAGTTTTAAAATATTACTTTCGATTCCGGCAAGAACCCTATTTATTTGGAACATTCGAATTAAAAAACTTCGCAAGTTATTAGAAATTTACGATTTTCTTAACATGGGAGAACAGGACAAAAATTCACTTAAACGTGCATTAAATGGAAATTTATTACTGTAGAAATGTCAGACCAGTTTTAAAATATCAGTTTTGATGGCGGTATGATCATCAGTAACTATAAATATGCTACTTTGAAAATTTTGCAAGTTATTGGAAATTTACGAATTTTTTAACATGGCAGTATAGGGCAAAATTTCCCATAAACGTCAATTTTTAGCGATATTTTCATCGTAAAGATGTCAGACTACTTTTGAAATATTATTTAGGATACTGGCATGAATATTAATGACTATGAATTTTCCAATATAAAAATTTCGTAAGTTATTGGGAATTTACGGATTTCTTAACATGGCAGAATAGAGAAAAATTTCACATAAACGTCAATCTTGAAAGATATTTTCATCGCAAGATGTCAAACAACTTTCGAAATATTATTTAGGATACTGGCATGAATATCATAGACTATGATTTTTCCAATTTAAAAAATTCGTAAGTTATTTGGAATTTACGATTTACTTAACATATTGAGCATAAACTTCCATTTTGAGGATCATAAATACATTAGACAACTTCAAAATTACATTTATGATATTTGTTTGAACATGATTGAATACAAATATTCTAATAGGAAATTTTCGTAAATTATTCGTAATTTACGATTTTATCAACATAGCGAAATTGTAAATTTTTCATATAAATATGAATTTTGAGGATTATTGCATTGGAAACAGTAGTATGAAAACTAAACAACGGAATCGACCCTGATAAAATAAATTAATAGATTATAATAAAATAAATATATCGAAGTGAACGGTGGATAGCCTATTAGGCGGGGATTTCTTTATGTCACTGTATCAAGCTTTGGTCAAATTCATTTCTTTAAAAATGATTATAATATGTATCGCACTATAAATTTATGAGAACATATATATGATTGGGAACTGAGCAGAGTCTACCTATGCCAACTAGTTTATTTAATAAAAGATAAGTGTTGTCATTTTTATGTTTCATTCCAGTTTGTTATTATATTCTTTATAGACCAACCATAGTTATATTTTTATGAAAAAGTACTGTAATAATAACAGTAATAATCTTCTAAATAATAATAAAAACTCAAGTTTAAAAAACTAACGCTTGAAACTGATGTCATTGCTACACAAATGTACTGAAACAAACAACAACAACAAAAAATAACTACACTAAGCGACAAAAAAAAAAAAAAAAAAATAGCCGCACTGCAGTAAAAATGACTTATACCTTTTTATTTGTAATAACTTATAAATTAATGTTTGAAACAAATAAAACTGTCTAGTTTGCTTAATACCAAAGGTATGAAATGATACCTATGTCCATTTTCGATTTAATAATTCGCTTTATTGCACTCTACGAAGTACTTTTTGAAAATCTGCATAAAATTTTCTTTTTGAACATAATGTAATAACCATACACTTTGTATTCTATTATAATTTATTATATGATATAAACAACCTATATTTTAATATATGAAATAAAACTATTTATTTGTTAGATCTAAGCAATTTTTTATTAAAAATATGTATTCTGTAATTGGTTAATTCCACCTTTATATGGAATTACTGCTTTAATGCATAATGGTATAGTATTATACAATGTTGAATATAAATCTCAGAAATTTCAATGTGCCAGATATCACAAATAAATTTTTCTAGTTCTGACCCATTGTAGGCTGCAAATTTCGAATCCTCTTCCCCCTCGCCCGCCTTTTTATAGACGAAACATTTTCGAGGGGATCGCGATTAGGACTATTTCCATGTCTGGTAAAGATGAAATTCTGCTATATCTTTTGTGGGATTTAACTTAAAGTGAAAAAATATATGATTACTTACAGAATTATAGGTTCTCATGGGAATGGATAGGAAATTTTGACAATGAGATGTGAATAAACTTACCACAGGTTAATTATCATCTTGAAATGCTGTTTGCAGAAATGTTCAAGATCCCTCAAAAATAGTCGGTCAGGCACCACTTTTATTAAGGCTGCGCTTTATTTCGAGTTAATTGATCCTTGAGCATAAAAATTTTCTCGACTGTTTGAAAAGTTATGCACCTCCGAACCATAATGTACGGAGAATGTGTTACTGTTTTAAAAGCACTATTTTCATTAATTCGGTCATATTTCCGTTGTCAGATCTGCTTGTTTTCTTTTGCTCAAAATTAGTTAAGCTTGACTCATCAGAGAGAACCATTTCAGCCCAATAATTAACTAATCATTTTTTAATTATTTTAGCAATCTGAGGTCTTGCTTTCCTAATTCTTTTCACTAAGAATAAAATTGTTTTCAAATTTTCTGTCATTTAAACCCGCTTTGTTTAATAGTTGCTGCATGATAATTAAAGAAATTACACTGCTAAACACTTTTTCTGAATCTCTTTTATGTTCTAAATGTAATAGAAACCGATTTTTAAAGCAATGGATTTTTAACTTACGGTAATCTCGCTTGGATAAGCAACATGACCGTCTATCCGCGATTGTAATGAAATGCTCGCCCTCTGATGGGCTAAGGTGAAAATACAATAACCACGCTTTAATTCGGCTTTCATACGCCGCCATTGCTTGCCGATGTTTAGTTTCACATATATTTATTGAATAAAAATGAATAAATCCGGTAAAAAAGATAACACATACTGTTGTGTGCTACAGTGTAACTCCAAAGGATCAAGAAATCCAGAATTAAGCTTCCATTTATTTCCAAATGACAAATTTAAAATTTCAGTTGCTTCGGCTAATGGAAGTAAAGAATTAATCAGATGATTTGAAACTGATATTTGTTCAACTTCAGTTAAAAATCTACTTCTGATCGAACTTTGAATAAACTGAAATATTTTTTTTCAAAAGCAATCAATTTTCCATGATGTAATGGCGGAGAAATTATAGTTCGAATATTAAGTAGAATAACAAAAAGAACAATAATGAATACACGTGGCTATTATATTTACTAACAACTGCAGTTCAGAAAGCGCCGTCTATCGATCATTACAAACGCGAATAGCCAAATTTCCAGTTTAAACGGCCAAAAATGTTTATATTTTTCTAAAAACCATTTTACCAATATTTCGTTAACATTTAATTATTTTGCCATCTCACGTATTAAAATATTTTTCAATTTTCTTTCAAAAATTAATACTTTTTGTGGCATTGTGAACTGCCTTGTCCTTATCATTTTTGAAATAATTTGTAAAATTACAATTTTTCTGAGAATAAGGAAAGGGCACGTGACGTCACTCGCAGTCAAGTTATGGGTAAAGTGGCATAACATTGGCATTCCCACCAATACAAGTTGATCTTTTGCCACTCGAGAGTGGCAAAGATTGATTGACGGAGCGTTTGCTTGTAAACACGCCCTTTCCTTATTGCATTTTGTTTTTAACACTGGACTCAAAGCTAAAGTTTATGTGGAGGACAACATAATAAAATCTGTTCGAAAATTTGCTTTTTAAACGATAAAATTGGCGATTGTAGAAGGCGAAAATGAAAATATACCAAGTGCGGCTTTTTGATATTACCCGGTACTTGTAACTTTTATATGACAACACTCAGTATGTTTAGGTTTTGTGTTCGAATATATTTTTATGTTTCTGTTTGAAAATGAAGTTATAAGTCTTTGGAATTTGATGTAAATTTAATAAGTACACATTCAACTTTCTTTCCAGCGTTATAGATGTTCGGAAATGCTTCCTTTTTCTCCCATAAAATCAAAGAGATTGAACGAGACTATCTGAATACCATGGTCTCTTCAAAGTTACTAAAAGATCATTTTTGGCAACCAGTTTTTTGATGTTTTTAGAATAGAAAGAGTTTATGTTCTGTTCTTATTCTTTTTTTTTTTATTGTGAGAAAATGGCAACATGAGTGTTTTGTTTTTTGTTCTTTTGTGTGTGAGGAAAACGATAGCTTAGAGTTTCTTTCGTTTCAAGAGTAATTAAAATGCAGAGTAAGAATTGAAATACGAGAAGATTTATGAGTATAAATCCTTTTAGAGTTATTCTACCGTTATAAGAACGGATAATTATAAATGTGTTAAGAGTTATTTTCTTCATAGTCTGGTGAATTGCATCTGTAATAGAATAGCCGATGCTGTGTTATACTATTCCAAGTTTTGTATATAGATCCTGTAAATAAACTATATGTGTTTTTCATACGAAGTTGATGTCTTATCTGAGCTTATCGTTGATATCTGGCGTCCGCTAACAAGACTCGGCTGAAAGTAAGCTATTTCTATATTTTTTGAGATAGAATTATTTTAAACGAAGAGCATTTTATGAAAGAGAATTGATTTAATAGCATTAAGCAGACGATATTTTTTTCTTAATTTATGTGAAGAATTTTTTTTTTTTTTTTATGAATCTAATAACAAGAGCTATCCGCGTTTGTAATGATCGATAGATGGCGCTTTTTCAGCTTTTGTTGTTAGTAAATATAATAGCCACGTGTATTTATTATTGTTCTATTTGTGAATCCGTGGTGTTACTACTTAATATTCGTGCTATGATTTCTCCACCATTACATCATGGAAAATTGATTGCTTTTGGAAAAAATATTTCAGTTTATTCAAAGTTCGATCGGAAGTAGATTTTTAACTGATGCTGAACAAATATTAGTTTCAAATCATCTGATTAATTCTTTCCTTCCATTAGCCGAAGCAACTGAAATTTTAAATTTGTCATTTGGAAATAAATGGGAGCTAAATTCTGGATTTCTTGATCCTTTGGAGTTACATTGTAGCACACAACAGTAAGAGTTATCTTTTTTACCGGATTTATTCCTTTTTATTCAATAAATATATGTGAAAGTAAATATCGGCAAGCAATGGCGTACGATGAAAGCCAAAAGCTATGCATGCTAATTGTAATTTCACCTTAGCCCACCAGAGGGCGAGCATTTCATTACAATCGCGGATTGTTTTTAATGTATATAATTGAATATATTGTTAACGAATTTAAATAAATTGAAGATTACGTTTAAAATAAATATTTTGAGTTATAATATGGAAGCTGTATTGAAAGATAGAAAACAGCCTAGAAGGCTGTTTACTAGAGCATGTAATTCTTTTGATGAGGAAGAAATTCAGCTGAATTGTGCTGATAAAATTAATAAATTAAGACTTATTGAAGAAAAAGCTTTATTAATGATAGCATGTGAATATAAATTTAAACAATTGTTGTATTCCGAGAAAACATCCGATGCAGATATTGAGAAAGAGGCAGATGAGTCAGAAACATATATTGATCGCTGGAGATCTTTAAAACAGAAACTAGAAACATTAGTGAGAGAACAATTTTCTTCAAAAAATGAAAGTTTTAATATTATCTCGCAGCCGAATACCTTATTACATTATCCAAAAACAAAATTACCTACTTTTGATGGTAATGTGAGAAATTGACTCTATTTTTGGGGACAGTTTAAAAAAATTGATGAGGACATTAATATTGATTTTCATGATAAATTCTCATATTTATCTCAAGCTATGGAAAAAGGAAGTCCCGCTGATGAATTAATTAAAAGTTTTCCCCCAGGTGGTAATAGCTATGAAAAAGCTTTATAACAGCTAAAAATGCGTTTTGGTAGAGAAGAATTATTAATTCAAATGTATGTTAGAGATTTATTAGCCTTAGTTCTTCAAAAACAGAACTGTTCTAAAAATTCGTTAGGAAAATTATTTGACCAATTGGGAAGTAAACTCCGTTTACTTGAAATACTAGGGGTTACTAAAGAAAAATACGGAGCTATGTTATTTCCTCTAGTTGAGTCATCGTTACCCGAAGAAACACTTGTAGCGTGGGAGCGATATAGATCTGCTAATCGTAGAGTTCGAGAAGTGAATTCAGATGATTCTGACCAAAGTAAAATTATGATTGAGAAAAGTGATTTAGAATGTATTTTAGTATTTCTACAAGAGGAAGTTGAAGCAGAAGAACGCATTTTCCTGGCTTCTCGAAGTTTTAATACTTAAAAATCAAAAGTTGAAGCAAATTATAATAAATTTCTCAGTGAGAAAAAGGTGAATGAGAACAAAATTAAGAGGGGAAAATTTTTTGATGTACCTAGTGCAACAGATCTTTTAACATCGTCTCAAGTGTCAAAACTATGTATATTCTGTTCCAATTCACATTACTCTGGAGATTGCCTAAAAGGAAGAAAAATACCTTTAAGTCAGCGGGAGTCACTTGTTCAACAATCTCGCAACTGTTTTTTATGTCTGAAATCTGGGCACTCAGTCCGAGATTGCAATTTGAAAGCTGGTTGCTTGTGTTGTGGTAAAAAACACCACATTCTTCTATTTAGAAAAATGCAACAAATAACTAGGTCTAAAGACAAAGAATCATTTGAATTTGAAAAGAAAACCGAGATTAGTTCTGAAGTGGATCAGGCTCTTTCTAATTTATCTGCTATTCCAGACGTAATGCTGCAAACATTTAAAGTTATAATTAGAGGTAATGGGAAGAAACGTGCTGCAAGAGCTATCATTGACACAGCTTCACAGCGATCCTATTTATTACAAAGTACAGCTCGAGAAATGAACTATGAATCCCAGAATTGTGAATATCTACAACACTCTTTATTTGGTGGGAAAAATACAGAGTTATGCAAACATGATGTATACACTTTATATCTATCAAGTGTGCACGGAAATTATAATTGTAACTTTAAAGTTCTTAGTCAACAAATTATTTGTAAGTCAGTGCCATCTACTGACGATAATCTTTGCCTGAAAGAGTTAGCTGCTTGTAATATTAATATTGTGGATGATTGTGAAGGTCCTATTGAGATCCTTATTGGGGTTGATGCCCAAGTTAAAATTCTTGCTGGTATTTGTTTGCTAGTCTAGCATTAAATGCTGTATCCCGGCATGTAAAATAGCATAAAATACCAAAAATATTTGCTGGTTCCACCAAAATTACCAGCAAGTCATGGTGTGTATTGGCACAGTTTATTGCTTGTCCAGCATACATAATCCAGCTTCTGTTGCTTGAACAGTATGTCGCTGGTCCAGCAGTAATTATGACTACTATTTGCTTGAAATTTCTGCTATACTAGCAGTAATTCACAACCAACAGATGCTTTTTTGTTGCTATTTTCTCACTTCTCACTGGCATCTAGCATGCCATGCTATTTCTACTTAAGCTGCCGACATAACATATTACGCTGGCAAGCATAGAAAAGCACATAATAGCTTGTTAAGGTACATACCTCTCCAGGCTTTGGAAAAGCTTAAACAACAAATAAGCATAAAATGCTTGTATATAGCTTGTCGTGCTATTGCTGTGTAAGCTAGCTAATATAGCATTTTATGCTGGCTAGCATTATAAAGCATATAACAGCATGAAAATCTAGCAGACAAAGCAAAACATAGCAATAACTAGCTTATTTTCTTTGCTGGTACTAGCATGGATTTTAACTTGGGTGTAGAGGAAAAACTCATTACAGGTGTTCGTCGTGAAATACCTTGTGGTCTCGTAGCCTTTGAAACAAAGTTAGGATGGACAGTTATGGGTCGCACGTCAAGTCTATCTTCCAGTGACTCTTCAACTTTGATTTCAATGATGAATAAAAACGCATCCATTACTGATTTGTGGACTTTGGATACACTTGGAATTACTGATCCTTCGGTGAAGAAGACCAAAACTGAGTTACAAAAGGCTGCCACAGACCATTTCTTAAGTACTAATGAAATTAAAGATAATCGTTTTCAAGTACATTTGCCATGGTTGGAAATCATCCCATACTTCCACACTATTATGAGCTAGCATTAAAAAGATTGAATAGTACAATAAAGCGACTTAAATCGGAGTCTCTGTGTGAAGTTTATGAAGAAGTTTTCAATGAGTGGCTAGATTGCGAAATTATAGAAGAGGTGGAGAATGAGTGTAAAGAACCAGTACTTTACTTACCTCATCGAGCAGTAATCAAAGAGAAGAGCACCACGAAGATCAGACCAGTATTTGATGCTTCTGCAAAAGTAAAAGGATCACCGAGTCTTAATGATTGTTTAGAAAAAGGGCCAAACCTCATAGAGCTGATTCCGAGTATTCTAATGCGTTTCCGCAAAGAGGAGATAGGTGTCACCGCAGACATTCGAAAAGCATTCCTCCAAATAAGCCTTCAGCCAGCTGACAGAAATTACTTAAGATTTCTATGGATCACCAGTGACGGGCAAATTAAAGAGTTTAGGCACTGTAGAGTTGTTTTTGGTGTATCGTGCAGTCCCTTTCTGCTAAGTTCTACGATTCAGTATCTGCTAAGAAATGTTTTAGAGAAAATAGAGGTTGGTGAGTCCTCATACCCAAAAGATGTCGTTCAAAAATTCTTGACTAGTTTCTACGTAGACAATTGTGTTTAACAGCGTGAAGAATGAAGCAGAACGTAAACAGTTCATGGAAGTAGATACTGAAGTTATGGCTGAAAGAAAATTTGATCTACGTGGATGGGAACTTACCGATCCTAACGCTGAAAGTCCAACTGTTTCTAGCGTATTGGGTTTAATGTGGAATAGAAAGCTGACACTCTACGAATAAACACCGAGAGTTTCCAAGAGGTGTGGAGTGAGGAAGTAACAAAAAGAACCATTTTATCATCAGCTCACAAAATCTTTGATCCTTTAGGTATCACCTGTCCAGTTTCTCTCCTTCCAAAACTTTTGTTACAACGCTTGTGGAAGACTAATATGACTTGGGATCAGAAAGTAGATTTAGAAACTGAGAGAGAGTTCCGAAAATGGTTGAAGTATGTGCCAGTTTTGTCAACAATTGAAATCCCAAGGTGGATTAGATTTGACATTAAAGATGCGAGGAAATCTTTACATGTATTTTGTGACGCAAGTCGATCCGCCTATGCAACGTGTGTTTTTTTGAGAGTTGAAAGAGAAAATTGTGTGCACATACAGCTTGTTCAAGCTAAAGCCAGAGTTGCACCTTGTGGAAATAAGGAGACTAGTATTGCTCGTCTGGAACTTCTAGGGGCTACTATTGCTGCTCGCCTTTCTTCAAACATACTAGAAGATCTTCTTGTAAGAGATGTATATTACTGGACTGATTCCACCACTGTACTTGCGTGGATAAGAAGAGAAGATTCGTGGGGAGTTTTTGTTCAAAATAGAGTAACTGAGATACTGAGTTTGACTCCCAAATAGGCTTGGAGGTATGTCCCTGGTTCAATGAATCCATCAGACCTTCCTAGTAGAGATTGCACTGCTCTACAGTTGTCTTCGTCGAAATGGTGGGAGGGGCCTGCATGGTTGTACTCTCCACCTGATTTGTGGCCCAATGCTGAAGACATTGTTCGAGAGGAGGAAATAAACAGTGAGAGAAAAAAAGAAAATTGTTTCTTCTATGTTAACTGTTGAAGTAGGCTCACTGCTACATTCTCGTACTAATGACTATAAGAAAACTATCCGAATCGTAGCTTGGATAAGGAGATTCTATTACAACTGTTTCAATTCCCAAAAGAAGCTAGGAGACCTTACTGTTCATGAGATAGAAGAAGCAGAAAAAACCGTTGTGCATCTTATCCAAAGAGAGTCTTTCACAGATAAGAGTGAGAAGAGATTGAAGACTTTAGATACATTTGTTGATGAGGGAATACTTCGATTAAAAACTGCAGTGTTGAAAAGAAATGATATAGCAGAGTTCAGAATGCCTGCGGTTTTGGCAGGAGAACATCCAATTGTGAGAAGTCTTATATTGGAAGAACACAGTAAAAGAGGACATGCTGGTGTGTCATATACACTGAATTCCTTAAGAGAGAGATTTTGGATCCTTTGTGGCAGGAGAACAGTGAGATGAGTGATAAGGTCATGTGTGATTTGCAAAAGGTTTGCTGCCAAAAATATTAAGCCTCCAACTGCACCGCCACCTGCAGATCGGGTGCAAGATGCCTGTGTGTTTCAAGTAACGGGTTTAGATTTTGCTGGTCCTGTCTACCTGCGAGGTAATTATAAGGCTTGGATTTGCTTATTTACATGTGCAGTATACCGTGCAGTTCACCTCGAGTTGGGGACCTCTATCTCGACAGATACTTTTCTTTTGTGCCTTTCATCGTTTCATTGCTTGCAGGGGAAAGCCTTCAGTAGTTTACAATGACAATGGAAGCAACTTCACAGGAGCAGCTAATATTCTTAAGTGTGTCGATTTCGAAGGAGTGTCTCTACAATTAAGAGAGAAGATAATTATTTGGAAATTCATTCCACCTGGAGCTCCTTGGTGGGGAGAATGGTGGGAGAGGTTAATAGGCATGATGAAGACTATCTTGAAGAAGATCTTAGGAAGAGCAAGTTTGAACCACGAAGAAATTACAACAGCTCTATGCAATTGTGAAGCTATCTTGAATGATAGACCTTTGACTGCAGTAACTTCAGACCCGATTCTCAGTGTTCTCACTCCTGCAGATTTTCTGAGAGAGATAAAAAGTAGCACCTTGCCAGACATTAAAACTTCTTCAGACCCAAATCACTTACGACGAAGATTGAGTTATATTCAGTCTATTTGTAAAGCTTTTCGATCAAGATTCCGTCAAGAATATTTAGGAGCATTTTGTACGAAGCAGATAAATCAATAATTTTTTACCTTAAAGGTGGGAGAATTAGTTCTTGTTGGAGACGATGAAAAGAAAAGACAGTCGTGGCCTCTTGGTCGAATAGTTGAAGTGTTTCCAGGTTCTGATGGTATCGTTCGTCGAGTTAAAGTAAAGACACAACATGGAGACCTTTTTAGAGCTATTCAACGCATATACCCGTTAGAAGTTTCTGATACTGACTCCTTTGTTACTCCAGCAGAGTTAATCCCCACGGTGGGAGTTAAGATCAGTGCACTTGACAGTGAACCTGCTGGCCGCATACCAGTTGTTACTAGAAAGGGACGTGTAATTAAGTCCCCACAGAGACTTGACTTATGACTTTAATATTAGCACTATCATTTTAGTTGTAAATATGTACATATGATTCTTATTAGTTACTCATAAATTTTTCTTCATTTGTTGTAAAGTATTTAGTTACCCAAATTTCTCAGGCAAAAATGTAATTTCTATGTGTATTTCTAATTTTTCCCCTAGTTTTGTAAGTTAACTTTTGAAGTTCTAGGTTAACTTAGGTGGGAGGATGTTCGGAAATGCTTCCCTTTTCTCCCTTAAAATCAAAGAGATTGAACGAGACTATCTGAACTCCATGGTCTCTTCAAAATTACTAAAAGATCATTTTTGGCAACCAGTTTTTTGATGTTTTTAGAATAGAAAGTGTTTATGTTCTGTTCTTATTCTTTTTTTGTTGTGAGAAAATGGCAACATGAGTGTTTTGTTTTTTGTTCTTTTATGTGTGAGGAAAACGGTAGCTTAGAGTTTCTTTCGTTTCAAGAGTAATTAAAATACAGAGTAAGAATTGAAATACGAGAAGATTTATGAGTATAAATCATTTTAGAGTTATTCTAGCGTTATAAGAACGGATAATTATATATGTATTAAGAGTTTTTTTCTTCATAGTCTGGTGAATTGCATCTGTAATAGAATAGCCGATGTTGTGTTATACTATTCCAAGTTTTGTATATAGATCCTGTAAATAAACTATATGTGTTTTTCATACGAAGTTGATGTCTTATCTGAGTTTATCGTTGACATGACATAAATAAATTTTTATCATTTGTTCGGAGGAATAAATCTTATAAAAAACAATACTATTGTAAAAGTCATCCCGCCCAGCAAGAACTCTTGCCTTTATAAGTAGCCAAAAAAAGGATTGATATCAAATTTCACCGCCGCTATTGAAATGTGGGAAAATGAAGATCTGCCAATAACACTGAATGTATCTTCCTAATAAATCCTAATCTCTTTCAACATTCTTTGTTATCTGTGTTAGTTTTTTGGCTGCATTATAAAATTATAATTTAAAGTATTTTTACGGTGGTGGGGTGCGTAATAACATTTTAATCTTTACTAACAAAACTTTTTATTAATTAAAACTTCTACATAAGGGACGCACCCCGCTGAAAAAATACTTAAAATTATAACTTTATAATGCAGCGAAAAAACTAACACAGATAACAAAGAATGTTGAAAGAGATTAGGATTTATTAGAAAGATACATGCAGTGTTATTGACAAATCTTCATTAAGCTAGGCATTGAGTTCCTAGGATTCAATAGCGGCGGCGAAATTTGATATCAATCCTTGTTTTGGCTGCTTAAGAAAGGCAAGAGTTTTTGCTGGGCGCTGGGGAGACTTTTATAATAGTATTGTTTTTTAAGAGATATCTCTTCTTTTTGCAGGTTATGTATATGCTTTTATAAATATAATACGTATGCACTTTTCAACTTGCTGCGTTATTTTAATTGAGCCGGTAAATTCAAATTTCCACTATCTTGAAACAAAATGATAGAGCACGTTGCTTTATAAACTTCGATGAGGCCCTAATATAGGCTAATTTTATATGAAATTTCAAACAAATTCGTTCTTAATTGTGGTTTTGATATGAATTTAAAAGTTTCATATGTCCGTAACTCGAAATAAATTGGTGGATCAACTTGGTTAATGAATTTATTAAAGATATTTGTTTAATAATCCACTGTCTAATTATAATTCAAATTGATTGGGTATAGCTAACTGTAAGTTATTTGCAATATTGTGTTAAATATTTTGTATAACTACTCAACAAACTGTGATATTTATCTTTTAATTCTTTTACAACTCATTAAAAATAATAATATTAAAGCTGTGACCACGTAATAAAAATTACAGATTGGCGTGAGGAGTGACAGCTCGCCACCTATGAAGTTAAGTAGTATGACGATTCATTTTGCAACACGCTACGTCTAGAACTGACGAACAAGTTTAAACAACAAATAAATAATTAAATAAATAAAAAAGCCGATTTAGTGGATTTTCTTGCATAAATGAGCGTAATGATAAACGCAAAATTATTTTAACTAAGGAGAAACCAAATTTACGCCGAAGAAAGAAATATATGCAATGCGCCTAAAAGGTTTTTATAATAAAAATAATAAAAAAAAAAACTTATTTAATAAAATGCATTTTATATATAGCCAATAAATATCCTTCATTAAACATCAATCCGAATAATAAAATAAAAATAAAATAAAATAAATTGGAAAAAGAATGGGGGGGGGGGGGCAGCTGAATGTTGACAAGTAATTAAATATATAAATGGAAATACTATGTAATAAAATGGGTAAATAATGAGAAAAGAAATATATACTTTTAAAAAATTAAAGAACACGCTTTTATTGAAATGTGAACTAAAAGGCCGAAAATATCTATCTTTATAGTATTAAAATGCAGGGTAAGAAAAAATCGTGTCAGTGACACACCATAATATTTAAAAAAAAAAAAAAAAAAAGTAATATAAATAATTTAGAATTAAACAAAAACCATTTTTTAAAAATGTCCCGAGACTGGGCTCGAACGTTAGACCTTTAGGTTCGTAGCCCGTAGCTTTACCCCACAGTCACAGCGTTCACGTAGGGAAAGTCTTTTTTTACAATATAAATTTTTTGTTTGCTCCCAGAGCGGTTACAAACATACATACAAACATACATACAGGTGAAGTTAATAAAAGCGTGTTAACAAAAAAAAAAAACTACTGTCCGTTTTGTTACTGATTATTATTAAATTTTTTCTTTTCTTTTTCTTAAAAAAAAAAATAAATAAATAAATAAATAAAAAATAGAAAAAAACTAAAGCAGAATTTAGTTTAGTACGGAGGATTATAAGTCCTTTTTTTTTCTTTTCAAATTATATCATCACTTTCAAATTATTCAATTATATTTTCAATAAATTTTCGATTTCGGTAAATGTCCAACTATTGTAAAACTGGTATGTTAAAAATCTGTAGATTGAGACTAATAGTCCTCCGCCCTAAAAAAAAAAAAAAAAAAAAAAAAAAAAAAAAAAATATTAGTTATTTTTCGCCATTGAAGATCAAGTAAAACACTGCGTATAAAAATAACCAGTAGTAAGTGATATTGTGAACAGAGTTTTAAAATTTTGAATACCACAATTTTTTTTTTGGAACGAAATAAAAGAATTGTGATTCGCATTAAGAACTACAAGGTTCTTGAAAAATTCATTATATCTGTAAAAATAATATAAAAAAAAAAAAAGTAAATAAAATAAAATAAATAAACACAGTAGCATCGCTTGTGCTCGTAGTTTTAACATAAGAAATTATTCCTACGACAGATATTACTTCTGTAAAATTCAAAAATTCAAACTATATAACAAAATGCAACCAACATCGTTGCTTTCTTTATTCTTTTCTATTTCTTAAAACAATTTTTATAGATGCCACACGCACCACATAAACTTTAAATTTTATATCTACTTTTTAAGATTGCACGCGATCATGTTTTATATAAAAATTAAATCATTAAATTCGTTTTTTTAGTTACTTTTATTTCATTTTGCACTCGCACTTTTTATTTCCTAATTCAAAATTATTAAAAAAAAAACTTTTTCGATAGTGTTTGTTTCGATACTGATTATTATTAATTTTCTTTTCTTTCAAAAAAAAGAAAAAAAAAAGAAAAAGAAAAAAAGGAAAAAAAAGAAAAAGAAAAAAAAAAGAAAAAGAAAAAAAGAAAAAAATGATTTTGATGAAATTCTGGCAAAAGCAGAATTTAGTTTAGGACGGAGGACTAGTAGTTTTTTTTTTTTTTTTCCTTCAAATTATAACATTGCTTTCAAATTATTCAATTATATTTTCGATAAATTTGAAATTTCGATAAATGTCCAACTATCGAACGAAAAATGACACCTCAAAAATACCAGATTGAGACTAATAGTCCTCAGTCCTAAAAAAAGAAAAAAAAAGAGTTAGGAAAAACATACAGTTTACATAAATTTGATTAAGGGAAATTCTCAGTTCTTTTTTCTATAAAAGAAAAATTGTTATTTAAAAATAACTTAAAAAAAAAAAAAAAAAAAAAAAAGAAGTAAGAAACGGTACACAGGCAGATATATACTAATGTATATAACTTTTGAAGTCAGCGCAAAATTAAATAAAAATCGATATTTTTTATTCACTTCACACGTTAAATTGAATTTAATGTGTACGTCTCACTTTGGTATCTGCAAAATACAGCAGAAAACTACTTAGATTCAAATGAAAGAATTAAGCTTTCGCAAGCAACAAAAGTTTGGAATGAAAATTCTAGTAATTTCGTAAAAATATATATCCCGAATAGCAAAGGATGTTCACTGCTCTACGTGGATCTTACTAGTAGATCAATTTTACACAATTATAAAACAATGAAGGTCACTATGTAGATGAATCATATACAACGAAAAAAAAAAAAAGAAGTCTAAACGTCGGCCTCAATTTAAATTTGTAAAAAAGAAAAAAAAAAAAATGGTAAATTACGGAGTAATTCTATTTGTTTTTTCTTACTATTTTTTACTCGTGCTACGATTTAATTGCTCATAATTTTTAAGGACAATAATAGTAATAATAATAATAATAAAAATAGTATTAAAAAAAAAAAAAAAAAAGAAACTATGTTTAAAGGGGACTAAAGTGAATGTTGTACCTGACGGGACTAAAGTGAAAGTTGTACCTCAAGGGACTAATGTGAAAGTTGTACTTCACGGGACTAATGTGCAACTTGCACGAACGAACAAACTATTTCTTTCAACGAAAATGCCTACTAACCCTGGACGATAGGTCTAATATATCGTATCATATTATGTATCGTATTTATCGTAATATAACTCAATACTTATTTCGCATTCTTCTTCGACTCGTTTTAATACGCATTTTTTATATGCATGAGCAGCCCCCGAAAAACAAAAACATTAAATCATTAAATTCATTTTTTTACTTATTTTTATTTCATATTATTTCACGCGCACTTTTTATTTCCTAATTCAAAATTATTAAAAAAAACTTTTTCGATATCGCTTGTAACGATACTGATTATTATTAATTTTCTTTTTCTTTTTCCTTTTTATTCAATAATAATAATAATAAAAAAAGATTTTGATGAAATTCTGGCAAAAGCAGAATTTAGTTTAGGACGGAGGACTATTAGTTTTTTTTTTTTTTTTTTTTTTCAAATTATAACATCGCTTTCAAATTATTCAATTATATTTTCGATGCATTTTAGATTTCGACAAATGTCCAACAATCGAAATCGACAATGCAAAAATCCCAGATTGAGACTAATAGGCCCTCAGTCCTAAAAATTTTAAAGTAAAACTTTATAAAAAAAAGTTCCGACATGAGTTTTTGCAGTTAGAAATTAAAATTAGATGGGTTATATTATATTCCACTACCCATGAAAGAGTTAATAATGATAGCACTAAAAACATTGGAAAACTGGTGTTAAAAATTAATAAATGAAACAAATCATAAACCAGTAGGTCTGTGCCGCGCGTAGCGTAGATATTTTATTTATATATTTTAGGTGACAATTTTATCGCCAATTTTTGTGATTTTTTGCGTTATTTGTTAATGACTTGGCGACAATCATCGTCATCCCTACGCGATATTAATTATAGGGTAATGTCTCTTGTTATGGCACCGCACCATATTTTTTAACATATAGCTAATATGTTGGATTTGAGTACTATGAAACTTGCATTTTGAGAGTGCGCAGTTTTTGCACTAACACCAAAATGAATGGACGCATTTGCTTACCAGTTTGGTAGTAAGTGCAAGCATAAAAAAAAAAAAAAAAAAAATCTAACAAAAGTAATTTGTGAGTATTTTCAGTGTGCGATAAATCGAAGTGAATTAATTAAAAAATGTGAGTGTAATGTATATTTATGTAGTATATTCATTATATTTTGTGATGCAATATTCAACACAACCAAAATGTGGAACGAAAATTGTTTTTCTGTCATTATAAATATGGGTGTCAATTTCCCGGTTGTGGGCACCCTTGTGCAATCGTCCGGTGCATTTGAAGTGTGTCAATATGCATGCAAGTTATTTTACTTGCAAGCATAGGAAAAATGCCAATTTCTGTTGTTATTTTGGCCACTGAATCCTTACACAATGAAAAAATTTTGTTATCTTCTATATTTATGGTGGGACTTCTTATTATTTTCCAATTTTTAGCAGATTTTTCAAGTGTGCCACAATGTGTGTGGTACACATTTTTTGGTGAAAATGACCACTTCGCAAAATTGGTGATAAAACTTTTCTAGTTATTAGAATCAATGCAGTTACTTCATCAAACGTTAGTTAAGGGCTCTAGCTTTCCATTGGTATTAATATATTTGCATAACATCTATTCTATCAAAATTTATAAATCAAAATCAAAACCGTGCCCACAACCAGAGATGTTCTCCTATGTTTTTTTTTTTTTTTTTTTTCTGCTTAGTTTTTTTTATTTTACTTTTAGTTTACCATAACAAATATGTTATTGATCTCAATGTGCAATATTATTTGTTTAATCATCAAAGGCTCCGCGATATTAAAGTTGACTCAAAGCAAAATTCATAAATAGATGTGCAAAAATAATCAGCAAAAACGTCATATTAGATTAGATTTGTTTTATTCTTATAACGCTGAATGAACAGATTCATTTCTTCATTTCCTCATTAATTACAAACAAATACGAATTTATATAAATAACGTAAGATAAACTAACTTCTACCTTTTTTAATTAATTCATCATTCTAAACGAAGAAAAAAATATTTATTTCTGGCCAAACACTGGAATAATTGCACATAATCTAACTTTTGAAAATTTTTACAACCCGTTTCCTAAATTAATTAAAGATAAATAAATACAAAAAATAAAATACAAAACCTCTCTTGTTAATTATCTTTACATGCAATTGCTTTGCTTGTGAATCGAAAAATGTAGTATGCATAACAAAACAAGTAAAATCTAATTAATGGAATTGAAACTACATTTTTTTTTTCAAGATTGGTTTAAAAATAGCAGTTATTTATAAATTATGATAAACAACTTCTCATGATAAAAAAATATAAAAAATACTTATAAGTCGAATACTTATAATTTAAAAAAATAAATTTAAATTAATCGTAAAAGAGTAAAAAATTCTAAAATATAAAATCCAGATTCATTAAAAGGCTGGATTAGTATTTTAATTAATTCTCTAATGTCAAGTACTTAAAACTTTAGATTACAATAAAGATTACTTCTAATAATTATGCAATTATTTTTTTCAGTATGTGTCTCTCTGTCTTTACATTAGTTTAGCCGTTATTAATCAAAGAGAAAGAGGCATTTAAATTACCTTTCTGAGAAAACTGATTACACAATCTATAGGTTTCTTTAAAATTGATTATTTCTTTTTCCGTTGTTTTCAATTAATTTAAGTATGCGTTTTCATTATTTTGAATGAATTGCGCTGAATGTTTAAACAGGATTTAAACTTTGCTTTTTAAAGTTAAGAAACAGAGAATGTGATTATGTATAAGGGAGGCTTTTAAAGTTATCATGCGTTTTAAACCATGTTTTGAGGCTTCTGAATTTTAATTTAATAAAATATTTAATTAAATGCATGTCTCGCTTTGTCATTGATGCCTGAAATATTTTTGCTTTATTGGAAAGCGCAGTGGATACTAATTTATTCTATTTAAGCATTAGATATCTCCAATAAGGCAGGTAATGGATTTGGTGCGAAATTTGGCGACTTTTTCCCTACTTCGGGATTTTGTTTGGCGACCTTGGCAAAAGAAATCTTTATTAGGGATATACCAAATATTGACGCTGAAATATGATTGGCTGAGAAGATACAGAAATTTCTGGAACTTTCCACACTTTTCTACAGGGGTATATAAGGGCTGTTTTTTTGTCAAGGCAGTCAGTTTAGTTCAGTCTGAGATCAGAGTCAGTCAGTTTCGCTAATGCTTGCATTGCAACTGAAGGAGTTCTAAGCCTCTTTGAATGAGTCTTGTTTTATGTGCTATTGCTATACAGTTTTTACTGTGGATTTACAATTGACAGTTGTTAATTAAGCTGTGTTTACCGGTTTAAATGAAGCTGAAACTTGGTTTATAGACCTGTATTTTTCTGGAACTTTCTGTGAATAAATTGCAGAATTTTCGCAAGCTTCGCCTTCTATTCTCGGACAACTTACGAACCCCCGAGTACGCAACATTTCTGGTGTCAGGAGTGGGGTTGTCTGTGAATGGTGATAACAATAGCTATGGAGCAAGAAATGAAGAAACTTCTGGAAGGTCTGACTGCTCAGATGAATGAGTTAAGATCTGAATTGATAGAGAAAATGGAAACAGGACAGGAAAAGATGGAAACAGGACAAAAAGAGACGAGAGATAGATTAACTGAAGAAATGAAAGCAGTAAAGGAGAAAATGGAAACAACGCAAAGAGAATTGAAAGACGGTTTGATTGAAAAAATGGAGAGGGAGCTTTCGATAGTGAAAGAAACAGTAGAGGGTAAATTAACAGTAATAGAAAATGGAATGGTTGAAATTAAAGAGAAAGTTATAAAGATAGAGGAGAATTTTAAAGGGAAATTCATGAAGCTAGAACGGAATTTTGAAGAAAAATTCATAAAAATAGAAGAGAATTTTGAGGAAAAAGATAAAGAAAGTTTTGACCAAGAACTAAAAGGAAGGTTTTCTGAGACAGCAAGCAAATTTAAGAGAATAGAGGAAGACTTTGAGAGGAAAGTGGAAGAAAAATTAATCTCCATGCCTCAGGATACTGAAAAGAGAGATAAAAGAATCCAGTAACAGGAATTTATTTTACAGGAATTTATTCAGCTATCCACCTACGACAGCAGTTTCTCCTGGCAGGTATATAAGGCACAGTTTTCCATCGTAGCTGACGGCTGGGATTCTACTAACAAGTCACTCCACTTAGCAACAACACTACGGGGAGATGCAGCCGAGATACTGAGAAATAGTTCTAAAGAAGAACGGAACGACTTTGAGACCTTGACGAGAGCACTGGAGCTACGTTTCGGAGAAAAGTTTTCTAAGGACTATAGTCTCGTCCAACTAAAGTCCCGTTACCAGAAAGCGGGTGAAAGTTTGCAAGAGCTGGTAGCGGATATTCAAAGACCGTCGCACCTAGCCTTCTCCGACTGCAATGCTGACACTCGGAATGAATGGTCCTTCAGTACTTTATCGATGCCGTTCGAGATCCAGAAATCCAGAAAGCACTTAGACACTCCAACATCAGGGATGTTGAATCAGCTTTAGGCTACGCGATGAATTTGCTCTTGTTCGGCATGGTAGCAGGGGCTCCAAACAAAGATGCAGAAATCGATATCATCTCCTGATTGTGAATGTTCCTATTTTTAGCGCGTTTGGTCAGCAGTTTGACAGGTAGAGTTCCCTTACTTCTGTAGGGACACAGAATCTGCGCGGAGGTCTATATTCTCGGGCAGTCGATTTAATGGATTTCGTATATACTAAGCAATCCTAAATTTCTTTAACCATCGCCTTAAAATGGTTATTTTAAGGAAAGTCATTGTCTTTTGGATCGATTGACTTTTCCGGGGTTGGCATGGCTAAAAAAGCCTAAAAATGCCTAAAAATACATAAACCACTAATAAAATATGTTATGTTGTTTCACACGACCATATCTGACAATTTGTAAGTCAAAAACACACATTAAATGAAAGAAACATTGGTGCCTCGAACCGGTTACATGAAGGTGCCCACAACCAGGAATGGCAATAACTTTTATAATGACAGAAAAACCTATTTTCATTCCAAATTTTGGCTTAATTTCATTTTGCATCACAAAATACATTGAACATACTGCATGGATATATATTGCACTCACATTTTTTAATTAATTCACTTCGATTTATTCCACATTGAAAAAATTCAGAAATTACTTTTGTGTTGCTTTTTTTTTTTTTTTTTTTTTTTTTTTTTTGATGCTTGCACTTACTAAGCAAATGCGTCTATTCAATTCGGTGTTAGCGCTATAACTAAGTACTGTCACAATACATGTTTACAGTACTCAAAGCCACCATATTTACTTTTTGTTAAAAGATATGGTGGAGTGCCCGCAACCGGAGAATGCCCACAAGCGGAGATGTTCCCCTATATAGCTACATTGCTATTGTAGAAATCATACAAAAATACGGCTTTTGAGAAAGTTTTTCATCACCATTGCCCATGCGCTAGAAATTTGAAACACCCACAATATTTCAACATTGCTCATAAACAATGACAGTGTCGAGTTTGGTTGTAATCAGTTTAGTGGTTTGGAAAGAGATGTAACACATACATGGAATGGTTTTTATATATATATTATGAGGCTTATATAATAAAATTTATTTTACATGAGGATGAAAGCAGACGATTTTCATCCCAGAAAAGCATAAAGTTAAATAAACCAAGAAAGTAAAATTTTTGGTCTATAAAAACGCACATTGATAGATTTATTTATTTATTTATTTATTTATTATTTTTAATTAAAAGAAAATTTACACCTCTTTATTCTAAATTATATCACAGATTGATCGTTTGACCATTATTTTTTATTGTATTGACGGGCTATTACAAAAATGCTCATATCGAAAATTTGCTGGGAAAGCGAAGCTCGTACAAATACAAACTTTTTCTACTCGTTGACTATTATGATTATAAACATTTTTTTTTCTTTAAATTTCATAATGGTTCGGTAGAAATAATTCGAATATTTCACATTTATGCGAAATTTTGTTCTATCTCACCATGTTAAAAGTAAAAAAAAAAAAAAAAAAAGAAAAAAAAAGAAAAAGAAACATGATATTAGCGCCACATATTGTACGATTTTCATCGAAAATTGGTAGTTACTATTTTGTGTTGTGGCGCAATTACATAATTAACTTTTGTGAAATACTCTGCAGTAGTTCCTAATATACAATCACCAAAAAATTTTGTCACACACACACAGACACAGACAGACAGACATTTTCTTTTTCTTTTTCTTTTTTTTTTCTATTTTAATGGTCAAAGCGTGTTCTTGACCTATCAAAAAAATAAATCGTTGAAAACCCGAAGTCGCAAATTTTCATGAAGCAATTTTCATGAAAAAGTATTAAGAGAACATATAAATTTGATAATGCAAAATATATTATTAGGGATTTAGGTGAGAAAAAAAATATTATAAGAAAAGTACAAGTTGGTAAGTTACACAGATAATATATTTGTAATGATTTATATTTATTTTAGAAATTTGCTGCCGTTTTTGATTAATTAATAAGAAAAAACATTACTTCTAATTTAATATCCATTAACAAGTGTATGTTAAGAACGTTATAAATCGTTATTTTGAATTAGCATCTTAGAGTGTTGAAAATTAGTATAGGCATTAAAATGTAAAAATATATGGGTTTTTTTTTTTTTTTTCAAAAACTTTGTAGACTAAATAAATTAAAAGTAGCAATATAAAATTAAAAGTATTTTTTTAAAACACCCACTGCAAACTAACTTTTTTTTTTCTTCGATTTTACATTATTATAGCTTAACAATATATTCTAAACGCATATTTGTTTATTACTTTCAAATTAAATAAAACAGACGGATTGCTTTTGAATGCTGTGATTAAAAACAAAATTTTAGTACCCGACATTAAAATAAGTATATAAATAAAATAATTACGGTTCTGTTCCGTTTCAGGAAGTCGTTGGTGAAATATTCTTCGGTAACTCACAAAAAAAAAAAAAAAAAAAAAAAGAAAGAAAGAAAGAAAGAAAGAAAGAAAATGAAATATTAGTTTTTGTTCTTAAAAAAAAAATAATAATAAATAAAAAAAAATTGTAGGTTTTTTTTTTTTTTTTTAGGACTGAGGACTATTAGTGTCAATCTGCGGATTTTTACGATACCAGTTTTATGATAGTTGGAAGTTTATCGAAATCTAATATTTATTGAAAATATAATTGAATAATTAAAAAGCAATGTTATAATTTGAAAAAAAAAAAAAAAAAAACTAATAGTTCTCCGTCCCAAACTAAATTCTGCTTTTGCCAGAATTTTAGCAAAATCTTTTTTTTTTTTTTTTGAAAGGAAAAAAAAAGAAAATTCATAATAATCAGTATCGAAACAAACATTATAGAAAAAGTTTTTTTTTTTTTTTTTTTTTTTATAAATTTGAATTAGAAAATAAAAAGCGCGTGTGCGAAATGAAAAAAATAAAATAAACAAAATAAATAAATAAATAAATAAAAATAAATGAAATAACCGAAATAACAATAAATATTTAAAAGTCGCCGAGGGGCTCCTAAGCTGAAACTATGCTAAAATATTTTTATTTTCCAAAAAAAAAAAAAAAAAATATCGTATCAAAAATTAGTAAAAAGGATTAACGAGGGTAAATGAGTAACATTATTTTTCAAATAGCTATTTTATCCTTAAAAGGGACTTTTTTTTTTTTTGGGGGGGGGGGGTCAAACATGCGACACAATATAAGGCAAAAATGTCAAATGTTACGATATATATATATATATATATATCGTAACATTTGACATTTATATATATATATATATATATATATATATATAAATATATATATATACACATTTACTTTTAAAATAATTCGTGTAGGATTATCGAGGAGTATTATTTCTTTACACATTTGAAATTATCCATCAATAGCGTAGCAATTTTTTGAGCTCGTTGGCGAATTGTTGGCTATAGTTTTACTGCCTTCCGAAACGGAAGAGTACCATTAATAATAATAATGACCCTCTTCTGTCAGGAACGATTCCGGTTTACATCGCTTCAAAACAGAGACTTTTGGTAGCCTTTTTTTTTTTTTCCTTAGAAATGCTATGTATTTTTATTTATTTGTTTTTTTACTAATCTGCATAAATGTTACATCATTAGAAAGATCTTTCAAAACTGAACATTTTTTGTGCTTGCACTTTTCCCTTAATCACAATATGTAAAAAGATTTCAATGAAAGTTTATAACTACCATTGCAATTCTAAAATACCCATGGAGGATAAAATTAAAACGTAATATAAAATTCAATCATAAAAATTATGGGCTAATAGTTATTACATCATTCATTTTCTTGCAATCATGATAATGTTCTTATCTAATCTGATATAAACAAACAGTTGATTGTGATGTCATATTTATCAAATCAGTTAAAATAAATAAAGTTACAAATAAGGTACCTAAGGTTACTTCGTTACAAATATGGTACTTTTCATTTTGTACCTTATTTGTAACGAAGTTTTGATTAGATATTTTAGAATTAATTAAAATATGAAAATAATTTCAAAATTGGACATTTAAATTTATGATTGTTGCCAGAAAAATTTACCAGTTATTGTCATATATGTATATATATTGAGAAAGGGGGGGGGGCGTAAGATGAAATAATGTTTTCACGCAAAAAATTAAATTTGCCCATGCATATAAAAATACTTATTAAAACGAGTCGCAGAAGGAAGCGAAATAAGTACTGAGTTATATTACGATAACTATGATATATAACATGATACGTTATATTAGACCTATCGTCCAGGGTTAGTAGGTATTTCCATTAAAAGAAATAGTTTTTTCGTTCGGTGTAACTTGCACATTAGTCGCGTCAGGTAAAACTTGCACATTAGTCCCTTTTAAATATAGTATCCAGCGAAGTAGGCAAAGCATTCGTTGATTCATTACCTTAATTGATTTCACATTCCGTCATTTTTGACGGGGTTATATACTAGTAATTACTATATTTAACTAATCTAGAAATTAATACCATAACATGTTTAGAATATTTTTGGTAATTTATAAAAAGGTAAAATCAAGAGAAAGAAGTTAAATTAGCTATTAGGAAATATTAAAAAAAAAAAAAAAAATCGCAAGATTTTGTATTCTATTTCATTGAACGTAAACAATTTTTCAAAAATTTTTATCGTCTTAATATTATTATATTTCATTGCATACGTATAAACATTTTCATAAATATAATAAAATATACAAAAAAAAAAAAAAAAAAAAATTAAAAACATCTTTCATGTCCTCAACGATTTTATAAAATAAGTTTCCGAATTCATGTATTTTTTGATTCAGTAGTATGTTTCCTCGATACGTACTAAGCAGAAACACATAAGGTTAATAAAATAGCTACAAAAACTCTCTCTCTCTCTCTCTCTTTATACATATACATCAAATCCATTTCAGTAAAAATCGTGTTATACTAGTGCATAAGACAAATCTTAAGTACTGCAGTTGATTTTTAGAAGAAATGCAAGTATAAATATTTTCTTTTCTTTTTTAGTTAAAAAAAAAAAAAAAAAACTTTCTAAACAGCGTAACATGCAAAATACGATATTTCTTATGTAAAGAAGATTTAATGTTCGAAAATTTTATTTTATAGAATTACAAGAAAATTCAACATGAATTTGAGAAAATCGGATTGAATACTTACGTTTTTCTTTTCTTTTTTTTTTTTCTTTTGTGATATGTCAAATAACAATTTTTACGTTTCTAGAAAATGCCCATGAAAAAAAATATTTAGCATAACATTAAAAATAGGGAAAGATATAGATTTTTCTGTCAATCCTATTTAATACAGAAATAGCAGAATTTTGAATGTAGAAATTTGATTTCTTTAAGCTACTTACATATTCTATAAACATTTTAATCCTTTTATAAATTTCTCATATATCTTCAATATGTTTTCAAGTCTCATAACTTTAATTTTACAATAAACTGATATTTTCAAAATATATTTTGTGTGTCAAGAAAAAAAAAGAAAAAGGCAATAAGATTACTCTAGAAATATTGAGAGCAACTTTAGAATTGGCCCCCAACATGGATTTTTTTTTTTTTTTTTTTTTTTTTTTTTTCCAAAATGTTTAATCCTACTGAATACTTTGCATAAGCAAGAAAGAAAATCCACGCAGATTGAATAATACACTCTTCAACGATATTTACGCGCTACATTATAAGTCACAAGTACTTTTTATTTTCACTAAAAATTGTAAAATATGCCTAAAGTAACTAAAATTGTATTTTGAGCAATTTCCATCATATCCATTAGTGTAGTACATTCCTTAATGTGTCCAATTGTATTTGTGAGACAGCAATAAAAGCCATTTGTGCTAGTTGAAAATTTTTTAGAAAAACGTATGTTATTGTATACATGCGAAACATGAATAACATATATAAATTACAAGATAATCTAAATTTATATAAATAGAAACACAAATATATATACGAATAGAACTCGTGGAAAGTTTTTACTTCCATCAACCGACTACTGTAAATAATGGAAGTATTGTATTTGGTCCAAAAATTTGATGTTGAGTTTTCACCTGATTTACACGTTTTAAGGCCTCCTGAGTCTAAAAAAGTAGTTTTTGGCAATTGATCAGTGCGTGTATGTGTATGAGTAGAATCTTCTGGTTATCATATAAAACTAATAAAGATAAAACTATGAAACTTCACAACTGATACAGGTCTGGTGTACAGATGAATTTTCCAAATTTTGGTAAAAATTAGAAAAACGGAAGTGGGTCATCAGAAATCGGAAATGGAACCGTAAGTCCGTATCTCAAAAACGGCTCTAACGATTTTCTTTAAAGTTGCTTTAAAAATACTCTATTAGATGCCCTTTTGAATGATATAGTTGGTTAGTTCAGGAACTTTGATAGGCGTCCTGTATGAATAGCTCAATTTCAGGTCTCGCAAGTGCGTTCCTTTAAAAACGAATGCACGGATTTTTTTTTTCAAACTCGCCATATTAACTACCTTTTAAATAGTCTTTTGTATGTAATTACTGTTTTCCGGTCAATAGTTGAGTATACCAAGTTTGGGTATTAGTTGGTATCTCAAAAACGGCTCTAACGATTTTCTTGAAAATTGTTTCATAATTCCATTTTAGATTCCCTTTCTCGTGTATTACATGGTTATTACAGAAATATTAACGGTCATTCTGATTAGGTAGTTCAGTTTTAGATTTTGGAAATTGGTGTTAAAAAAAAAAAAAAAAAAAAAAAACTCTTTTTTTTTTTTTTTCTTTCTCATTTTTACTTTCTTCTATATGTAATATAGAGAAAGTATTGGATTCGCGAAAATTTTCGACCTCGGTTTTTTGACGGATCTACACGTTTTGGGATGTCCTGAACACGAATTGATAGTTTTTAAAAAATGTCTGTCTGTGTGTCTGTCTGTCTGTCTGTCTGTCTGTCTGTGTGTCTGTATCATTTTTTTGTGGACGCTGTATCTCACGAGCCAATGAATGAAATTTAACCAAACTTGGTATTTAGTTGCACCCTGACATGAACTGGTGTCCATTAGATTTGGGGATCAATAGCTCAACAGGTGGCGTTGTGATCGCATTTTATGCAAATTTTTAACATGGCAGCATAGGACAAAATTCCGTATAAATGAGCATAAAGAGAGTTAATTTAAACTTGTGATTGTAAAATTAATATGAATTATTGATAATAGTAGTAGTTAACTAGGAAAAAAAATTTGTGCATGGGGGGGGCATCGGTTCCCCCCCTGGGGGGTAAGTACCCCCCCGGGAGGGTTAAATTTTGAAGATGGGTATCATTCGAAAGATCTCGCCAATACCTTTAAAACGAATGGTTGAACCATAAATCTGTGATAATTTAAAACAAAGTTATCGAATTTTTTTACTTTTAACAAAAAAAAAAAACAGAAAAAAATCGTATTTTTTTTTTTTTTTTTTTTTTTTAAACGAAATTTTACCAAACTTGGTATATAGTTGGTCCCCGACATAAACTGGTGCTGATTATATTTGGGGATGAATAGCTCAACAGGAGGCGCTGTGATAGCATTTTATCTAAATTTTTAACATGGCAGAATAGGACAAAAATTCGTATAAATGTGCATAATAAGAGTTATTTTACACTTGTGATTGTAAAATTAATATGAATTATTGATAATAGTAGTACGTAACTAGGAAAAAAATTGTGTGCATGGGGGGGCATCGCTTCCCCCCCTGGGGGGGAAGTACCCCCCGAGGGGGTTAAATTTTGAAGATGGGTATCATTCGAAAGATCTTGTCAATACCTTTAAAACGAATGGTTGAACTATAAATCTGTGATAATTTAAAACAAAGTTATCGATTTTTTTTACTTTTAACCAAAGAAAAAAAAAAACTTAGAAAAAAATTCGCATTTTTTTTTTTTTTTAATTTTTTTTTTAATATTGTTACTGATTGAATATGTATAGGAAAATATAGAAGAAAGTCTTGTGGTGGCCACAACATACTAGTTTAACTCGCTATGCAAACTCTGTTTTATATGTCTTTATACGTGTATCAAGTTTCTCTTACTACTGAAAAAAAAGCATATTATACCTCCAAAAAATGCATATAATACCTGTAATAGTTGGTGATGGAAATCGTGTGGTTGTTTCACACCAGATTTTTTTTTTTTTCTTTTTTCGTTTTAGTGTTGAAAATGTATAACGCAACTGTAAATGTAGTTTGAGGAATTTCTTTTATATTTTAATGTAATTAATTATTTTTGTGTTGCTTTTTAAATAAATATTTAATAATAAGCTCATCTATCCTCTGGGAAAAAAAATCGTTTTTTTAAATCCCTATTAATTATGTTAATTTTGTAATTTTTTATCCAGTATAAAAATATTAAATTATGCTTTAAAATAATATCTCTGGCAAAGCGTAATAGTATGTAAGAATTCTTTTTTGAATTTTCGTGCATAAAACTTTCGTGTAATTTATACCAAATTCAGTAATAAACATGTTATAGTGACGTGAAACAACGCATACCAGTTTCAAGTTTATCAAAAACTATATATTAGCTAACAGATAGATGAGTTAAAATGATACACATATCAGCTTTGTTAGCCATCATTGACAGGACATGTTATAAGCATTGAATGGTATATTATAAGCCTTTTTTTTATTATTAAAATGTAATGTTTTATAAAATGTTAAATAAGGCTTTAATAAGGCATTTTATATCTTTCAAGGGGAGGTCACGACATGGAAAATTGAGATCAGGACGAAATTGCGCAGGTTGTAGTATATTTTGAAGATATACTACAACATATTAAAGCAGTAGCACCCACTAGCCTCAGAATTTTTAGCAAAACCCGTTTAAAGTTTCAGTAATCTTTAAATACAAGTTATTTCGCAATTCAGGCAACAGTGGCTTGGTCAGTAAAGTAAATAGTTACCACACGGAAATTCCGGTTCAAATCTTCCGACGGGAATGTTTTATTTATTTATTTATTTATTTAATCTAAACATTTTGTTTTACTGTTCTTTTCTCGTATAATTGAATTCGAAATTTGAAAATTTTAATAAATTATTTAAATTTCTTGAATTTAAAAAAAGAAAGAAAAAACATGTGTGTTTTAAAATATTTATTATTTATATTTATAATTTAACTATTAAAATAAATAAATAATTTTTTCAACTGTATTGTTTTAGCTACAAAATAAAGCAAAAATTAACCTGGTGTGCCCCCACACGACTTTCTCTTACCCCAAAATTTAATACTATAAGTATAGATTGAAGATTAAGGAGTAAGATAACGAGTACTGTTATTTAAACTTATGTTATACCAGTCAAATTAGGCTTCTAAGCAGCTTTATTTGACAAATAATTCTGTGTGAGGGGGTTACCGCCATCCTCACAACCCCTCCGTTTCATTATTGTACCTACATTTATAGAATTCAAATCTGTTATTAAATTCAAAGTTCATATAAAATTATCCAGAAAACTTTCACACGCACTATTCTTGAAGCTTAGCAATATTGATCAACTTTCCTAATAACAAACGTATTAACTTTAAAATACAACATTTGAATCACCTGAAATTATTAGTTTTTAATTTACTCCAAGAAACACACACAAAGTTCAAACGTTAAAATTTGACTTCAGTATTCAGGAAGCCTTAAACCGTGTAAATGTACAAAAAACGAAGTGATAAATGATTAACTTAAAAAAATTACATTATTTACCATATGTATATAAGGAATTAATTTCAATTCCTGAGCAACTCACCTGCACATGATAAAATATTATAGTAAAGCACTTTCACTAATAATAAAAAGAATGTTATGGCTTAAATATTGACAGTCCTGTATATCTTCTGAAGGTTATGTACACACTAAATGTGCTCATACACTGATGGAAAAAAAATCCCAACACCAGGAAGGAGCTGTGCTAGATAAACGAAATTTGGTAGGCGTGTTTATACATCTGCAATATGACGTCGATTCAAATTTCGAGCTACGCGCATAAGTGTGGCGCTAGTAGCGACACTATAAACATGCAAATGAGGTTTGCTTTAAATAAGCGCTGTAAGGTTCGTGATCGTTATTTACAGTTGAGATTTGACGTAGTGGGTTAATGTTAGTCAAGGATGCCTCTAAGAAGACGAAGAAGCCATTATCAACAGCTCACTGAGTTTGAACGAGGTCGTGTAGTAGGGCTACGAGAAGGTGGGTATTCTTTCCGCGATATTGCAGAAAGACTTGGCAGGAATGTATCCACTGTGCATGAGTGTTGGCAGCAGTGGTCAAGGGAAGGTACTGCCTCAAGAAGACCGGGTTCCGGACGGCCACGTGGCACTACTGAGAGGGAAGACCGCCGTGTTCGGCGTAGGGCTGTGGCTAATCGTACTGCGTCTGCAGCTGAAATTCGAGCTGCAGTTGGCACCACAGTGACACAACGAACTGTTACAAATCGGTTACTTCAAGGACAGCTCCGAGCCTACGCCCTGTAGCGTGCATTCCACTGACTTCAAATCACTGCCGTTTGCAACGTGAGTGGTGTCAAGCTAGAGCTCATTGGAGGACGGAGTGGAGATCTGTTGTGTTTTCTGATGAAAGCCGGTTCTGCCTTGGTCGCAGTGATAGCCATGTGTAGGTTAGAAGGAGGCCAGGTGAACGCCTGCTAGCGACCTGTCTGCGGCCTAGACACACTGGGCCTACTCCTGGAGTTATGGTTTGGGGAGCAATTTCGTATGACATCAGGGGCACTCTCGTGGTTATCCCACGCACCCTGACTGCAAATTTGTACGTCAGTCTAGTGATAAATGGTAATTAATTTTTTAAATAAGAATTTATTAAAAACAATCTTGATAATATATATATATATATATATATATATATATATTATTTTAATGAAAGAAGAAAAATGTCTGATTCATTTAATATTTTTTCATCAATATAAAAATTCTTAACCTAAAATTATTATTAAGACAGAGAGCAGATATGAGGCGTTGCGGATACGAAGAGCGAACTCGACCACAACCTCCTAAACTAGATGTCTTCCGCGTGGCTTGGAAACTTGGCCGTAGACAGCGCCACCTGGTACGGATTGAGCGATTTTTTTATTCAACAGCCACCAAAAAGTTTTAAAAGTGGGATTTGATATACATAAAAGGCGAATAGGTTCGAAGAAACGTCGATTATATATATCATATATCACTTCTTAAAATTATTGGTGACAGTTGAATAAAAAAGTCTTGCAATCTGTACCAGGTGGTGTTGTATACCGCTTGAACTGTTGCGAAGTTTCCGAGCCACGCGGAAGGCATCTAGTTTAGGAGTGTATGACTCGACATCAGGCCTTTTTTTTTTCACCATCCGAATCTAGATTCTTCAGAGAATTTTCAGGTATAGCTTTCATGTTGCGATTATTCTTGTTTCCGCAGCATATGATGCAGAAAAAAATTATTTTCAAATGCGTTTTTCTCAAAATCTCCTTTTGTTGAATTCCCCCTTCGTATTCGGAACGCCTCATATAAACTAAACTATAGATGGTATGTTTTATATATACATATATATTATATTACTTTATGCTTTCAAACAATGACAAATTATTATTATAATTGTCATTAATATATTAAATTTTTATCATACTATGTTATATTATATTATTTATTTATTTTAAGCTAGAAAAATCTAACTAACAATGATGCAAAAATGCGTGTTACATTAACATTTAATTTCTGAACAACTCATTAAAGAATCATTAAGTTGCATTCAAAAGACATTTCTCAGTACATTACGTTGCTAAGGATTATTTTTGTCATATTTATTATCTAACTTATTTTCAAATCTTATTCATTTCTCATAGTATAATCACTCTATAGAGGTTAATCACTTAATGTAGGCTATTATGTTAGAAAGTACTTAAATCTTAAGAGGAGTATTTTTTTTAAACCTTTTATTTCATAGCTTTTGAAAAAAAAAAGTTTTGTTAAGAAAAGTCTGGGGAAAAAAATCGAGAGAAATGTTGAATTTATACTTAGGATCATACATTATCCAAAACAAATCAGTTAAAAAAATATATATAATGTAAGCCTGTTTTTACTCCATTTTAGTATACAATTTAGCAAAATACATTAAAAACATGTGAATATTACATCATTTGCAACAAAAAAGCCTTGTGAATATCTCACCAAATAGAAGAAAATTATGAACAATTATTTTCTCGTACTTAATGTGTCCAATCATCAAAGATAAAACACTGTCTCCCTACGTTCCTTGTTCACATTTTTTTTTTTATTTATCTCTACAACGTATTTTTGAACGAAGAAAAAAAAAATGTATGTTAAAAACTGCAAAAGTAAATAATCTTCGTCAACTTCATTACTCAATCTCCTAAAAATCTAATTTAGATTTGGCAAGTATTCCAAATTACACTTTGATGCCACTAATCTCGAAAGAATTTTTTTTCCTGCCATCTGATTTTTATTTTACTTCCTCAAACATTAATACATCTACCCAGATACAAAGAGAATTTTTATATTTTTTTTTTCTTTCATTTTCATGCCAAAAAGAGAAAACAGCATCTGGCAAATGTTCAATTATAATTGGATTTGGAGTGCTCAAGACCGATGGTAAAGAAGCGGTATTAATGCAAAAACGATCCCTCCTGTTTTGCTATCCATTTTAAAAAGTCATCTAGATTTAGCTAAGTTCATCTGAGATAAAAGTGAGCATATCAATGCTAGAAAAGTCATCGACTTATTGTACTATATTTAAACATTGAAGAAGAAGAAAAGAACAGGTCTTATGTCTGGTGGTGTATTTGTCTCTTTGTTTGTTTACATTTGAAGCGATTATGTCGAAATAGCTGAGATTAAAAGATGAATGGAAGGTTGTAGTACATAGGTATTTTATTTAATTTAATACTCGTATATTATGTTTAGGAAAATAAATAGCTATTTTTTTTCTACAGATTTATAAATGAAATGGAAAACTATTTTTTTTTTTTGCAAATATTTTATTAAAAAGCGAGTTTAAAAACAGTATACAATTATAGGTAATCGTTTAATAGTTTAACATTCTATCTATTATAACTCCATACTGACATTTAAAAATATATTTTGCAATAAACTCGCAACATTTGTTGCGAGTTTATTGCATCTTATGGTCTTTATTCAAAGTTTTGTACTTAGTATTACTTTAAAACGCCAGTTCTGTGGTGCTTTCTTATAAGGACTGAAGTAGGTTTCATATAAAAGCTTACATTTCCATTTAATATTTAAAAACTGAACAAGATTAGGTTTGTTCAATAAAACATATATTCAGGCGTTTTTTCAGTTTGGTTTCTTTCATGGATTCATGATCTTTAAAATACTTAAACTTTTACAGATATTTAAGAAAATATTTAATATATTTTTGAGATGTTTAATAGAACCAAATTAAAATAATGGTGGATGAATTTTGCAATATCTTTAAAAGAAAAATATGTTAAAAATAAAAATATAACAAAAAACAAGTTTTCTCCCCCCCCCTCCCAATTTTTTCATAGACATGCAATTTTTATTTTTTTTTCTCGAAAACCAATCAATAAATTTCAAAACTTATACTTAATTCTTTTAAGTAGGTTCCATTATACATCCCCTCCCCCTTCCCTTCCAAAAAAAAAAAAAAAAAAAAAAAAAAATGAAAAAGAAGAAAAAAAAAGTCATTTCTTAAACATTTTTTAAGTTTAAGTATTTTAAAGATCATATAATGCAAACTGAGGAAAATGCAATTTAAAGATTTCAATTCTGTAACAAATGTACCAAAAACCATAAGAATTTTTGCCTGAATATATATTTTATTTGACAAACATAATCTAGTTCAGTTTCTAATTATTAAATATTAGTACAAGCTTTTATATGAAATCTACTTCAGTCGCGCCCTCATAGGTGGCAAATGATCTCCTTTATTTGAGGTAGAAATTTAATATACATCATTAATGCTAATTAGAAATACTAATATTCATGATAATCAGTGAATCAGAAAGTAGAAGGACATCTCATGAAAATTTTGGTTTTTTTAGCTAAATGGGTAAGTTTTCTTAACTATTTTTGTTGAAATAAACGTAAATTGATAAAAGTAGCACCTTTCTTTATTTTTTCAAAACTTCTAGAAGCATAACTTTAAATTATTTTCAAACCTTACAATTTTGTGTATAAAAATGTAGTAGAACTGTTAGAGAAATTGTTTCGTATACTACATATATATATATGCCCCAATAGACCTTGCAGCTTTATCGAAGAAAAACAAATAAATACATAAAAAATGAAAGAACCGGGAGTTTTGAAATTTTAAAAGCTTCGAAATATAAGAAAAGTTGTTTACCACCTTAGAAAGATCGGTAAAATTGCAAAGGCTCAAAATCAAACAGGGTTTACACATGTGTCAAAGCTAACTGTTGACAAATTCTTAAGAATATCCAAATAATTTATCTTTAAGGAACATAAGCATTAAAAAAATTACATTGATAAATTTCAATTCAGAAATTTAATTCATCAACCTGGAAATTAATTTTTGATAGAATGGAGTAGAAGGCTGATTTTTACCAACTATGTGAAAAATACCAGAGCCGGGAAGCGGAAGGCCCGGGGTTCGATTCCCGGCTCTGGTATTTTTCACATAGTTGGTAAAAATCAGCCTTCTACTCCATTCTATCAAAATTTATATTGATAAATATTTGTTTTTGGTGAATGAACACATGACATGGACCACTTGATGGACTTCATCTTCTGTGGGATTTCCAGTCAAGAAGAAATTCAAACGTGGTGATCAAGACCGCTTGAAAAATCTTCGGTATTTTCTGAAGAATAATAAAGAAAAATTTTATTTTATCATACAAGTTTTGAGAGGATTTTTGAAGACCTGGCTAAGATCTGAATATGGGGATGTAACAGGCTGGTATTTTTGTGTTGTAGGCATAAACATACAATTTACATTCATCTGTTAATATCTGAACTTTTTCTTATTGCTCGATTTTAGAAGAAAAAGAATGGATGCTTTAAAAAGGTTTACAGCGTCCAGTGGAGTTATAAGTTGGTACATTGATACTTATGATGTTAAGGCAGGAAAAAAGTCCTGATCTAAAAAAAAAAAAAAAAAAAAAACAGATCTGGGCGATGCTTGTTCGTTGAGTTATATGCTATTGGAAAACAGTTTAATTGCCTCATTAAAGTAGTAGTTAGTTTATAGGACAAATTTTGTCAAGCGTAAATTCAATCTTTGTACAATTCACTGCCAAATAGCATTTTCTAAGTTTTAAAGGCAAAATCATAAAATCAATCATAAAGGGAATTCATGATTTCTGACTCTTTCATTTTATTTATATTATTGTTATTTTATGTTTTTTTAGAGTTTCTAAAAGTAGAAACTATTTTATTAGTCATTCATATGTTAGTAGTAAATCCCATACTTCTTATGCAGTCTTCCTTTCTTTCTTTTCTTTTTTTTTTACTTTCTTCTATATGTAATATAGAGAAAGTATTGGATTCGCGAAAATTTTCGACCTCCGTTTTTTGACGGATCTACACGTTTTGGGATGTCCTGAACACGAATTGATAGTTTTTAAAAAATGTCTGTCTGTGTGTCTGTGTGTCTGTCTGTCTGTCTGTCTGTATCATTTTTTTGTGGACGCTGTATCTCACGAACCAATGAATGAAATTTAACCAAACTTGGTATTTAGTTGCACCCTGACATGAACTGGTGCCCATTAGATTTGGGGATCAATAGCTCAACAGGTGGCGCTGTGATCGCATTTTATAGGACAAAATTCCGTATAAATGGGCATAATGAGAGTTATTTTAAACTTGTGATTGTAAAATTAATATGAATTATTGATAATAGTAGTAGTTAACTAGGAAAAAAAATTTGTGCATGGGGGGGCATCGGTTCCCCCCCTGGGGGGGAAGTACCCCCCCGGGGGGGTTAAATTTTGAAGATGGGTATCATTCGAAAGATCTCGTCAATACCTTTAAAACGAATGGTTGAACCATAAATCTGTGATAATTTAAAACAAAGTTATCGATTTTTTTTACTTTTAACAAAAAAAAAAAAACTTAGAAAAAAAATCGTATTTTTTTTTTTTTTTTTTTTTTTTTTTAAACGAAATTTTACCAAACTTGGTATTTAGTTGGTCCCCGACATAAACTGGTGCTGATTATATTTGCGGATCAATAACTCAACAGGAGGCGCTGTGATAGCATTTTATCTAAATTTTTAACATGGCAGAATAAGACAAAAATTCGTATAAATGTGCATAATAAGAGTTATTTTACACTTGTGATTGTAAAATTAATATGAATTATTGATAATAGTAGTACGTAACTAGGAAAAAAATTTTGTGCATGGGGGGGCATCGCTTCCCCCCCCTGGGGGGGAAGTACCCTTAAAAAAAAAACAAGTACCCCTCCAAAAAAAAACCCTTAGAAAAAAAAATTGTATTTTTTTTTTTTTTTTTTTTTTTTAATATTGTTACTGATTGAATATGTATAGGAAAATATAGAAGAAAGTCTTGTGGTGGCCACAACATACTAGTTCTATTTGTCAAATAATTAGGAAAATGTTTTCTTTCTTTTTTTTTTCTGAAAATTAATTTCTGAAAAAAAGATTTTTTTCTCCAAGACAAATGTAGAGTCTCTATTTATTTTACGCAGTGTAAAAGTATTTATGTCTATAATAAGTCTTTGTAGATTATACACTTGTAGAAATTTATTGATGGTTGAAAAGTGATATATTTATTTTATTTTATTTAGGTATTTTTTTTTTTTTTTTTAGATTTCTCAGATTTGTTCGATAAAAAATGGTTTCTTATTTCTCAACTGCGTTTGCTGTTCAAGTGATAAAAATTCTATCAGTCTGGTCTTCGCTTTTACATTTTATATTTCGGGAAAAGTATGTTTTCTTTATAATATAAAACAGGATAATTTTCAAACATCTATGCAAAATAAAATTATGTGGGCGAGTCTTCTATTCGTAACTTTATATCAAAATGGCATTGTTTTATTTTCGTTGGAAATATATGCTTTAAAGTTTCCGAATTGTCTTTCGAAAATCATTGGAAATTAAATGAATGCAGAAACCTTAATAACAAAAATGGTGATTTAGAAATCTTCAAACTCCTGCATTACTCAAGGATTTCAATGAAAAGTAGTTTTCCATTTTCTCCAACTTTGCTTGCTACTTAATCGATTTCCGTATGTCAATGCTGCAGAAGCTTCCAGCCCACGTCTCAATTTATGCGCAGTTATCAAAAATCATATGATAAAGATAGGTATTATATAATAAAGAGTGAGAAATAAATTTATATACTTCTAATAACTACATAATATGTAAATAATATATTTTTTTGAAAAGTTAAATCAATAAATGGTATTGTTTTATTTATGGAGTAAATTATAGTAATATACTTTTTTAAAATTCAGTATATATGTTTTCACCATTTTATTTGAAAGCGAACAATTATCTTGGAACATTACTGTTACTAATGTGAAATTTTGTACACATTAAAAGACTGCATCAAGCAGACGATATTGTTCTTAAAAGTTACTCTAAATATCAATATTTGCACTGTAATCAAAATTAATTTTATTCTCTATCATGCAGCAGATGATGTTTTAATTTACATTATTCAACTACCTTAAATAATGAATGTATTGTTGCCATGCCCAAAACTGGGCATTGGATATCTGAAGAGTTGGCCTTGGAAATCCAAAATTTTGCTAAACTTTTCAATTGAGACTTTTATTTTCAATCATCAAAACGAAATATTTTATGTAACTTACCATTGTTAATCTTCTAAAAAAATTATTTTTAAAGAAAAAGCAATACTCCAAGTAATTCAGATCACAGCATACAGGCTAACTTGTTTATGTTTATTCATTTCTTCAATTTTGAACATCGGAAGATATTGGGGTAACATCTCGGGCACATCCAATGACTCACGAAATCATTTCAACGGGAAAAAAAGAAGAGAGCCGGAGACGGAGAGAGGCCGATCGCGGCGCGTGTCCGCTATTTAAGTGGGGGAAAAGGTTATCTTGTCACCGAAAATCGCCAGGTGCAAGATAAAACGCAGATGCCCGCAGACGATCGGAAAGCTAGTTGAAAGGCTAACGGACATGTTATACACAAAAGAAAAGAATGATTATATAATCGCCAAAATTGAGAAATTTAGAAATATATTGTTACCCTGACTAATGCCAATTAGGAAAACAAGCCAAATGGCGTATAAAGCGTTCTACTAATCAAATTTAAATAATTACTTTCGTATTTCATAGGAGAACTCCAAACTCAAACTGGCGAATGGAAAAATTAGAAATAAATTCGGGAAGGCGTTGAATAAAATTGATTGACAAGGTGCTCACAGAATTTTGAAAAATCAAAAGTTCTAGAACCTACCACATACAAATAGTGTATAATAAAATCTCTTATATTATTAAAATCTGTACGCGTGTGTGTGTCTGTCTGTCTGTCTGTCTGTGAGAAACGGCTTGAAACCGCAAAGGCTCCGCCTCTAACGGTCGTACGGACTTCGAACAGGTACCGTCGGACAGAGAATTTATCGCAGATCTGGGTTATCTAATTTGCTAAACGATGCGACCCTAATTAGCGGAGATATAAATTAAAATGTCGACCATTGTCTAACGAAAAAACGATTCAAAATGGCACGCGATCATCGTTTTCGCCCGGGACCGCTTACCTTAAAAGAAGAAGCAGAAAGAGGAAATTTCGTGGGTTTTTCTAAACCCATCGCTGCCGATCTGTTGGAGATATCGAAAATACACCTGTACCACGAGAAAGAGAATTTATTACCGATTCTTACGGTACAATTTTTTTTTAAAATACGGATTTTTTTATATTTTTAAAAAAAGTTTTAAAAAGGGTCGAACATTTCTCTTTTTCTCAATCGTCTTTTTTGAAACGCCCTGTACGACCGATTAACTCTTCCATTTCTTAACAACTGGTATACAAAGAAAGGCCATTTAATCCTCTTTCGAACCATATAAACATTTTTACAAAATACGGATTAGCGATCCATATTTTTAGATTTTACGAAACATCGATTTTTTCACAAAACATTTTATAACTCAAAAGCGTTTAGAGATAAATCATTTCTTTCTTTTTTTTTTGTATATAGATCTCGCTTTCATAATTTAATTCACAAAAGATTGAGATAAAATTGCAAAAACTGAATGAGTTATAATTTTTTTAATTTCACGCTTTAAACCCATTGAAATAGAATACGCGGTCTTCCTTCCGTAGTGATTTTCAGAATTCGATTGCCGTTTGTTGTTACCATGGGAACCACTTCAAGGAAGAGAGATTTCTGCTTTCTCGACGGAAGCGAAGGGAAAAAAAAACACCTGCCGTTGAGAATCGGATGTATTTTAACTGGGATAAAGAATTACACATTTCTATTTTCTTGAATTTTTAGAATTCGCACACGTCACTTGGTATACAATCTTAAAACCATAAAATAAACTTGCAGTTCAAATTTCATCGATTTTCGTCAATAAACAAAAGGTTTACATTTTAATTTCAAATTAAATTTTATTCTAATACGCGTATTTCAATTTCTAATTATGATTAAATTATTTTTAATACATCATTCGAAAGATATTTTAAAGTTCTTTTATATTATCGAAAATTTTCACCAGATTTACACGTTTTGAGTTGTCCTGAATCAATTTTCTTTTATGGCGCTGTAATATTTTCAAATTTCAATATTTCAATTTCTAATTATGATTAAATTATTTTTAATACATCATTCGAAAGATATTTTAAAGTTCTTTTAAATTATCGAAAGTTTTCACCAGATTTACACGTTTTGAGGTCTCCTGAATTAGTTTTCTTTTGTATCTCAGCTAGTAATTAAAATAATTTCATAAATAATACATCATTAGAAAGCTTTTTTGAATTGGAATCGAACAGTGGAATACAGAAATTTCTACCGCCAGATAGCGCTGTAATATTTTCAGATTTCAATATTTCATTTTCTAATCATGATAAAATTACTCTTAATACATCATTCGAAATATATTTTAAAGTTCTTTTAAATTATCGAAAGTTTTCACCAGATTTACACGTTTTGAGGTGTCCTGAATCAGTTTTCTTTTATGGCGCTGTAATATTTTGAAATTTCAATATTTCAATTTCTAATTATGATTAATTTTTTTTTAATACATCATTTGAAAGATATTTTAAAGTTTTTTTTATACTATCGAAAGTTTTCACCAGATTTACACGTTTTGAGGTTTCCTGAATTAGTTTTCTTTTGTATCTCAGCTACTAATGAAAATAATTTCATAAGTAATACATCATTAGAAAGCTTTCTTGAATAGGAATCGAACAGTGGAATACAGAAATTTCTACCGCCAGATGGCGCTGTAATATTTTAAAAGTTCAATATTTCAATTTCTAGCTATGATTAAAATTTTTTTAATGCATCATTCGAAAGATATCTTAAAGTTCTTTTAAATTATCGAAGGTTTTCACCAGATTTACACGTTTTGAGGTGTCCTGAATTAGTTTTCTTTTATGGCGCTGTAATATTTTCAAATTTCAATATTTCAATTTCTAATTATGATTAAATTATTTTTAATACATCATTCGAAAGATATTTTAAAGTTCTATTATATTATCGAAAGTTTTCACCAGATTTACACGTTTTGAGGTGTCCTGAATTAGTTTTCTTTTGTTTCTCAGCTACTAATTAAAATAATTTCATAAGTAATACATCATTAGAAAGCTTTTTTGATTTGGAATCGAACAGTGGAATACAGAAATTTCTACCGCCAGATGGCAATGTAATATTTTAAAATTTACATATTTCAATTTCTAATTATGATTAAATTATTTTTAATACATCATTCGAAAGATATTTTATAGTACTTTTACATTATCGAAAGTTTTCACCAGATTCACACGTTTTGAAGTGTCCTAATTACGTTTTCTTTTGCATCTCAGACAATTGAGTTAGATCGTTCAAAATTGGTATACGTAGGTTAATTAAGAGGGCATGAAAGGGTGGGGAAGAAATAGGCGTGCACCGCGCGCGTATCCCCTAACTTATGCGCGCGCAGAACGCACGGGACTGCGCTGCCGAAGGCAGTGGGGACCCGATCCGAATTTGTACCCGATGAGAAATGATTTTTTAAATTTTCTTAAGAATAAAATTTTGACTTGAGAAGGAATATGTGCGCGAAGCGCACGTATACCTTCACACGTGTGCACGCAGCGCGCATGGGTCTGCTCTGCCGGAAGCAGTGGGGATCCGGTGGGAGTTTTTACCCGATGAGATTTTTTTTTTTCAGGCACGAAGGGTAGGGAAGGAATACCCGCGCGCAGCGCGTATATACCTTAAGTTGTGCGCGCGCAGCGCGCACGGGACTGCGCTGCCAAAAGCAGTGGGGTCCATGTCCGAATTTTTAACGTATTAGAATATTTTTATTCAATCATGTTCCAACAAATATCATAAATTTAATTTTGAATTTGTCTAATGTACACTGATGGAAAAAGAAATCCCAACACCAGGAAGGAGCTGTGCTAGATAAACGAAATTTGGTAGGCGTGTTTATACATCTGAAAGATGACGTCGATTCAAATTTCGAGCTACGCGCTTAAGTGTGGCGCTAGTTGCGACACTATGAACATGCAAATGAGGTTTGCTTTAAATAAACGCTGTAAGGTTCGTGATCGTTATTTACAGTTGAGACTTGACGTAGTGGATTAATGTTTGTCAAGGATGCCTCTAAGAAGACGAAGAAGCCATTATCAACAGCTTACTGAGTTTGAACGAGGTCGTACTGTAGGGCTACGAGAAGGTGGGTTTTCTTTCCGCGATATTGCAGAAAGACTTGGCAGGAATGTATCCACTGTGCATGAGTGTTGGCAGCAGTGGTCAAGGGAAGGTACTGCCTCAAGAAGACCGGGTTCTGGGCGGCCACGTGGCACTACTGAGAGGGAAGACCGCCGTGTTTGGCGTATGGCTGTGGCTAATCGTACTGCGTCTGCAGCTGAAATTCGAGCTGCAGTTGGCACCACAGTGACACAACGAACTGTTACAAATCGGTTACTTCAAGGACAGCTCCGAGCCAGACGCCCTGTAGCGTGCATTCCACTGACTCCAAACCACCTCCGTTTGCGACGTGAGTGGTGTCAAGTTAGAGCTCATTGGAGGACGGAGAGGAGATCTGTTGTGTTTTCTGATGAAAGCCGGTTCTGCCTTGGTCGCAGTGATAGCCGTGTGTTGGTTAGAAGGAGGCCAGGTGAACGCCTGCTAGCGACCTGTCTGCGGCCTAGACACACTGGGCCTACTCCTGGAGTTATGGTTTGGGGAGCAATTTCGTATGACAGCAGGAGCACTCTCGTGGTTATCCCACGCACCCTGACTGCAAATTTGTACGTCAGTCTAGTGATACAACCTGTTGTGCTGCCATTCATGAACAGCATTCAAGGGGGTGTTTTCCAACAGGATAACGCTCGCCCTCATACCGCTGTTGTAACCCAACATGCTCTACAGAGTGTCGATATGTTGCCTTGGCCTGCTAGATCACCAGATCTTTCTGCAATCGAGCACGTATGGGACATCATTGGACAACAACTCCAGCATCATCCACAACCAGCATTAACCGTCCCTGCATTGACCGCCCAAGTGCAACAGGCATGGAACTCCATCCCACAAACTGATATTCGACACCTGTACGACACAATGCATGCACGTTTGCATGCTTGCATTTAAAATTCTGGCGGTTACACCTGTTACTAATATACCAACATTTCACATTTGCAATGGCTATTCTCGCCAATGGCTCTACCTGTGATCTTGAAACTTTAATCTATTAAATATGTTATCTAGACAAATGTATTGCTGAAATTTCATTACTGTACAAAATTTTTTTCTTGGTGTTGGGATTTTTTTTCCCATCAGTGTATTTATTAGAGAAAGATGTAAGACGAAATATCTGATTTCGCATGACAATAATATACTGTCAATGTTTTCAATTTCAAAGTTTCACATAATTAATATATTTTAATGTCTCAAAATTAGTGTTTTTTTAAAGATTGTTCACTGTGTATGTGTGTGTCGGGCGATTTTTTGACTATCATTTCTCCAATATAAAAAACAATAGAGCAACGAAACCATAATTAAAATAGGTCCGGTGTGCAGATAATTTGATTAAATTTCAGTAAAAATTAGAAAATCCGAGCTCTCTAATAAACATGTCAAAATAATATCACTGTCGGGAATTATTAGTTATGACGTCATGTCCGGACAATTCTAAAAACATGCTACGACAAAGATTCCGAAGAATTTGCTTGGCATCGTTTGCCGGAATCGATATATGTAAATCTCGTCGATTTAAACCTAACAAACCTGAACATATCGATAGCTTGTGAAAATGGGAACTTTGTGTGAGGTGGAAGTAATTTTGGCGGCCATTTTTAATAAAAAACTGATAAATTTAAAAACAAAAAAATGTGTATATAAGTTTTATTTGTGAGGGACTTTCAAAACTTTTAATTTTTTGTGGGAACGCTATATTCATTCAGTTAGTTTAAAATGTATTTGCTTAGAAAACACACAAGTGAGGAAAATTTTCATTTTATCTAGAGACAGAAAAATCCGATATTAACGGCCCTCTTCACTTACCGTCACTGGAAGCCCGAGCCAATGTTATTCTATGGGGAAATTTTCTTTACAATTAACGTATTAACTAATACATATTTTTAAATTCTATTTTCACATTCAGAAAATTCCCAACTGTTAAATTGACGGACCTTTTTTAACAATGTATTTTTTTAATTTTTAACATTTTATTTTGAAATTTCAAAATTAAAAAATTTCACACATTGAAAATTCGTATTTTGCAGCTTCAAAATAAAATATAAAAAAATTAAAAAAATGTTTAAAAAGGTCCGTCAATTTAACAGCTGGGTATTTTCAGAATGTGAAAACAGAATTTAAAAATATGTATTATTTAATAAGTTATTTGTAAAGAAAAATTTCCCATAGAATAACATTAGCTTCGGCTGCCGGGGGCGGTGAGTGAAGAGGGCCCTTAAGCAAAGAACAATCCAATATTAAAGAATGAAGAATATATTTTTTAAATTAATCAGTTTTCAAGACCTATGATTTGCAAATTTTAAATTACAGTGCATGTATTCAATCATAAGTTAAGAATAGGGACAATCCTATCTTAATGATAGTGTACTTACGATAACTTAACATGTCTTTCCTGAGCTTGCATGTAACTCATTCATGAAGTAGACGCTTCCTATTTCAGAATTTGTCGGTTCAATACACGCCAATGTGTGGACTTTCTTTTTTTTTTTTTTTTTTTTTTTTAAATACGTAAAATTATGGTAGTAAATAAATAGTTTTTAAATATGTCCTAAAAATTAAATAAAAAACCCCTGATTTTTGTTATATTACTAATATGGTGAGCATGATTATTTAATAAGTATCTTAACTATTAAAAAAAAAAAATATTTTTCTTTTGTTTTTTTGTTTGAAATAAAATATTCTAAAAATAAAATGCTTACACTTCGATATTTTTTATACATTTAATAATAATCATTATTATTTGAAAACTACATTAGTAACTTTAAACGTATTTTATATATATATATATATATATATAAATTTCCATTTTTATAGTAAAAATTTTATAATAGTATATTATTATATAATATAATTTTGTATTTGTTCAATTTAGTTGGCTGATTTCTTTCTCTTAAATTATTAATTTAATTTATAAGTATTAAAACTCCTTTCCTTTTCAGAGGAAATAAAATATTTAAAAGTAAATGCTTGATTATATTTTTACTTCTAATTTTGGTGATTATTTATCAGAAATTAAATTTCTAACATAACGACAACTTTCATCTGTATGAACAAAAAATATATTTTATTTTTATTCCTTCTTATTGAGTATGTATGTGTAATTTTTAATTAAATTTAATAATATTTTTTCATAATTATTAACTTAATTAAAGAAAAATTTATTTTTAAATAAGTAATTAAATTTTAAGAGAAATTATTTATGAAAGACAAATACTAAACAAATTTAAAATTAAATGTGTATCTGGTTCCCCGTAAGTCTGTATACATTTTAAAAATTTCATAAAAAATGAAGGAATCAGTTCAATTGAACGCAGTTTGTGAAAAAGTTATTCTCGTAAAAAAAAAAAAAAATAATAAAAAAATAGTTGTTACATTTTTTGTCGATAGAGAGCGCTGCACGAATGCGTAACTAGAAATATTCATGTCAGAATCCCATAAATTGAAAAGTTTTACGATTAGCACAGCTTATTTCTCATTTTGCTTTTTAGAAGTTTTTAGGTTAGATGTTTTAATCGCGATGATGATCTGGTGGATAAAGCGTAATTGATAAAGATGTTTTCTTTCAGGTAAGAACGGCCGACTGAAGTGGCAGTTAGTAGTGGTATAACTCGTTTACAAATTGCAATTTGTGGTGATGGCGGACACGTAGAATAGGATTTATATTCCTGGAAACATTTGCATGCAAATTATTATAGCTTTTCACGAAAATGTGTGATTTGCTCACGTACAGAGCCCTCTATCGAGGAAAAATGAAGCTATTAATTTTTTCTTTTCCAAAAATAAATAAATAAATAAATAAAAATAAATAAATAAATAAACTGTTCATGACAATATTTTTTTCGCCAATCAGGTTCAATTCTACCGTTTCCTTCAATTTTTATGAATTTTTAAAATGTCTTTAGATTTACGGGACATCTCGTGTGTACTGTACCGTGATCAACTGCACTTTTAACGGCTGTCTGGTTATTGAATTTTACATGTGGCACGCTTTTTGGATGCTACCGATAGTTGCCTATTTCTTAACTATTGTATAAATGATTCTTATATGAAATTTTACTACATTTATTGGTGATATTGGTTTCATAATTCTTATATGTTTATCTCTTTTTGTGGTGAGTTCATTTTGAAATTAGTTTTATTTTGAAATTTTTTTTTTCTTGTTTTGGATCAAAAGAATGTTTCGGGCCCGGATCAAAGATATTCTTAGCTATTGATATCTTTGAGACAGAAAAACATTCTTTTTGCATATTTGTATTCTACCCTTGATAACGTTAGAATGCAAATATGTATTTATCCATTTCCAATGTATTCCATTTTTATTTGATTTGGTGGTCTTTGTTTTCAATCAAATTAATTGTTTGAATACTGTTAATATTTAATAATCCTTAAATTTCTATGACAGATTATCAATATATATATATAAGGTGTTTCAAAATTCTGGATACACCAAAATATCTGTAAAAAAAAAAGCAATTTCGCTGAAGATATTGATGTCAAAAGTTTTTTGTTTTGAAATAATGTATCATATGTGGTATCATAGGTGATCCCCAGGGAACTTAGGAGCCCCACGTGACATAAACTCAATTTTTTCAAATAGAAACCATACTTTTTCTTAACATAATCGTGTTAAGCGGAAAAAAATTGTTTTAAATCATGTATTGCCTTTCTAATTCTGCAGAAGGGGGCTGCATGGCCCCAAATCTCAAGTTGTAAGAAAAACCTGGAAACCCTAAAGTATCACATAATAATCACATATTGATCACATAAGTGTCATTCAATTGATCTATACACGAGGTATCATAGGTGGAGCTCCATGGAACAAAAACTCATTTTTTTCGAAAGTAAGCCATTTATTTATTTAATTTTATTCATTCATTTATTTTATTTTTATTTTTTTTACAGAATCATGTTAAGCGGAATTTTTTTTTTTTTTTTTTTTTTTTTTTCAGAGTAAGGGGCTCATGGACCACGATTCTTATGTTGTTATAAAAAACCCTAAAATGTCTAAATAAAAAAGCAATTTCACTGAACTTAATTATCACATAAGTGTCATTCAATTGATCTATTACATGAGGTATCATAGGTGGAGCTCCATGGAACAAAAACTCAATTTTTGAAATGGAAACTTTTTTTTTACTTTTTATTTATTTATTTATTTTTACAGAATCGCGTTAAGCGAAAAAAAAAACAAAACCCTTTTAAATAATGTATTGCTTTATTATTATTATTATTAGTGGAAGGGGCTCAGGAACTCCGATTCTTATGTTGTAATAAAAAATATAGAAATCGCAAAATATATCAATAGAAAAGAAATTTCGCTTGAAATTTTTCAATTGAATGAATGACAATTCTAAAACATTTGTCACAATTTTTAAATGATCATCTGTATTCTTGCAGTCTAATTCTAGACGTATCGCTAGTTTCTCCTGTATAGACATAATTATAATATCTTAAGGGAATTAAATATATTACACCAATTAGATCTAAAGAGGGAATTTTAGGTTTAAAGTTAAAAGGAACGTTTTTTATTTAATGGGATGGAAAGCAGTATAAATATTTTGAGGTTTAAATAATTTAGCAATACGGTCTGAGGGAAAACCAAAATAGGGCATAGAAATATAAGCTTTTTTCAGTAGTTAGAGAATTATTCATCTGCAATGAAAAAGAAGGGGTAATTGTAGGAGGATATTCTTTTAATTTTCAAATTAAAAACGTTTTATTGCTACATAAATGAAACAGCTCTATTGACCAAAGTCCCTATAACGGCAACTTTGAGAGAATTAAGATTCAAAGAAAGAAAATTTAGATATTGACCTGTAAAAGTTTCCCAATTATTTTTGTTCAATAATTTACACAAATCTTGCCTTTAAGTACATTTAACATATTGACATAAAAAATCAATGTAATTAATATATATATATACATATATATATATATTAAATTGTTTAGGCTTTTTGAAATAAGTAAATAAAGTTAGAATTTTCGATCTTGCAATACTATTGGCCAAAAGTATAGCTATATAATTGATCAAACATTAAATCTATAAAATCTCCAGAACAAATAGAATCTTAGAAACGATATTCACATGTTCGTCGAATCATTTTTTTGCATATTTTTTAAATTCCCCTTATATATATATATATATATATATATATATATATATATATATATATATATATATATAACTATATATATATATATATATTGCGTGTAAATAAGGGAAAAAATACAATGCAAATCATTTAGACATATGAAATACATTTATTAGAGTTCTGTAATATATTTTCACATAGCATAAATTTCACTATAGTAATCTGCTTCATTTAAAGACTTTGAGAGAGTTTTAGCTATACATAATTCCATTTTGCAAGTGTGTACAGATTCCATTCATATGAATGATAATATTATAACAAATTTACAACACAAGTTTTCCAGTTTGGAGTACTTACTTCTGTATATAGAGGCAACAACATTTTATTTTTCAGTTTTTATTCATAAATATTTATTATTGTTATAACACCATACTTTTAATTTTCTTTTACAACAGTGAATACAAACACATTTTTTTTCATGCTTTTGATGTTTATAGAAGCATTACATCGCATTCAACACATTTATGTGAGGGATATAAAACACCAGGTACACAAAAACGAGTTGTGTATTACATTAACTTTTTTCTAGAGTTGTGTGTATAGTAGTGGTATTTTTATTGATAGAAACTCGAGGATGAATTTGTGCATGAACAACGGAACACTTAAACTAATATGAATCCTAATCTATAGTTAGAGTATTGGTTTACTTTTATAATTGTCTTGCGCATGCGTCTTGGTGACAAATGCATAATTTTCTTGCTACCATAAGCAGGCACATAGTTTGATAAAAGGATCACAGACCCATAATTGTGTTTGCTAATAAAATATGTCAGCTTATTTCATATAAGAAGGTCTACATAACAATTTATACTTTCTAAAATAGAAATATAACATTTTCAAGTATGAAAAGTTTTTGATATATTGGTTTTAAAACGCCTAAAAAAAGATTAATTTTAATATATGTACAACTTGCCATACCTACGTAGAAAAAGTTTATAAAATGAAAAAAGATATACATTTCTGAGATTTTTATAAGTTATAATTTTTTACAACTCTTTAATAATAATAATAATAATATATATATATATGTTAAGATTTTGCTAACTTTGTTTAATTATATTTTTATATGCAAAATCAGTAATTTTTGATAATAAGTCATATAATACTTATTTCAACTGTTAACTAACTAAGAAAAAAAAAACAAAAATAGAAGAAGAAGAAGAAGAAGAAGAAAAATTTTATTAAAAGCATTTAAATAAAGAACTGATTTATCTTTCGTTACAAAATAACAAATTTTTTACCTTAAAAAAAAAAAAAATTAAATTATTCTTAAAAAGAAAAAAAAAAAATCACACAAATTTTGTTGATTAAGAATTTAATTTTTATTCTAACATGATTAAGTTTAGAGCCTTGATTAGGATTTATACGTCGCGTTTTGTTTTTAAGTAATATATGTCAAGGTTTAATTTTTTTTTTTTTATTTTATTATTATTATTATTATCTGCATTTAGATTCTAATGTGTTTGTTGAAACATGCGGCATATAAAAGAATAAATAAATATATAAATAAATAAAAATTATAGATTAGTATTAGCTTATTGTACTTTTACGCGCAAGGAAACAAATGTCACATGAAAGAAGTGCTAAGATCATGCAAACAATTTAAGGGATAAATTTAATGAGGCATCAATCCGCTTTGGCAAGATCACTATGAAATCAGCCTCTCTTTAAAGAAATTGAAATAAATGTAAAAAAAAAAAAAAAAAAAAAATGTCATTCTGTTAAAAGAAGGTTAATTTCAGCTGTTCACTTTTAAATTTTCAAAGTCAATTTACATGTTGTAGATGAAATAATAAATGCACTTTCATTTTAACAGATGTTTTTAACAAAAAAAAAAAAAAAAAAAAAAAAAAAAAAAACTTGAGCTGCGAGTTGGATTAGAGGTATTGTCATCGCCAGCAATTCGATGGGTTCTGGCTGGATCCTGACTGATAGAACTGGAGAATTTATTAATTTTATCACATGTAATACGGTAAAAATCTATCCAGTACGAATATTTTCTGTATTGCTATATTACAGACAATTTTTTCTCACGTATTTTTAGAACAACATACGAATATTTTCTGGTAACATTTTTGCAAGGATTTTTTTGTAGTATAACAAGACTTTCTTTTCTTTCTTTCTTTCTTTTTTTTTTAACAGTGTAATTATACATGACTTTTTTTAATATTCACGTAAGATTTTGGTTTTTAAATTTTTCATCATTTTTTGCACAACACTACTAGTAGTAATATATTGAACAAATAGAAGGATCTGATTATCTTTTAATGTTATTGATTTTTGAGAATTAAAAAGAAAGATTAAATTAGAGTAACGTTTTAAAATTAGCTGTGAAAGTACAACTTGTTTTAATTTAAAAGTAACTATTGGCATTCTTTGTTTCATTTCATTACATTTAATTTTTACATTGAAATATTTGTACTTAATGTTCAGTTATTAACAACAGAAAATATTTTAGGTGTTGACTCCCCCCCCCCCCCACCTCCAAGAAAAATAAGTAAAATTTATTTCAAATAGGTTTACAGTTCTCTGACATTTGACAAATCTAAAGCTAGAATATATTAACAGTAATTTCATTCGAGTACATAGGCAATTTCATTTATGTAAAATGCATCCTATAAATTTGAAACATAAAGATAATATATGAAATAGGAAGATTTGTAAGTATATCTACAGAAATTGAAAGCTTAAAAAAAATGTTCTCTAAATGAAAAAGTAACTTACAAAATTTTTTATTAATAAAAAACGTCTCTAACATAATAAATACCGTTAAATGTAACCTGATGATTCAAACTAAAAGTGCATAAGTGTGGAGTACAAAGTGGAATAAAGCTGAATGGCATGCTTTCAAATAAAATAATAATGATGAAAATATCATATTGCTCATTCCGAAACAAGTATACTATTGCACGTTTTCATTAAAAATTATTTTTTCAAAAGTACATTCTATTTTTAAAAATAATTTTAAATTGCGTTAATATACTTTTTTTTTTTTTTTTTTAGGTCTCAAAAATCTGTTCAACCTTTCATCTACCGCAAAAACAAATAAAAACTAAATAAGTAAATATTTAATTAATAAAATAAAATGATTTTAATAAATATTTAACTATTGTGATTTTTACTCAAATATGTGGATGTGTTGAGTAATATGTATTATAAAAATGCATATATTTTACTTTCGATAGTTGTAATGTTTTAGTATTCTAAATTCACGAAATACAAAAAACACTGGTGTTAATTTTTAAGTTGCTATTATATAATATTTTGAAATCTAATTTTCGGTAAAATATGACTATTTTTACAGTTCTCCTAAAACATTATTAAAGGGAAAACAGATAAATGTAAAAATAATTGCATGATTGACTATTTATGTTAAAATTTGCCATTATCATATAATGACAGCATTATATGATAATGGCAAATTTTAACATAAATAGTCAATCATGCAATTATAAGATATTTTTCTGAGAATTTCAAGTAAGTCATCTGCCATAGTGGCAATATTTTATGCTTAATTATTATTCACCAACTAAAAATATCAGTGGAATTTCAATTCTGTGATGCATCATTGAATGAAAAAGAAAGTAGTACTAGAGAAATATGTTACTATAGGAGTAAAAACATAAATGTATCACGAAATGACATAAACTAGAGCAATATTTCACGATATTTTACGATATGTAAAAGAAGCATCATATTCTGATGTCATATAATTTATATCTGATAAATGTCATCTGTATTACATCAAAAGTTATCTATTGCAATGCAAGTGTGAATGAGTCGCATTTAAAACATGCCATTTAGCTATGTACAAAATTACACAAATTTAACATTAATATCATTGTAAAAAGTAAGCTTATTATAGTAGTAATTTATTTTTTGTGAAATGGTAACAACTTTAGCAAATGTAAAATTTATACAGTTTAATGAATATTTGAAATATACAAATATATTTGAGCATATACTGTACAAAATATTAACTAAACTTAAAAACAGGAAATACTAATAGTAATTCAATATAACTGCATTTAATGATAAAATATTATTGCTTTGTGATGAAAATCCTTGTTAGATTACTTAGCAAAAGAGATAAAAGTAGATGATGGTAGTTCACAGTAATATATGATTCACAAAATTCAAGTAATATTCTCTTAAAAACACATTTATATTTATACATTTTAATATTGCATAATTTAGTGGTGTAACATAATCTGAGAAATATAACAAACAAAAAGTTAATGTCGTGTAGTAGATATATTATATTAAAACAATCTGAATATAAAACTCTACCTGAGTTTAAATGAGCAATATTTTTATTATATAGTAAACACTTTGCAGTAAAGGTAATCATTTCAAATGATAAAACTCTACAAATATTTACTATAAATTAAAAAAAAATATATTTCGTTGAATTGAGGCTTTTATATTGTCATTTTAATTTATTACTGTAATTTAATATTTTTTAAGCATTGATTCAAATATACATTTTATCCCCTTACTTATCTGCATATTTATTAATAACATTGAATATCTAAAATTTGCAATAAAAAAGACAGTAGATTAAAATAGAAATAACTAAAAATAAAAATTGAAATAATTCAATCTATTTGTTTACAAATTATCAGATTTCGCAAGTATGAATAAATTACACATGTAATACAGAAAGTTTCTTAAACAACATGATGCATTTAAAATTATCTTACCATGCTCATTTCAGCCTGCAAAATGTGCAAGCTCCTTTAGGTGTTACATACATGTCTGTCTGATACATAACATTGACATATACTAAAACAGTAAAATGCATACATCAACAATCGAACCTTTGTAGCTTTTAACGGGTTTAAAGCTTATAATCATACATGTTCATGTATTCGAACTTTTTTTTTTTTTTTTTTTTTTTAAGATAAACCACGCAATTTTCGAAAATTTTGTCAATCGAATTTTATACGATTTTGAGTATTGGAATTTTCAAAAAAAGTAAAATTTGGTCATAAAATGAATTTTTAAGTTAAAAGTTTATGCTTATTAATTTCAAGGAGAATTCCCTCGATATTTCTTTTTAAAATGTCAAATTAAAAACATTTTCGCAAATTTCAAAGTCTGAGGTCTTTTAATCTCAAAATTAAACTACGATATTCTCGTAGAAGAAGTAAAAATCACGTTATTGAATTAGCGAAAAGCTCACTCAATATAAATGCAGGAAGTATCTATACGATATTGTTAAATCTAATTTAAGACACGTCGACAAAGCAAAATTTCTTATTATGAGAAAAATCGCTGTTGAAACCACAGTTTTGATGTAATGAAGTAAATGGGAAGGAGGAATTTGCATGTTTCAACAATATATATTTTTTAAATGTATACTTGTCATTTTCTTTTTTTTTTAAACCAGTTTCTTCCATATGTTGTTTTAATACCAAAACTTTGACTCTTTGAGGCACAAGCTAATTACGCACATTTAATATCAACAGTCACCAGAAATTAAAATCAAAGTTAGCAAAAAAAAAGATATATATATATATATATATATATATATATATATATATATTTCCCCACCATGCTTGAAAGAGTTAATGAAGGACTTTTAAAAACAAAAATTTTAGCTGATTTTCTTAAAAATAATATTACATGATAAATTTGGAATTTATTACGGGAAGAAATAATTTCAGATTTCACATTAAATATATTTCAGGTTGACTCTGAATATAAGGAATAAGGAACATTTTTTTTTCTTTTTTTTTTTCTTCCCAAGAAACATTTTCACGTTATTATTATTATTATTATTATTATTATTATTTTGGTGTTATTGTTTCTGTTAATTCTTTGTTTTTACATAATTTTTATTGCAGGTATAGGATTACATGTAAAATATATTAGATTTTGAAATAATCATGTATCATAGAAGTTTTACTTACTCACATATCTGCAGGATTTTTGAAGATCAAACTTCACTGAAAATTTAATTGCTCGTACTCTAGCACTATAGTGCGACATATAAAACCCAATCAATCATTCATTAGAGATTTATTATCTTTAAAAACACGATTAAAATAAAAGTAATTTAATATTACATTTTTATAAAATTTCTGTTGAATCTCTGTTTCTACTGATATCACTTTTTGTACGTAAAACTATCTATTAAAAATTGTATAAATCCAAGTAATATATTTTTATGGATGATATATTATGTATTAATGTTTCAAAATCTGTATTATTAGTAACATTAAAAAATTTTAGCAGCTGATCTTGTTATCCTGCTTGTAAGTAACAAGAAGGAAAGCTACTAACGATTTTCGAGAAATGCCGTCTCAAAATACTTTTTTTTTTTTTTTTTTTTATGAAATAGTGATTGCAAATTTATATTTTTATTATTGTATACGCTTTAATGAGATTTTATATTGAATAAAATTATTTCTAGAACTTTCAGCAATACTTTTTTAATAATTTATAATAAAATTTTAATTTGAATAAGTTGATAAACGTAGAAATAATAATATAAGAAATAATATTATTTTTCTTATTGGTGGCTTATGAATTAGTATTAATTGTGGGCTAACTAATGTATTACGACTATTAAAATGAGTTTATGAATTTAACTAGAGTGATTTATAACGTATTTTATTTATGATCTTTCAGATAATTCAATAAAATGAAACATACGTTTATACAAAACAAAACACTGTTTTGTATACACAAGGAAAAACAATTTCACACTACACTTTAAAAAATTTCTTTGGTTTGTTGCAGCACAATATGCTGATGAAAGTAATGAAATTTACTGATTTGTAAAATTTATTTGATATGATTTCAACTCATGTGTGCTAATATTTTTAACATTTATAGTAAATGATTTATCTTAAAATAGGTCACTCCGTCGTCCATTTATTTATTCATTTGTCACATAACTAAAAGACGTATAGTTACAATGGCAATTGTCTATAGTTACAATGACAGTTATCTTGTTTGATTTATTTTACATGAAATCAGTCCATAACAATTTTCTGTGCTCAGTCCGTACAATTTTCTATTCTCACATTAGGAATTGAGCAAATATTACGTGGGATTGAAGTTCTACTTCGAATAGGGTGCGAGTCCGTTTGCATTAATTTTTGATCCACGGGTTCACACGGGAAAAAAAAAAAAAAAAAAAACTCGAAAATTACGCTGTATTTTTATGAATCTAACATTTTGAATGCAAAGATTGGATGACATTGTTTTTTTTTTTTTTTTTTTTTTTTTAGAGGAAATATATTAATTCAAACATTAGTATCATCTTTCATAGTAAAACAGCATGACTCTTAACCCATATCGTACTAAGCATTGAGAAAATATTATATTCTCCAGAAAATCTTAAATATATGTTTCTTTAAGCCTATGTATACGCACAAAATCAAAAAACTTACCAACCCTTCATTAGCTTAATCGGTGCAGACTGTCCTAAAAATAGGACAGTGGTTTAGGACAGTCGAAAAACAGACTATCTAGTAAGGAAAACAGACCATCTAGATATATATTTTTAATATAACTGTTATTACAGTACAAAAATGTAGAATATTACCCCAATAAATTTATATGTCCGTTATTCTTGAACGCAAAAACTTTTTAAGTAATGTTGAAAATGTAATGAATAAATCTTAAAAAATCGTCATTTTAAATATATATATATATATATATTAAGAGTTAATTTAAACTAACGATAAAGACACATATGTATTTATTGGACTTTTAAATAACATATCGCCTTTAATTTGAATTGAAATATTCAAAAGAATTTATATAAATACCACTTATGCATGGTGTCCTATTTTTAGGACGATGGTGAAATATGGGTTAACACGAGATTAACTAGAATCACGTAAGTTTTAATATTTAATGTTTAAAGATTTAAATGCGAAAATATTTGTATCCCAATGTATATTTACTTCTTTATATATATATATATATATATATATTATACAGCCAAAATATTTTAAAAAGTGGAATTTTCATACATTGGAAATTTTGTACACTGAAGTTTTGTTTATAATTAGACACGTATACTAATAATGTTTATGTAATATTTATTTTTGTTAGAGATTTGTTTAATAATGTAACGGTATTTTGTACAATATAACTTTAATTCAGTTTCTTGTATAAATTTAAAAATACTTTATTTTGGATCGCGGGTTTTGTTGCGGGTCGGAAATCGTTTGCAGGTCGAGTTCGATTAAGTTTACCCTACCAGCGCAAGACTCTACCCGGTTTTCAAACACAGAATCTTCGGTTTTACAAGTAGTTACCTGCCAGTTGTGCCTGTTGACTGGCAAAGTGTGTCCGTTCTTTCTATTTCTTTGTGATAAGGTCATGATTGACGCTGATTGGTTAATAAATTAAATGATACACACCAAAATAATACTGTGAAAAATTGCCCCCTATTTACCACACAATGTAAAGAAAATTAAATTTCAGTTTCTGTTAAGAACTATCTATTTAAATTTAAAGCTTTCTGTGTTGGTAAAAAAACCAAAAAGACTTTTTATTTTTTTAAGAATTTTTTTACAGTGTATAATGCATTTGTTTTATTATTCTTTACGTTGCGTAGCGGAGATTTTAATTTGTTGAATGAAATGGAAATTAGTTTTACAAAAAAATATAAACAAAAATAAAATTATAACGAAAACCGATTACATTTTATCTATTGAAAACATGTAAAATGGTTTATTCACAGAAAGAGTAATTATTTTTAGATAGGTAATGGTTTCTTTTAGTATTCATACATCTCCGTTATAGTATGTGGATGATTTTATAATAAAAACTTTGTGAACAAACACCATAAAATGCAATAGCCGAAAATTATTTTTACTGGTAAAAATAATTAAACACAGCTTCTCCTCAAGTAAACAAAATTAAACATAATTGCCGCATAAAATCAACAATGCATTGCAATATATTTGTTTTCAAATCCATAAACTTCATCATTCCGTTTCACTCAGTTTTGCTAATTTTAGGGACTGTTTTTTATTCAATATGTACTACTAATTATTAATTATAGTGCTTGCATAATCACGTCGAAGATTAATCGCTACCGCGTATATAAACATTACTTCTCAAAATTATTGGTGATTATTCAATATAAAATCTCTAAATTTAGCAAAACTGATATCAATTTTTTGGCACTTTATACTCAATATATGGATGCATTTTTAAATATTTAAAAAAAAAGGATATATTCAAATAATTTAACATACATTAATATGTAAATATAACTCCATGAACAATTAATCAAAATAAATGGTATATTCGTGAATGTTTCATCTGAAAATTATTCTTAGCCATAGTTAAGTATTTAACTTTTACGAAATATTAAACTGATCCTGTTAGATTAAATTTTAATAAAGAAGAAATTATTTATTGAATATTTATACAGGAAGGTTATAATTAAATTTTTGCTAAAAATACTCTCATGAAACTGAAATGTGCGATAGGAGTATGAACTACATTTGGTATGAGAACGATTCATGAGTATGTTCAAGAATGAAAATTAAACACAAAAATGACAACTTGGTGTCATTTTGCATTGCTAACGGAAAATATAACAGGCGAAAATATTCATGAAGAATTAAAAAAATAATTTAAAATGTTATTAATTTAATTATTTCATAAGTAAGTATTTAAAATGTTTACAAGATAAACGGTAAAGCGTAATGCTAAAAAAGTTGCCGTTAACAGCAGCGCCGACTGCTTCTAGCGGTTGAACGACTAAATATAACCAGCAGCAAGAAACTGTGGGAGCACAAAATAAAATATTTATAAAACACAACATTTACATTTTAGGTCAGGTTAGAGATATCTTAAAATTCAAAATTACTTGTACTGGCTTATTCAGACATTGTAATAATATTTTACTTAATTTTCTAAAATATTTCTAGTATGAAATAAATATTGTATAAAACATTTGACGTCTAAAGTGGCTTTAAATTAGGCGTACATATTTCATATGATTTCCGCGTTGCTTTTTTGTACAACATGCTTTAAAAACGTTTTCTTTATATGTAAGATGTTCGGACACATTACCTATAAACTTTGCACTGCTTTTTTGTACATGCTTTACATGTGGAAGTTACTTTATTGTAAAATTTGCCATTTTTCTAAGCAAAGTGTCACCAGAGGAACATTTTTTTTAAATAAGGGTATATATTTTCTTTCTTTAAATGCGTCTCATGATTCGACCACGTATCAAATATCGTAGCTATCTGCTCGTATACAATTAACGTTAAATTATAATAACTATTTATTTCAGAAAATAGTATAAATGTAAACCAAAATGCTTATTTGCATTAATCTATGAATTTAGAGTGGAGTAATAAACCTTTTGTACAAATAGTAACAACATTTTTTACATAATCTAACTTGTCACTAAAATTTCGTCAAGACAATAAACTCATTGAAAGAAGATTTTTCTGACAGTGAAAGAAGAAAACAAAATGCTGTTACTATTACACTATTTATATAATTTAAGTATATACATATATATTTTTTACATAGTTTATTTAATCCAAATATAACTGTAAACAAGTGTGGCATATTTTAAAAGAAATACATTATTTGAAACAATTCAATTATTTAAATAGTTTAAAAGTATAATTTTCCAAATATCACCATCTTGCTAATGAAGCTTAAATTTTTAACAGTCAAGGTATATATCTGTACAAAACATGTATGGCATTGTAGAAAATACTGACTTAATCATTTTACAAATTGTATAAAATAACTTTTTCCACACGAAAAATCAGTTGTCTTCAACAAACATTTATTATTTAACGACAACACAATAAAGCAGATACATAAGTCAGGACAATGCTTTTAGCGTATTTCCTATGAATATTTAGAACTATATGTATGTATGTATGTTTTTTTTTTTTTTGTTTCTTTTTCTAAAGATAGAATTCATATCCTAACTTTGAAGAAATCGGAAAACACTAATCCAGCAAAGTTATAAGTTTTATTTCGCTGTTCATTGAACAGCTCCAATATATATATATATATATAATTTATGTTAGGTTGTCTGCACCACATAGTAGTCCGTAATGAAATTCAATTTTTTTTTCTTTGATGAAATATGATTTCTGAATGAAATGAAGTAGCATATAAGGAAATATCGAAGAATCCAAATGTTCGTTCTTCTAATGTCATCTCTGTGAATTTACCCTTTTATTCTACATTTGAAAAATTCCGCACAGTTGAGTCAATAAACGTTCAAAGGAACTTGATGAATCTGAGCAGAAATTCCTTTTTATTTTACGCTATTGCCATGAATATATTATGTGTTATTATCGAAGTGTTTTTCTATCAAATAGGTAACGGTAATTTTCTGTCGTATGTCACAACTTCAAAAAAACTTTTCATTATAACATGAAAAAAGACTTTGCTGTTGTCGAGTGTTGTTAAAGTGCCACATATTATACAATTTTGTATCTTTGCAGCTTTGGATACCGTTGATGATGAGCCTTTTCTCTGGTTTAGTGGATGTTTAGCCAAAACCCTGTAAAAAAGAGAAATATGTATAAGTATTTTGAATGATTTACAAATATAACAATAGAACAATGAAGATTCAGAGAAAAAAAATGGAAACATTTTAAATTATTGATTTTCTTTAAAGAAATTTAATAAAAGAGAACTTTAATAAAAGATAACTTTAATTAAAATAACTTTAATTAAAATAAATTTAATAAAAGAATTTTTTTTTTTTTTTTTTTTTTTTTAATTTTTAAGAACATCTCATTAAATGGGTAATATATGAAAAAATACTTTGTTAAATTTTCTTAAACATTTCAGCATAAATGTGTGATCGGTGAATATTTGTTTACTCTTAAGCATTATAAGATGTGAGTAAAGTATTAAATGAAAATATAAATATGATTAAATGTTATAATACATAAGTAAAAGAAAAAAAAAAAAAAAAAAAAAAAAAAAGATTGTATACATGTGTATGCATATATATATCAGAGCTCGTACTCCACACCTTTTTTAAGGATATATTCAATGAGAAATTTTTGTTTTTTCTGCCACCATTAATCTCATGCAAAAATCTTTATGGTATTTTTTACGGAACTTTGTCATAATTGAATGGAATAAGGATTATTCTGAAGTAATAATAATAATAATAATAATAAAAGCAGAAGTTTTTTAATCCTGAGAGTGTCCTGAAAAAGAGGCGGAGAGTGCGATATAACTAATTCTTTATACTTCTAAACAATGCAGCCAGACATATCCTACTATTGTTTTTCCATAATACACTTATAATTAAAAATTATATATTTTTGGATTTTTAGCTCGGTTTTTTTTTTAGTATAAAATTTATAGATAATAGTTACAAAGTTTATTCTTTAAATACATCGTTAATCTCAAATTGAAATAATTTTTCCTTTAGTACACAATGAACATAATTTTATGATTTAGTCCTTTTTTAATGTAATCAGAGGGCTTTAAAATTTATTATTTGGAATAGAATTTCTATTTAATTGATGGAAAACAATTAACATCCAGTTATTCGTCCATCGTGTATATTAAGCCGCTGGCCCACACTTAATCTTAAATGATAAACATTCTATGTATTAAAATTTCATCTCTAACTATCACTTCGAAAATTTCCTTCTAAAATATATTTTTCACAAAAAGATAAATGCTACTCAAAAAAAGGAATTACCTTATATTTAGCGCTAATCTCTATCCTTTTTTTACGATTTATAAAAACATTGCGGCATAAAAAACTGTTACAAATTGAAATAAATATGGCGTAACGAGGGAGAGCTAGCGGATTAAATATAAAATAAGTAACTGTTTTATATAGAAACTTCTCCATTTCCAGTAGAAGAATACTAAGCATTATAAAGTGTATCAACATTATCAATTAGATAGGTCTGCGGAATCGTACTTTTCATTTTTTTCCCCTTACACATCGTTGGGTATTTCAAATGTGTTTTTATGCGCTGAATTTTGAAACGATTGCCATTTATTCCTATCACGTAAGGATTCTTCACAAAGTAAGGGTGATGATCGGAAAAATTCATGCAGACACTATAACAAATTCGAAACTTATTTATGTATAAAATATAGGCTACTAGTTACACATTATCTTTTAAATGTGTTTCTTTACATCGAATCTCCCTTTAGAGTTTTTTTTTCTTGTGCTCGGCTTTGAGGGTCTTAGGGGGGGGGGGTATTCTGTATGAAAGATCCAACAATAATCTGCAAACACGTTAACATTCCATCGTCACTGATACCTCCTATACACGTCTTTGATGTCTTCATGAAATAGCTCTCCTTGTTCTTTACTCACATTACTCAGATTTTCTGGAAAATAACTTAGATGTGTGTTGAAAAAGTGGAGTTTTAAGCTCAAATAATTCCATTTTTTGTCAAAACTGTACGTTGATGGAAACTTTTGAATTGTTTTTCCTTAATCCGCTTAAAAAAAATACACCAGGAAAACAAACAACACCTTAAAGAAAGAAATTTCATTGCCGACCTGTGTTATTTATAGAATTGTTTTTCGTTAGTATTCATTAATTCAAAACATAGATATGAAAAAAAAAAAAAAAAAAAAAATCACAATCGATCGAGTCGATTAACTGAATAATGTCGTCCATGAATTCTTCTCAAATTTCTCTCTGTATTCACATATAAACACTGATTTTGTGAAAACAATTTAATAATTTCGAAACGTTGTTCAAGCGTGTATCTTTGCATGATTAAATGACATAGCATACTAAACACAAATGACACAAGAAAGGAAAAAAACGTAATACGCAGTGTTGCCATTCTAATCATCCCTATTGGAAAACCCTTTATATATATATATATACTAGCAGGCAACGCCCGCTTCGCTGGTCCCTATTTTTAAATGAATCACTATAATGAATTCTCAAAATTGCATTAATTTTTATCACGTGAAAAAAAAGAGAAACAAAATCTGATTAGGAAAAATGTCGCACCGGGTTCACACTGCCTTCGGAAAAAATTCCCAACATGCTCAAACCCTTATTTCTATTATTTTCCTACTTCGCCCCCCTCCCTTCTGTCTGTCCTAATAATTTTACAAATTTGAAAATATCCGCAATCGATTTGTAAGTATCAAAAACCTCCATGCACCAGATATGAACGATATATCTCTATTTTTATTTTTTTGCCGCTCTACTCCCCCGCCTTCCCGCCCTCCCAATAATTTTAAAAATTCGAAAATATCCGCAATCGATTTGTAGGTATTGGAAACCTCTATGTACCAATTTTGAATGATCTAACTCTATTTTTTTTTTTTTCTTGCCCCTCTGCCCCCCCTTCCCGGCCCTCCTAATAACTTTACACATTTGAAAATATCCCCATTCGACTTGCAGCTTGCAGGCCTCTAAAACCTATCTGTACCAATTTTGAACGGCCTAACTGTATTTCTATTTGTTTTTGACCATAGCCCCCCCCTTCCCGCCCCACCTAATAATTTTAAAAATTCGAAAATATCCGCAATCGATTTGTAAGTATCGAAAACATCTATATACCAATTTTGAACGATCTAACTCTATTTTTATTTTTTTGCCCCCCCCCTCTCCCCTCCCCCTTTCCCGGCCCTCCTAATAACTTTATACTTTCGAAAATATCCCCATTCGAATTGCAGGCATCTAAAACCTATCTGTACCAATTTTGAACGGCCTAACTGTATTTCTATTTGCTTTTGCCCCATAGCCCCCCCCCCCTTGCCGCCCCACCCCCCTTCCCGCCCCTCCTAATAATTTTACAAATTCGAAAATATCCGAAATCGATTTGTAGGTATCGAAAACCTCTATCTATCAATTTTGAACGATCTAACTCTATTTTTATTTTTTGCCCCCCCCTCTTCCCTCCCCCCCCTTCCTGCCCCTCCTAATAACTTTACACAATCGAAAATATCCTCATTCGACTTGCAGGCCTCTAAAACCTATCTGTATGAATTTTGAACGCCCTGACTGTATTTCTATTTGTTTTTGCCCCTTAGCCCCCTCCCCCCCCCTTGCTGCCCCACCTGCGGACTGAATTTTTAAAATTCCAGAAATTTGTTTTTAGATATTTGCATTAGCTATATTTTAGAGCAAAAATTTCACGCATATCTATTTTTTTGTTTGAGATATATAGGATTATGCGAAATCACGTTTTACGCATGTGAAATCACGTTTTGCCCTCCCGCCCCCCTTGGGGACCGAATTTTGAAAATTCCAGAAATTGGTTTTTTGACATTTGTATTAGCTATATTTTAAAGCAAAAATTTTACGGATATCTGTTTTTTTGTTTGAGATATGAAGGATTTTGTGAAATCACGTTTTGCCCCCCCCTCCCCCCCCTTGGGGGTCGAATTTTGTAAAATCGCTTCTTAGTGGATGCTTACGTCATAGAAAGAACATTGTCACAAAATTTCATGCTTCTAGGTCCAGGGGTTTGGTCTGTGCGTTGATAGATCACCCCCTCACTCACTCAGGAAGTGTTCTTTTATATATATAGATTGAACATTATTACATAAATTAAAAAGTTAAAGATTGTAAAATTAAATTTAAAATTTTTTATGTAAAATGAAATTTAAATTTAAAAAATGGATAATAATATATTTAAAAAAAATTAAATAAAATTTAATTAAATAAATAAATAAAAATAAAAATCCTTTGTATAAACATGTTAACTTGCAAAACTCGTAACAAATATTTTCGATCGAAATAAAACCACGACTTTTTGTCAAAATATTTTTATTTATAACCAATGTTTATTCTAAATAATAATAATAATGATAATAATAACAATAATAATATATATTTAATTCATTGCTTACACACACGCAGTCGCATAAATCTATTCTTGGATAAATTTATTTTTTATTTTTATTTTTTTATTTATGACTAAAAATAACTATTTTCAAAGTATTTATTATAAAGGTCGTTTATATAAAGCTTTAATTTTTCGAGTGACATTTTCGAAATATTTTCTTTTCAATCAAAGCAAAAAATTTTAAAGATTGTTTAAAGTAAAATAAGATACATTAAAAAATATATATATATAGGTATTTTGCTAATGATACTTCAGGGATTAATTAATATGAAAAACGTTATATTATCTACGTTGAAATCTTACAGAATACTTTTTAAAAAGTATTTTTTTTTCTTAATATCAATTAATGTGCGCTAAATTTATATTACTAATATTTTTTTTATTAAATCGTTTTCAAATTTACAGTCGTACGCAAGCTCTATGAATTTCAAATCGATAATAATATCACTAGAACTTAATACATTATTATGAACTATGAAACTGCGAATTTATATGAATATATCTCAAGAACGAGTTACCATAGATATCGTCCAAAACATTATTATAATTAATAATTTTGAATATGCATTTAAATACAATATAGGGGCTAACTAACATATGTACTGACTATGATCAATTGCCTAAAGTATTTTGTTGCATATAGCTGAAATTACTGCTAGCTATTACGCTAATGTTTCGTTGCACTTCTATCGATACCAAAACTCCATACCATTAATATTAATATTAATTTTTATTACTTAACAAAATATGTATGCCCAAACATCAATTGAAAGTTATCTTTCTTTAAAGAAAATGCAATAAACAATTTTGTAAAAGTAAATATACTTTAACAAAATATGTCTTCAAAATTAATAGATTATTTTTAAAGAGAACATGAAAAGGTTTTATTATAAATTTTAAATACAAATATTATGGTCTAGTGTTTCATAATACCAAACTATTTGTGTTACTACTAGAATTCTATACCATGCTTATTAGTATTAATTTGTATTTCTTAAAAAATTTTGTATTTCTAAACGTTGATTGAAAGGTGTATTTCTTTTAAAAAGAATGCAGAAAACAATTTTAAGAAAATGAGTTATTTAAAATGAGTAGATTTGTTTTACAAAAAGATAACATGAGAAGGTTTTTATTCTAAACAGCAATTAAAAATATTATGTTCTATTGTTTTATGATATCAAAGAATTCATATTAATGCAACAGTTTTATACTATGAAAATTGATATCAAATTTTATTACTTAATAAAGTTCGTATCTCTAATTATCATTAGAAAAATAACATTCTTTAAAGAAAATGCAACAAACAGTTTTATGAAAAGGAATATAATTTAGCATAATATGTCTTTAAAATTAGATTTTGTTTTTTCCACAAATGTTACACAGACAGATTTTCTTTTAACTAGCAATTACAAATATTATGTTTTAGTGCTTCATAATACCAAAATATTTATATTAATGCTAGAAATTTACACCATGATTATTAATATTAATTTGCATTGCTTAAAAACTTCGTATGTCTAAACATTTACTGTAAGATATATTTCTTTAAAGAAAATGCAGCAAAATTTTTTGTGAAAGTGAATTTAGCAAAATATGTCTTTAAAATTAGTACATTTGTTTCCCAAAATGTAACACAAAAAGATTTTATTCTAAACAACAGTCACAAATATTATGTTCTAGTGTTTCATAATACCAAAATATTTATACTGATACCAAAATTCTATATCATAAAAATTAATATCAACTTTGATTACATAGTAAATTTTGTGTGCCTAAATATTGTTTGATAAATAACTTTCTTTAAAGACATGGCAACAAACATTTTATGAAAATGATTATTTTAGTGTCTGTTTTAAAATTTGCAGATTTGTTTTCAAAACGTAACACTAAAAATGCTTTATTCTAAATAACAAAATTATTATGTTCCAGTTTTCTGGGTCATAATGTGTTCTAATAATCTACCTCATTTTTTTTTTTTTTTTTTTTTTTTTTTTTTTGTAAATTAATATGTTGTAAGAAGACACGTTTTAATAAAAATGGAATAAAAACAAAAAACGTCTTTAAATTTTGCATTCGTTTAAGGGCGTAAGACATGATTTTCGTATTATTTTAATTAAAAATGTAACTTTTGGTAAATTTCATAATAGTTTAACGCAAAATTGATGACTATATGTCAGTGTATAACAAAGCATGTTAGTACCAAAGAACGCATAATATATATTTAAAAAGAAAAAGAAAGTTATTAAAAATCAGTATATTGAAGCTTTGCATAACAGAAAATTTTTAAGATATAAGATATAAACAGTATATCATTTATATCCTTAGTTTTTAATGAATTTCATTTTTTTAAATTTAAATCCTTGTTTGATCCTTGTTCTATGTTGACGTGAATTTCTTTTTCAATGATGCCTTAAAAGTAAACACACATGCATAAATAGGAACAAGATTTACTTTAACATTTTGGCAAAAAGAGAGCGAAACTATCAATTACATAATTTATATTTTTGTAAATTTGGATAATTAAAAAAATAAATTAGCGCTAAATAATTGTTTAAAATGTATCTACTTTTAATATGTACAGAAAATCAAGAGATATTTCATAGAAATTATTTGATAATATAATCTCTCTCTGAGCAATATAAATATAATTTTATATTGAAAAAGAAATCATTCAAAAATTGATACTGATTATTTATCACAAAATGGATGACAAAATAGAGTTTCAATAGCACTATTAACTTTATTTGATAATTCAATTTCTGAGCAATATAAGTAACGTTCTATTAAAAAAAAAATTCAAACATTAATACTGATTATTAATTACAAAATGAATGGGGATAAAACATAGTGATTAAATAGCATCTTCAACTTTGATAATTTAGTTTCCGAGCAATATGTATAAATTTTTATTGAAAAAAGTATATTAAAAATATGATGCTTATTGTTAATTAAAAAATCACTTATTGACAAAATACAGTTTAATAGCACCACCAGATTTGTTTGATAATTTAATCTCCGTGTAATGTAAATCATGTTTTATTAAAAAAATAATAATAATAATTAAAAATTGATACTGATTATTTATTATAAAAACGATTGATTGACAAAATACATCTTAAATAAATGTGAGTCGAAGAAGTGAGATTTTTTAATTATATTTCTAGTTTATGAATCTGTTCTGAAAATCAAGTGCGTACTTTTCACCATTCAAAAGATTCATAACATAATGTATGGTTTTATAATTTCTCTCTCTCTATATATATATATGTACTGAATGAACGCATGGAAAGTTTCATTAAATGCATTATAGGTTCAGATAACTTTGAAGGATTGGAACGTAAGAAAAGAAAAAAATCACCACAATTTTATCTACAATTTAAGCTTGTTATTGAAAGTAAAATACATTTTAATAAGTATATCTCAGTATGTATGTATTCTTAATATCATCTTTAATATTATAAAGTTCAATGTTACTATACACTCTACTTTGAAATTTAAAATGGCAGTTTAAAATGATATTTAGCATTAAGAACAAATATTGTCTTAATACTTCATTTATGTACACAGAAGCGTCTCTTCCTAAAACTACAGTGATTCAAATAATAAGTACAAAACATTGAATAAACGCAATAAAATGCAAGCGTTGCCGCTTTGTTTGCAGAACTCGTGCCTACTTTGTTTGCCTGACGAAGGGTTGTGTCTTCTTCCGACACGAAACAATTGTTGCGAGATCTTGCATTTTATGGCGTTTATTCAAAGTTTTGTACTTATTACTTTTAAACGCCTGTTCTGTGATGCTTTTTTATAATACAGTGATATAGGCTATTCTCAAATATATTTTGGTGGCAATATCTTAAAATTTTCCTTATTGTTATCTAAACGTTTTTCTTGGAAATTTACTCGATTAGAAACATCTCTGGTATACAATATTCTGAAGAACAGCTTTCGATAAATTCATTTATAGCAAGAGAAACATAGTTATGAACATCTAATTTTTACTTTCTTCTTTTTATATAAATAACTAAAAAGTATTGCAATCGAAAAAATTTTAGATCTCTGGTTTTTGATGGATATATACGTTTTCATTCTGTATCTCACGAAATACACACACACACATGTACTACATATATATATCTTTATGATTGTAATATTCAACCAGTTTTTGTATATGCAAGAGAAATGTTTCTCTCACCTAGGAGTAAATTTTCAATATTGTTATCTTTCAAAAGAACCCGTTAATACCTTTAAAATAAATACTTGAACCATACATATGTTATAACAGAGCTGGAACATTGATGCAGAATTCATACCCGTATTTGTTTAAAAAATTACTCTACCTTTAAAATCGTTGGTTCGAGAAAAATAAAACGTTTTTTTTTATTAATAGGAGTATGAATTGTGGGCTAATTATCCATCCCTGTGATAATTTAACATAAAGCTCTTGAATTTTCATTTTTTACGAAATAAATAAATGAAAAGAACATTTCCTATAACATAGTCTGTTAAGTTACAGAACTGACATTGTTTCGGCATTTATTGTTATGATTTTCTGGAATGAAAGTCGTGTCTATTTATCACGGGAAATAGATTTAATAATTTTGAAAAAAAAAAATGTATTGCGTGATTTTGCATAGGTGTATGTAGAAGAATGTTTTTGTAATAGCAAAGCATACCAGTTTATTGATGCATTAATTATATTTGTTATTTTTTTATTATTAAAAATCTCTGAGTAATTTACATTTCAAAATGAAAACATTTATTTTTAATGTTCGCAAAAATTTAAATTATACAATTCTGAAATTTAAACTTGAATAAGTCAGTATTCATAGTACTTTCATAAAAAAAAAAAAAAAAAAAAAAAAATGCGTTTCAGACATAGAATTAGGGTAGGTGCTCCAGTTATTGTCATGCTCCAGTAATTGACATCTATCCCGAAATAATTTATAAATAAGAAAAAATAATAAAATCATATATTTTACATATAAGAATTTAACATTTTATGTTAAACACATAGGGTGCTGTAGGGAGCATTGGGTGCTAATAAGTGGTAAAATGAATAACTAGCAGTGTCAAACACTGGAACATAAGGGGCCAATTACTGATAAAATGAAAAACTGGCAGTGTCAATTACTGGAACTTTGAGTGGGTGCCAAATAAAAATACATTTAAAAAAAAAAAAGTTAACAAATGTAAATATTTTAACATATATGCGGTTCTGAATGTCTTTTATACCATATGTGCTAACTTAAAATGTCTAAAAATATTTTCTGCTGACTAGAACATTAAAAACATCAGAGAGTGCTCTAAAAGTGTCAATCAATGGCGCACTTACCGTACTTGACATAATTATAGGAATGTCTTAGTAATATCACACATACCATTAAGCGTAGAGTAGTACTTCAGTTATACTTTAAAGAATATATTAAACTTTTCTGTATCATCTTTCAGTAATAAATTTATTTTAATTAATCAGCCATTAAAAGTGAGAATGAATATTTTATACTAAAATTTAAGCAAAACACTAACTTATAGTTAAAGATAATAATAAATTTCTTAAAGCATAACAGTATTTTAACTATGCTTTAAGGAATCTTTTAATTTTTTTTCTATGATCTTTAAGTGATAAATTTATTTTAATTAACCAGTCATTAAAAATCAAAATGACTATTTTATGTTTCAATTTAAACAAAAGTCAAGTAATTCTCAACCAAAATTGAAAAGAAAATTAGTGATCAATTTATTATTATTATTATTATTATTGTTATTATTAATTATTTAAAAATGCTATCCTGCGCTATATTATGTACGGAATATTTTAAAATTTATTCTATAAATGTCTTTATAGAGATGTCCTTTAATAAAAATTACTTTCAGTGCTGCATTGACGCAATGTAAGGATGCAGAGATAGAGGCGCATCGTTGGATTCTTCGCTGAGTTAGCTACTTTAGCATTGGGGGGAAACAAAGGAGGCCCTAAATTTGGCAGAGATCCAGAATGAGAAGTGCACAGAGGGGGCTGACAGAGAAATCGAACGTTAAGGGACAGGAAGCATTTTTGCCAGCGTTTCTAACCCACTATTATATGATTTAAAGAAGCAGAAAATCGTTGCGTTCAGTCTTTAATGAATCCTTTCCGCTGGAACTGATCAAAGAGAAAATATGAAATGTGTTTGGCTTTTTTAGATTTTCAAAGAGAACTTACGCTTTGGTTATTATTATTTTTCTTTAAACACCATTCATTGATTTGTAGTTTCAAATAAATATGTTTGCGAAGAGTTTATTAATTTTTAACGTAACAGATATGGATAGACGTAATTTCTTAGGATGTGTTCATGTACGTATACAGTCAAAACTCGTTAACGTGAATCTCAGGGGAACAAAAAATTTGCTCGTTTTATAAGTAGTTCATGTTATCAATAACTCAGAAACTAATTTTTATGTTGACGGGGATTGTGGAAACAGTTCATGTTAAAAGTTATTCTCGTTAAGCATGTTCACGTTAACGGGGTTTGACTGTATATATTTAAGCAATGTTAAGAATTTCAAAACATTCAACTATCCTTATATTATTTTATTTATGTAATTGTACAAATAACATGCAAATCCATGAAGAATTTTTTTAACAGTCTTTTCTGTTGTATCTATGAAAAACTGATGTTTTTCCTCAAACAAAGCATAATTATTCAGATCATTCAAGTATGGATATGTAAATGGAAAATATCTCTTGCAACCCCCCCCCCCCCCGGTCATCCCTGCCGAAAATATCCAATGTAAATTTCGAAAAAAGGATGCAAATTATTCGCAGATTGTAGCATTTAAGACTCGCATTTACGTGTTTCGATATGTCAGCTAAAACTCATTTCATAAAAGTTGGTCCGACTTAACCAATCAAATCGGTGATTATTATTTTTTACATTTTTTAGTTGATACTGCATTTTTACTATCAATTATAAACTGATATATTCGTCAAATATCTTTCGAAAAACAGTTCTAACTTCTTTGAATTATTTATTATTCTAAAAATATACAGCATACCAATTGAGTTACGTGCAATACAATATGATTATATATACCCGCTCACTTTATATATATATATATATATATATATATATATATTAGCAGGCTACGCCCACTCCGCTAGTCACTATATTTAAATGATTTTTCAATAGAATTGAAATACTATTTATTTTTTATATCGCATTTACACTGAAATCGCCCTAAACCTTGCTTCGGGTACCTGCAGCCTACGACAGGTTGTTTTCAGCCCGCACTGCGTCGGGACCAGGTTACCACTGCTTGCAGAAAGGTCTTTAAAGGGTACTTAAATTTTGGTATTTATCGACGGCAGGTAGATTTGTCATTATTTAGGAACTACGATTTCAATGATGATTGTATCTCAGCATCTATTTAATATTTAAGTTTCATTATTCAGTAGCATATTCTTCATTATTCGCTTGAAAATATATATATGGTTTGTAATTAAAAAAGAAAAAAAAGAACTGAAAAACGTTTTTGGCAACAATTAAATTTTAAATTAATATTTAAATGGCTAAATTTAAAGCAATTACAAAAAAAAAAAAAAAAAAAAATCATATTTTAATTAATAATAATAATAATAATAATAATAAAAAAATCAAAAATCGAACAAATATAAAAAGAATCTCGAATGTTGTTCTCGAATGATTTTAAAACATTTTGATTAGTACTTAAAACATTTCATCTCTTGCAAAAGTGAAACATCTGTATCTTTCTTTAAAATTTACTTATTGATGAAATGTTTATACTTTTATAACCATCTCTCTTCAAGAATAAATATTTATTTTATGATTTTTAGGGCTCCTGTTTTTTTTTTTTTTTTTTTTCTTTCTTTCACTTAAATTTTTATTTTGTGCGTTTGAGTAACTAAAAGAAAACAGAATTTCTTATGATATTGTTTAGACAATGAAATGCTTTCTTTAACAATTGACATCTTATCTATCATTTATCTGCAAGAGACGTAACGCATCTACCACCGAGTATCGAAAACACGACCATCGCATTAACAACTTGACGCTTTAACCAACTAAGCCATTGACCGACATAACGGAGTCCTCTCATTTACTTCAAAATGGAAACACCTTGTTTCAGTTTGACACGGAAACACTATGGCGAAATTCAATTTCAATAAAGAAAACACTTCTAATTAAATGAAAACTAATCAAAAATTTGATAATCGGGCTTCGAAGTGCATCAAGAGAGGTCATTATGAACCTCCTTGCAAATTTGTGTAGCTCTGTCATCAATGGTTATCCTAAAAATCTCCGGACATACATACACACTGACACACACACACACAAACATCTTATTTTATTATATATATAATATATATATATATATATATATATATATACATACTACATTTAAATTGTGTTGCTTCACTCTTTATATTTTAAATTCCAGTATGACAAGTGATGTTTTTTAAAAAACAATTTTACTTAGATCTTGAATGTAAATTACTCAAATATCTGATAACGGATATGTGGGAGTGGTGTAGACATTGTAGTTCATATTTTTTGGCCAATTTTTGTATTATCATTTATTTGCTTGCATAAAAATACCAAATTTTATTATATTTAAATAAGTATATTATTTGTTTCTTGCTTTAGTTGATGTTTTTAAAAATCATGTGGCTATTAAACAATACGATTTCATCTATACTTTTAACGATCTCTGTAAAAGGTGTATGTGTCTTAAATAAAAATAAATGAAAAATATCAGGTTTAAAATGAAAAAAAAAGTAATAAATAAAGACAAAATAAACCGGAAAAAGAAAGAAAAAAACAACTTAATTGCATTTTTTTTTTTTAACGCAGACAACTTAAGGCATAATTAGGATTTAACACTTTGCGACAAAAATTCGATTTTGAACAGCATGCTCCGCCATTTGGCGTTGTTTTAAAGTACTATTGTAATTACTAAAATAATCATAAGTATTCGAGCTTAAACAATTTAGATTTTATCCCTAGAAATCGATGCGGTAATTCCACAATCATATTTATACACTGACGGAATTGAGAAATTAAATGCGAATACGCAAAATACTTTTTTAAAAACATATTGTTTTAGGGAAACGTTTAAATGCGGCTTAAGAAACAAATCTTATACTACTATTTCCCGACATTTGTCCGCAAAGACTATTGTAATTGTAGAAATTCCAAATATTCTAAGGAAAAGTATAATTGTTTAGTTATAGATGAGGATAATTTGTGAAGCTAAGTACTTTACAAAATCAGTAGTCATAGCTCTTTTAACATTACACCATGGAAGTTACAGCAATAAGTACTACATGATAAGAAGTCTAACGTCATAAAACTAAAAAAAAAAAAAAAAAAAAAAAAAAAGAAAGGGAAGAATTGATCAAACTTTTTGGTATTAAGTCGATATACATGAAAAAGGTGTTATACTAAATCTTTCTCTGAACAACACCTGAAAGAATTATTTTGAATAATGTGAGAATCAGCAGACGCTGCATTAAAAAGAACTGAGCACAATGAAAATTGTTTAATATGACCATGAATAAGACATTAATACCAGCGATTTTTATCTAGATCCTGTCTTCCTGTTAAATCAGCTGGGATTAAAACAGACACACGCGTGTTCTCTCAACAGGCGATGAGTGAATTATTCCTAATAATGAAATCTGTGAAAAACGACTCAGATGGTAAAAATGATAGTGCTATAAAATAATTCTTTCACACCTAAGATAAAAGACAGATAGCGTGAAAAGAGATAGTTAGAAAGATACGATTGATCAAGCGAAGATTTCTAGAAAGTCACGTCACTGATCTTTAAGACATCCTTCTTAAAGTTTACAAAGAAAAATGAACAAAAATGGCGTCATATGAAAAAGCAATTAATATTTTAAGAAATACAAACTTTTGTTCATTTTTAAATTTAAAATGTTTCAAAGGATTTCCGTGATTTAATTATTGGTTTCCGTAAATATATCAGTTATACATTTTACTAGTCATTATTAAGTAATTTCGGCATCGCATCGAAATTTTGCTAATAACATGCATTTATGTAAGTTTAATGAGCTACTTATTACATTTATGAGCTACTAATTTATGAACTACTTATCACATCGTATTCAAAATAAGACATTTCCTCAACAAAAACAATACTTAAAGTAGTAAACAAAGCATTTAAGTCAAATTGCAATTTACTTAAGGCTATTCAGAGTCTCTTTCTCCCATCCCATCTCATCCAATGAGATATTTTTTGCTACGTTTTATAAGAATATCTCATTCAAAATCAAAGTTTTTCGAATTATGTTTTTTGAATATAACTCTTTGAACATGTGAGAAATTTTTTGGAATAAATAAATAAATAAATATTTCATTTCATTAAGTAAATTTAGGAGTCTCAGTTTGGATCTCTGAATGAAACATGTAAATTTATTTATTTTTACTCACAAAGCTAAAAGAACACATATTCAAATAGTAATATTTAAAAATAAAAAAAGAATTCGAAAAACTTCATTTTTTAATGAGATATTTTTTTTTTTTTTTTTTATAAAACAAAGCAACGAAAATCCCATTGAATAATATGGGGAGAAAGAAAGAGGGAATTTGAATGGTGTACAAGTCTTAAGATGACGTAATTTAAAAGAGAGAAGATCTGAAATTCCAACACATACATAACCTATAAATTCAAAGATTGTGTAAAATACATCTGATGTATTGAAGATCGTTTCCTTTTTTTCTTGTCATATCTGCATATATATAAAAATTACGTGTCACGATGTTTGTCCGCGATAAACTCCTAAACTTATGATCCGATTTTAACAAAAAATTTTTGCACACTGTGTACAATTTGGTCTAACTTAAGAGATAGGATAGTTTTTATCTCAAATTTATAGTCACAATATTTTTTATTGCAATTATTTGTTAAATATAGTCCTTTATTACAGTTGCTCCAAAATATCTGTGAGATCCATAAGTTTAATAGTTGCCAAAAAAAAAAAAAAAAAAAAAAAAAAAAAATACGAGTTCATTTTCTTCCGACATAAAAATAAATACATTTAATCAAACGTAAACGTTAAAAAAATATAAAAAGTTCAATTCATAGATATCCGCGTTTGTAATGATCGATAGATGGCTCTTTCTCAACTGCAGTTGTTAGTAAATATAATAGCCACGTGTATTCTTTCTTGTTGTTCTATCATTGTTTCAGCGTGAAAGCTATCAGTGGTGTGATAATTTCACCTTAGCCCACCAGAGGGCGAGCATTTCATTACAATCGCGGATAGTAATTTGCATAGATATATCATCCCATTGGCCGAAAATGTTTTTTTGGTATCAGCCATATAGTGGTATTCAAACCATTGAAACTCGGCAATTGTAATAGAATAAAATAGAAGGTTGATGAATTTTCAAAATGTCGAAATATTGCGTCTTTTAATTTTCCTAATAAATTTATGAAAAGAAATGGATAAGTTATCATAAAAGTAAAGTATATTTAGTTAAATTATGAAAAATATTATTTTTATAATCAGTTGCTTTGTTATTATTATGAAATAAAAACTGGTTTGATTTTTAATGGAACACATTTTTTAAAGTTTGATATTTTTTAAGATTTTACATTAGTAAGTAATATAGAATTTTCAAAATTCTTTTAAATATAGTTAGCAGCGGCGTAGGTAAAGAACGTTAGTTTTAGTACATAAAAAGAGTTCAACTTTAAATATTAACTAAATTAATAAATATATAAAATAAAAATGAATTTGAAATTGTATCTGCAGCTTTTTATTCACCTGTAGTACATAAATTATTCATAAATTTTATTTTCTAAATTATCTGTGTGTGTAATCACTCGGAGAAAGACGGACATATTGTGGACTTTTATCCGAGTAAAAAAGAATATTTTTTTTTTCTCCCAATGATCAATCTATGTCTTATTACTATATGTATGATTAAATTATGCATCTCACGAAAATTGACGTCATAATCACTTTAAAGATTTTATACACATTGATAAAGTGCTAATGTAGTTATACACAAGCGAAGTGAGACGTCAATGACCGTCTGAGAAGTCAAGAAAAAGATTTCCTATGTTAATCGCCCATTGTATTTTTTTGTAAAAAAATTATTAAAAATCGAGGAAAATAATTTCCCGATTTTAATCCCCTTATTTTTGTATAGATATGTATTAGTTACCATGTGCATACGTTACATTGAGTTATTTTGCTGTCAAATTGACAAAAATATTTTTTTTAATTTATACTCGTAAACCCTGTCATCCTTGGAGTTTTTTTTTTTTTTGTATTTATCGATCAAAAACGCAACACGAAAATATAAAAGCCAGATATATATTTTCGTAGTATGTATTGTGCGAAATACTGTTTCATATTATTCATTACTTTCTCAATATAAGTTGTTAAAATAACCACGATTTTTGAAAGAAATTAAATGTGTTCGTGAGATAATTTGGCGATATTTTTTTTTTTTCCGCCAAGGATGACAGATATGAAATTTATTCCGCTGCAACATGTCAATATTTTATATCAGATACATTATGTATATGATACAATTTATTTCACGTGACACGTGTGTTAATAATTTACTTACGACATAACCTTGCTTTTTCAATTTTTGTTGCATTATACGCAAGCGAAGTGTGACGTCATTGATCGTCCGCGGATGCAAGAAAAATATTTCCTATGTTAATCGCCCATTGGATGTTTTGTGAAAAATTATTAACAATCGAGGAAAATTATTTCCCGATTATTATCCCCGTATTAAGGGTATCCGCGTTTGTAATGATCGATAGATGGGGCTTTGTCAGCTTTTGTTGTTAGTAAATATAATAGCCACGTGTATTTATTATTGTTCTATTTGTGTTACTACTTAATATTCGTGCTATAATTTCTCCGCCATTACATCATGGAAAATTGATTGCCTTTAGAAAAAATATTTCAGTCAATTCAAAGTTCGATCGGAAGTAGATATTTAACTGAAGCTGAACAAATATTAGTTTCAAATCATCTGATTAATTTTTTACTTCCATTAGCCGAAGCAACTGAAATTTTAAAGTTGTCATTTGGAAATAATTGGAAGCTTAATTATGCATTTCTTGACTTTTTGGAGTTACACTGTGGCATACAACAGTAAGTGTTATCTTTTTTACAGGATTTATTCATTTTTATTCAATAAATATGTGTGAAACTAAACATCGGCAAGCAAAGGCGTCTCAACGAAAGCCGAAAGCTATTCATGTTAATTGTAATTTCACCTTAGCCCACCAGAGGGCGAGCATTTCATTACAATCGCGGATAGATATGTATTAGATATCGTATGCATGTGTTAGATCCAGTTATTTTGCTGTCAAATTGACAAAATTTTAATTTTAAATTTGAAAACTCTGTCGTCCTTGGCGTTTTTTGTATTTGGCGATCAAAAACGTAATACGAAAATATACATGCCAGATGTATATTTTCGTATTGTACGAAATATTGTTTCATATTATTAATGACTCTCTTAATATAAGTTATTATAATAACCTTGATTTTTTAAAGGAATTAAATATGTTCACCAGATAATTTGGCAATCTTTATATTTCCCGCTAAGGATGACAGATATCAAATCTATTCCACTGAAACATATTAGTATCTTATATCAGATACTTTATTTAGACATTTGAAAACAAATTTGACTTCAAATTACGATATAATATTTATCATATTCCTTTTAATTAGTATATTAGTTAGATATTTATTGTGTAAATATCATCCTTTGAAATGAAATGTTTATGTTTTCAATTGAATATGAAAGTTTGCCAGTCTTTTTTCTAGAGTTTTGAAATTTAAAATTCAAATTTTATCAATTTGACAGAAAAACAACTTAATCTAACGCATACACAACTAACGTAACTAATACATATCTATACCCAAATATGGGGATTGAAATTGGAAAAGAATTTCTCTCGATTTTTAATAATTTTTTACAGAAAATCCAATGGGAGATTAACATAGGAAATCTTTTTCTTGCATCCACGAACGGCCAGTGACGTCATCACTTCGCTTGCGTATTGTAATCTGTATCACTTCGTTTTCTTTAAGAAATTCGTGATCTATACATATAATGTTCTAAATAAAAAGTAGCCATTTCAATATTTTAAAACTTATTTAAAAGTCTGTTTTATTTAAAAATAAATTTTAAAACTTAATTTAAAACTTATTTAAAAGACTGGAAGATTTTAAGTCTGTTTATTTGTTTTGTAACGCTAATTTATATGATCGATGTTCGAAACATTAAATAATTATTTCTCTTATGTTTATTTTATTTTTCTTTAATAACTTATCAGTTTACCATTCCTGATTAAATTTGTGTTTTATACATGTATTTTACATTAAATTTTGACTCATATTTATTGCTAAAAAAACGATATTAAAATCTTGCAATTTTCTTATCTTAATCCTCAATGCTTTCCCTCTTGATTTACTTAAATTTACTATTAAAATTCTAATATACTCAAAATCTTCTCATCACTTCGTTAAAATATATTAATCTGTTCCAAAATCTTTTTTCTATTTAAAATGATACCTGCATTTCCGTTCAATGCCCAATATTTCATGAGATATCCTATTTTAAAGTTTTAAATATTTATCAAAAGAACAACTATAGTATTTCCCCATAACTGTATTTGGCAGTTATGGCTAAATCATAAATCGAAAAATCATAACTGATAAAATCATAACTGATAAAATCATAAGCTAAATCATAAATTATAAATCTAAAATAAAAGCATGCAGGTTGCTATATTTTATTGCAAAGAATCCAGAACGACATCGTTATCGTTCAAAACGGCGCAAAAAAAAAAAAAAAAAAAAAAAAAAAAATTAAAAAAATTAAAAAAAAAAAAAAAAAAATCGCCAAATCCAGTTGTGGGGGAATACTACATAGTACCTTATCAAATTATCAACGTATAACTTAGCCACAGCAACGCGTGGCCGGGTCTGCTAGTATATATATATATATATATATATATATATATATAATTGTTCGAATAGCTGACAGCATAGAATTTTTAATAGCAATCACTTTTATTGCATCTGTTATAAAGGTAATTTTAAATATCTTTCTAGTTTTATTATAATCTCTCTCTCTCTGTTTTCTTTTATCTATTTTTCTACACAATATTTTAAATATTTAGCATCACTGAAAATGCAATTAAACCCCAGGAATCTAGAATTACTTGATTTTCATATCAAAACTGCATTCTGATTAAAAATTGCTTGATATGAAATACAAAAATTCAAAATTTAAAAAATGTGTTTAAGTTCAGTAAAAATAAACATGTACAAACTATTGAGCATAGCTAAAATAGCTATTTAAAAAATACCTGGTGAATTAGATTTACGTCATATTTTAACATATTGACACAAATTGTTAAATTTTACAATAAAAGTTGACATTTAATTCTGCTGATTTCCCCCACTTCATTTAAGTATGACAGGATTCTTTCAGGCAGCCATTTGCGGTCTATCACCTTGAATGTGCCAAGATGTCCGCCAGCATCCTTATTTAGCATTTTGTTTTTTATACCTATGTTTAAATAATATGTTCAATTTGTGATATTTAAAATTAGACTGTTAACTACAGGATTGACGATCATCAGAATGAACAGGTTGCTCAATTTATCACCTCGAATCAAGTAGGATGTCTGCCATATCGCCTAATAATCTTTCTAAAGAGACAAATTGCAAGGCTTTGGGAATCTCACAACTAACTGTAATATTTATATTAAATGATATCGAAAACAACAGCCTCGTTGAGGGTATTCTTCGAAATTACAATAATAATAATAGTCGGAGCAGCTCACGTGGATTTTCCTGGAAGCGCTCAACACCGTTCTTCGGGCGATGAGCGGGGGCTGCTCCCTGTTCAATAATAATAATAATAATAATATAATAATAATAATAATAATAATAATAATAATAATCTATAGTGTAATTGAGTTTTAATAATTTATCTAGCAGTTAGACTTTGACAAAACTGAAGTGAACTAGTCGTTTGGTAATTTGCTAAAGCCTATATTGGACATTGAAAAAATTACTTATACTTTAGATATTTCTAATGTGCCAAAAAGGTTATTAAACATCATGTAAATATATGTATTTAATTTAGAGCAAAAAATTTTCTAAGTATTATTAGTTTTTTTTTTTTTTGACATTTGTATCATATCAAGGCCTAGAGGTATACAAAAATGTCCTGTCGTACTAAACTGTGTAACATGTGTCTTAAAGAATATTTTTAATATTTTTATTATTCATATTTATTTTTATTAGTAATATAATGGCATCCCTAAACAAATTTCAGAGGAATTACTCAAAAATTGAGAAATATTGTTTTAAACGTTCACTGTAATCTTAAATGAATAGTCTAAGGTTGAATTTTTTTTTATTAATTTCACATTTCTGTTTAAACCTATAATCTAATAAAAACATACATTTTTTAATTAAATAATTTTAATTTATGTTTGTAAAAATTTATGTAAGATAATTAAAATGCATCACATGCGTATTCAAATACAAGGAAACATTCATATATTCTATGCCGATATATGAAAATACATTTAAACATATCGATAAATATCGTATCTGAGTAAATTTAAATGATTTACTTAAGTATCATAAATATCCATTATGGTTTTATTTAAAGAATCAGATGTCCTTTCTTAAATACAATGAAACACATTTGCGTATCCAGTACAGACAAATGAAAGATAAAAGAAACATTTGAGAATATGTGTGATTATAATGAGGGAATAAATTAAATTGTTTTAATTAAAATATCAGATTTTTATAATTACAAGCTATACAACAAATAACAAAAGTAAATATGTTAAGAAAAAGGCGCATTTTATAGTTTAAGTACGCATACTTAATTTAATTTTCTATTCCATTGTACCAATAATCTCATTTTATCTCTCTTCACGAAAGTAAAGGAGAAAAAAATCTGAAATTCAAACTCCTTTCTCTTCTAATTAATTAAATATTGACGTTAAAATTCCTTTTAAAAAATGATCTCCTTGTTTAAAATATCTTAACATTGTTTTAATTGTATATGTAGCTCACAAATGAGGATCGGGGTTATAACAAGGCAAGCAAATATTTTACAAGAAAACAACTTGAAATTTTTAATTGTCTCCGACGTGAAAGTAGCTTTCTAATTAATTAATCGCATACTTTGTGCTGGGCAACAGCTGATCTAGTATTTCTGCTTTTAATGCACCTTCTACTAAAAAATATCATTATGCCCTTAATAAAAAAGTTTGAGGTGGGTTAGTTAAGCAGATTACTCATCTTTTCTACGTAATTGTCTTAACGTAAAACAATTTACGTCTAACTTTGCTTGTGGTTTTCGTTATCGGAAGGAGATGCTAATATTCTGAAAGAGAAATAAATATTGTCTGTTTCTTTATAAGATAAAGAATATTTCTTTTCATTTTCGAAATTCAATGAAACTTTTACGATATCAAAATTTATTTTTATTATAAAAGTGCCTCTTTGGACTATCTCATAAATACTTTCTGGTTAAATTAATGTTAATTTTTAATAATTTTGTAAAAATGTAATTTTAAAAATATAAAAAGAAGCAGTTATTTTTCAAGCAATTATTATAAAGATTTGTATGTATTATTATAATATCATGACGAATTTTTCAATTTTTGATGTGATAAATAATTGGCAAAATAAAAATTATTTGAGTTCCATGGGTGTGGTATGGTAATTAGATGCAGTGATTGTAAGTCACATACCAAATTACACAGAAAGAATCACAGAACGAACGCCATACGGAATTATAATGACTAACAATCACAAAGTCATGAAGTAGAGTGTTTAAATTAAACTAACAGAGGCAATTTAAAGATCCTACTGAAATATTAAATCCTGCATTAACATAAAAGTAAATTAAAAATAAATAAATAAACAAAATAATTTACTGTTTTATTCCTCATTCAATATGCAGGATGTCTAGACATTTTAGTTTAAATAATTCTTAAAATAAGGAAGGTATAAACAAACCTATGACATTTGTGCATAGAATAACTCATATAATTTTGTTTGTAGTGTGTGCATTTTTATTCGTATTTTTATTATATAAACTTTTTCATTTTTTTGAATTTTTAATGAAACTTTTAAATATTGTGTAAAAGGCAATAGTTTATGTAATTTATTTCAGCTAAATATCCAGTTAATATTTCTTATCTAAGCTAATTAAACTAAATAAACTTTCCTATTTCAGCGTAAAAGAAGAATTTCGCCATACATATTCACAAATAAATTTTACCTACATTCGAGTCTCAAATTTTAATATTAATATATTTTTAAATATCTGTGAATAAATAAAGTTATGATAATCATTAGTCGCCAAGGCCATTAATTGCATTTTGTAATATTTTTTATAACTGTCCAAAGTAACATACACACACCCGAGGCATATTGAGTGTAGTTCATTCAACAAAATGCTTGAGTATTTTTAAACTATTGAAATGCAGTATTATGAGACTCTAAAGGAAAGATGCGAAGCGTTCTGAAACATAAATTTACAGACTAATATTAAAATGTATGAATGTGCAACTCATTCAGTTTCTCTCATTTTATTTCAATGAGTACAACTGGAAAGTTTTCTAGTCTCTTTAATTTTGCTATGACGGTATTTTTTGAAACTAAAATGTAAAGCAGAAAGCTTGTGCACTTTAGACCTTGACACCAAAACTTGTAATGGATAATTTGAGGTACATTACAAATCCTAAATATATATATATATATGTATATATACATATATATATACTTGTATATATATATATATAATCATTTAAAAAATTTTAATTTCATTAAAAAAATTACTTTTGTAAAACATTAATTAAAATAATAATAATAATAATAATAATAATGATAAAATAGTAGGGGGATATCTTCTGTTCTGGGCACTCCACAATATCTTTGAACAGAAAGAAAATACGGTGTACTTGAGTACTGTGACCGTCCGCAGTTTATGTACTACCACCGAACTGAATAGAAGCGTTTGCTTAATAAGTATAAGCATCGAAAAAAAAAAATCTGAAAAAAAAAACAGCAATTCTGTCTATAAAAATGGCTGCCATTCCCACTGAAGGGCACCTTCGTGTAACCAGTTGTGGGCACAATTTTTTTTTCGTTTAAAATCTGTGGTTGACCTAGAAATTTTCAAATATGGTCGTTTTTGTCAACATAACATATATATTTAGTGTTTGTATGTACTTTTAGGCATTTTTAGCCATGTCAACCTTGGAAAAGTCAATCAATTCAAAAGAAATGCATTCTGATGCACTGCTTAAAGCTATTTAGGATTGCTTAGTAGATAAGAAATTCATAAAATCGACTGCACGAGAATATGAATTTCCTCGTAGCATTTGTGTCCCTCCACAAGAAGCCTGGACAAAGTAAGGTGATTTCATTAGTCAAACTGCATGCCAAGCGCTGTAAAAATAGGAATATCCACAACCTGATAATCATGTCGACTTCTTCATCATCTGTTTGGTGCACCTGCTACCATGCCTAAGAAGAGCCAACTTAATCAAATGTAACGAGTATGATCGTCTGGTGCATTTGAAGTGTCCCAATATACATGCAAATTATTTTACTTACAAGCATTGCACTTCTGATTTGCAGGATGAAGAAAATTGAAAAAATGCTATTTTCTGTTGTTATTCTGGCCACTGACTGAGTCCTCACAAAATAAATGAATTTGTTATTTTTTTATATTTATGGTGGTTTCTCTTATTATATTCCATTTTTAACATATTTTATAAGTGTGCCCACAACCGGGTACACAATTTTTTTGACCAAAAATGACCACTTCACAAAATTGGTGATAAAATTTTTCTGGTAGACGGAATCGATACAGTTACTTTATCAAACGTTAGTTAAAAGTTCGAGCTTTCCACAGGTATCCATATGTTTGAATAACATTTAATATATCAAAAGTTATAAGCTAAAATCAAAACTATGCTCACAACCGGAGACATTCCTCTCTTTATATATATATATATATATATATATTATCTCCACAAAACTAAAAATTTAAAAATATTTATTTTGTAAGAATTACTTATTATTTTTAACTACAAGTAATTTTTGAATTTCTAACTTATCTGTATATATATATAAATGTCGTGTCACGATGTTTGTCCTCGATAAACTCCTAAACTAATGATTCGATTTTAACAAAATTTTGCACACTGTGTGCAGTTTGGTCCAGCTTGAGATTTAGGATAGTTTTTATCTCAATTTATAGTCAGAATATTTTTTTATTGCAAATTATTTGTTAATTATAACCCTTTGTTATAGCTGCTCCAAAATACCTGCGAGTTCCAAAAATTTAATTGTTGCCAAAAAAAAAAAAAAAAAAAAAAAAAAACGAATTCATTTTCTTTTGACAAATAAATAGAGTTCTAACAACCACGTGACTTTCTTCTTAGCAACCGTACTTTGCTAAAGGACAGCGCTAATTTTTCCATGCCTTTGGAAGCGTAGTAGTCGAATTTTTTTATGCTTTTACAAATACATTTACAACACTGTGTTATAATAAATTTGTAACACTATTCCGCAATGATAAAATGGGTCAGTGGGGTCAACTGTCCCTCAGCAAACATGCTCGTGACGTCATCTGTTAGAACTCAATACATTTAATCAAACATGAACGTTAAAAAATTATAAAAAGTTAAATTTTGCATTTCACGAAAATTGACGTCATATCACTTTAAAGATTTTATACATGTTGATAAAGTGCTAATGTAGTTATACACAAGCGAAGTGTGACGTCACTGACCGTCTGTGAAGTCAAGAAAAAGATTTCCTATGTTAATCGCCCATTGGATTTTTTGTAAAAATATTATTAAAAATCGAGGAAAATTATTTTCCGATTTTAATCCCCATATTTTTGTATAGATGTGTATTAGTTATCATGTGCATACATTAGACGGAGTTACTCGTATTTTACTGTCAAACTGACAAAAATTTAATTTAAATTTCAAAACTCTGTCGTCCTTGGAGTATTTTTGGCGATCAGAAACGTACCACGAAAATATACAAGCCATATGTATATTTTCGTAATATGTATAGTGCGAAATATTGTTTCATGTTATTCATTACTCTCTTAATATATGTTGATAAAATAACCACGATTTTTGAAAGGAATTAAATATGTTCGCAGATAATTTGACGATTTTTTCCCCTCCAAGGAAGACAGATATGAAATTTATTCCGCTGTAATATGTTAATATCTTATATCAAATACATTATGTATATGCTACAATTTATTTCACGTGACACATGTGCTAAAATTTTACTTACGACATAACCTTGCTTTTTCAATTTTTGTTGCATTATTGTAATGTGTATCACTTCGTTTTCTTTGAGAAATTCGTGATCTATACATATAATGTTCTAAATAAAAAGTAACCATTTCAATATTTTAAAACTTATTTAAAAGAATGTTTTATTTAACATTAAATTTTAAAACTTTATTTAAAATTTATTTAAAAGTCTGGGAGATTTTAAGCCTGTTTATTTCTTTTGTAACACTAATTTATATGATCGATGTTCGAAACTTTAAATAATTATTTCTCTTAGTTTTTTTTTTCTTTAATAACTTATCAGTTTACCGTTCCTTATTAAATTTGGGATTTATACATGTATTTTACATTAAATTTTCACTCATGTTTATTGCTATAAAAAAACGATCTTAAAAACTTGCAATTTTCTTATCTTAATCCTCAATGCTTTCCCTCTTGATTAATTTGAATTTACTATTAAAATTTTAACATACTCAAAATCTTCTCATCACTTCGTTAAAATATATTAATCTTTTCCAAAATCTTTTTCTATTTAAAATGCTACCTGTATTTACTTTAAATACCCAATATTTCATGAGATATCCTGTTTTAAAATTTTAAAATATTTATCAAAGGAACAACTATACTATTTCACCACAACTGGATTTGGCGATTACGGCTAAATCATAAATTTAAAAATCATAACTGATAAAATCATAAGCTAAATCATAAATTATAAATCTAAAATAAAAGCATGCAGGCTGCCTTATTATATTGCAAAGAATCTAGAACGACATAATTATCGTTCAAAACGGCGCAAAAAAAAAAAAAAAAAAAAAAAAATATTCAATACCAGTTGCGGGGAAATACTATATACCTTATCAAATTGGTGTTGTGACAGATGCGTACACGACATTTGCGTACAAGCTGAAAACAGTGGCACTTGCGTACATGTCCAGGTAGTTTAAATATTACAGGTGTGTTTTCAAAATATCTAGTGGCACTTGCATACAACATTTCTTTCGCTTTATTTGAGGATCATTGGATGAAGGGGGTGTATCCATATGATGCAAACATTAAAACCTTTTTCTTTCTTTCTATTCTTTCCTTCTTTTTCTTTTCTTTTTACTTTCTCTTACCCATAGGGTCGAGAAAGTATTGCTTTAGGGTCAAATTTTCGAACGCGCGTTTTTGTTGTATCTACATGTTCTGAGGTCCCCTGAATACGAAAATCATGTTTTTATCGAAAGGAATGTGTGTCTGTCTGTCTGTGTTATCAGCAATCAGCATATCTCAAGAACAAATAGTAGCAGAAATCCCAAACTCGGTATTCTAAATGTCTATCATATAGGAATGTTACAGTAAGCTTTTCGTTGGACTGCAATAAACCAAATGAAACGAATATATGTTTTTTGTAATAGAGATAGTCAACTGGGAAAAAAATTTGTGTATGTAGGAGCCCCGCCTCACCCCCTGGGGTGGAAGTCTACCCTCGAGGGGAGTAAATTTTCATGAAGGGTATCTTTCAAAAGAGCTCGCCAATACCTTTAAAACGAATGGTTGAACCATCGATCTGCGATAATTTAAAATAAAGTTATCGATTTTTTTCCTTTTTAAACACTTTTTTTTTTTTTGAGAGGGGGGGGGGGGAGAAAGAGGCATATAGGTGAACGACAAATAATTTCAGGAATTCGAATATGATTCAATTCGTTATTGATAAAGAAGAGAGATCTTTTTTTAACTTTTTTTTTTCCTTTATTGGAGACAAAAAAATTCATACTTGTTAAAAAGTAAAAAAGTATTTAAGAAATAAAAATATTTTTAAAAGACCTTAATAGCATTGATAAGGACCTTTATTGATCTTGACTCAGTGAATAAATAATTGTATGCGATTTCTAGAAAATAACTACAGCTATTATAGTTTGCAACTTTTATATGCGTTAAGCTCATAACTTTGTCAGTCGTAAGACTACATGCATAAGAGAAAATTCACGTATTTATATAAGAGTATTTATCTTCAAGTTTAACATATGGATACAACCCCTTTGTGTTACAAACGAGAAATACAGGAAACAAATTTTGTACGGAAATGCCACTTAATTTTTCGAAAACAGATCTGTAACATTTGGAACACCTGGACTTGTACGCAAGTGTCACTAATTTCAGCTTGTACGCAAATGTCATGTACGCATCTGCCATATAACCATCTAATTTACTTATTTTTCTAAAATAGCCATATTGTTTTCCTTTTTATAACTACAGCTGTTGCCATTTTTAAAATATTTAAAATTATGAGATCATTTTATAAGAAAATTAACAAACCTGTGCGAAATTTTCGTATTTTATTTCTTTTCTTATTTACCTTTTTGAAACATAATATAAATATTGAAACATATTATAAATATTATGCAATACGCAAGCGAAGTGTGACGTCACTGACTGTCTGTGGATGCAAGAAAAAGATTTCTTATGTTAATTGCCCATTGGATTTTTTGTAAAAAATTATTAAAAATTCAGGAAAATTATTTCCTGATTTTAATCCCCGTATTTGGGTATAGATGTGCATTAGTTATCGTATGCATGCCTTAGATTGAGTTATTTTGCTGTCAAATTCGCAAAATTTTAATTTTAAATTTCGAAACTATGTCATCCTTGGCGTTTCATCGGCTACAACGTTTTCGTCTTTATTTTTAAATAATAATTTAACTGTATTGAATAGTTTGCTACAATATATTTCAACGTTTGACTTAGCCACAGCAACGCGTGGCCGGGTCCTCTAGTATATATATATATATATATATATATATATATATATATATATATATATATATTGTGTATAAGTAATATCTGCACAGACACATAACCTTTAGCACGTAAACATGAATAATTTGATTATGTCTTTTACGTTACTTACTAACCAATATTATATTAAACCATTCAAGGATTTTTGTGTTATAATTTCATCAAATGGTTATCTTGTTTTGTTTACTATTTCATTATATTACTACATCATTGTATTTCGAACATTGTTATTTCGAACATTTGTATGCAAAATTATACATATATTGAGATGTAAATCTTTACTTGTGTAAAACTCGCTTTTATATTAGCTCTATAACAACATTAATTCAATAATATTTCTTTTATGTAGTTGATATATATATATGTGTGTGTGTGTGTGTATAAAATATTTGTATTAGCTAATAGTTATTGTGTAATTTATTACACAACTGAAGGTATCTTATTTAGAAACTTTAAACCAACTATTAAAGCTGCGTATTTAAAAAAAAAAAAAAAAACCTGTGGTAATGAAAAATAAATACTTAGTAAAATAAACAAATATCTTACTGTTTTAAAGAGGTATACAGCAATATATTAAAATAGAAATTTTTGGGTGATAAGTTTGAAAAAAGAAAGGAAAAAAAAATGATCTTAGGTAATCGGCCGTAATTTTTTCTACAAAATAAGTAAAAACTTTTCAAACGAATTACAGGTAATTTCTGATATTGATTAATACATTTGTTATTAACATAGTTTTCAATTAATGACCATTTAAATTTGAAAATTCTATAATCCAAAACACATAAGTATTAAATATTTAAAAGAAAGATGCTATAAGAGACATAACGAAACATACTCACTTTTTTTTAAAGCTTTAGTTATTTAATAAGAAATATTGACAGTTTCTACATTTATTATCATCTAAATACTAAATCTAAATTTTAACGCACTGTGTTTACTTACTATTATTTAAGTAATATGTTTATTTTTTTTTTTTTATAAGAAATACTGAGAGTTCATAAATTTTTTATCATTTAAAAATTTAAAATAATGCAAATTTTAACTAACTGTGTTTATTTACTGTTACTATAAACTAACTATGTTTAGTTTTTTAAGAAGAGGTATTGATAGTTCCTAGATTTATTATCATTTGAAAATTAAAAATAATGCAAATTACTACTAACTATGTTTACTTACTATTTATTTTTTATTTATTTATTTATTTATTTTATTAAGAAATATTGAAAGTTCCTAGATTTAATATCATTAAAAAAAAAATGCAAATTTTAACTAACTATGCTTTAAAATGCATTATCCTGTAAATTGAAAAAGATTTTTTTTTTCTTTGATTTCATGCATAGTGCCACGGAAAAGTTATAAGATAAACTGCCATTAATAACTAAGCGTATTTGGAATTTCACTTGTTTTAATTAATGCTTAATTTCCCTTCCCTGATCCTTAAATTGTGTTATATTCAATTTCCACAGACTTTACGGCAAATTTACTTATCCCGTAATCTAGTCGCCAGGGATTCTCAGGTTATTATCTACTTATACGAACGCTCAGGTGGAGATTGTTCCCTATAAACATTGTATTCTCGCAGGAGAGCGAAAACTGATGAATGCAAAGTGCTGATACATATTTAAAGAATATAAGCCGCTGCTTTGTCACGCATTTATCCATCGTCTTTTATGCTTGTTTTCACGAGTAAGGCATTAAATGCTTTTATTTAGTAATGTTTAAAATACTTTAAAGAAATCGATTCCAGGTATACGACAGAGTTTATTGATTAAAAAGACTAATTTTATTTGCGAGACTTTGCTCACGTAGCTCTTAATCAGGAAAATATTTTATTAGTTTTATTCGTGAATAATTTAATAATAACTCATTATATATAATTTATGTGAATGCAATTTGATATTCGAAAGTTTTAATTTTAATCGAAGTATAGAAAGTTTTATTTTAAATTTAGCTCTTAATTTTAATTTTTTTTTTTTTTTTTTTTTACATTCTTACTTATATTAAAATCAGTAAAAATATTTTATGAATTATGATTGAATAATAAATATTAAATAAAGAATTTTGCATTTATATCCGCGATTGTTGTTTAAATTTAAAATAATTGGTTTGCCCTAATCATGCAAAAATATTTAATTAATTTAAATCAATCTAAAAGCTGATGATTGAGAAATAGAATGATATAGAACAAGGATAGAAATTTGGCGCAGCTTTCATACAAAACTTTTTATGTAGCAATAATTTACAATAGTTTTCAATAGTTAAGGAATCTGCAATTAAAGAATTGATATTATTAATCTATATTGGTGTGAAATCTGCGCCAAATTTCCAACACTGTAAGCATAAAAAATATGTTCACGTTTAATAATTTTGATATATATATATATATATATATATATATATATATATATATATATAACATTTATTAATGATATATTTAAAAAAATGATTTTAAGAATTAAATCGAAATACATAAAAAAATATTTTTTAATTATATATATTTATATATATTACTTGACATACAATGAAAACAAAATGTATAGAAAATATCTCTATTTAATCATTAATTAACTTAAACAATTAATAACTAAATAGTAATTATATAATGTTCCGTTCTGCTGATAAATCAGTCAGTTAATATTGCTCATGTAGGAGCAATATTACCCCCTAAAGCACCATGTTTCATTTTGTGAGGGTGTGCTCCAATCCAGATATAATAAATTTCTTCAAAATTAGTTTACGTAATTATTTTTGATTACATATAAATAAATTAATTACGTATTACCTTAGGATATTAAATGAAGATTTATATATTTCGTTATTTGAATATAAAGAACAAGAATAAATGTGAAAGTAAACACTAAATACATATTGATCATTCTGTAGGCTGTCTGTTAGTCCGTTAGTGTTTTAGTGTGTTAGTCCGTTAGTTTGTTAGTCTGTTTACACGATATCTCACGAACAAATGATCGCAGAGAGGTCAGATCAGTTTTAAAATATTACTTTCGATAATGGCAAGAACCGTATTCATTTGCAACATTCGAATTATAAAACTTCGTAAGTTATTAGAAATTTACGATTTTCTTACCATGGGAGAATAGGATAAAAATTCACTTAAACGTGCATTAAATGGAAACTTTTTACTTTAAAAACGTCAGACCAGTTTTAAAATATCAGTTTTAATGACGGAAAGAACATCAGTAACTAAAAATATGCTACTTTTAAAATTTCGCAAGTTATTGGAAATTTACGAACTTCTTAACATGGGAGTATAGAGCAAAATTTCACGTAAACGTCAATTTTGAGAGATATTTTCATCGAAAAGATTTCAGACTGCTTTTGAAATATTATTTAGTACACTGGCATGAATGTTAATGACTATTAATTTTCCAATATAAAAATTTCGCAAGTTATTGGAAACTTACGAATTTCTTGACATGGCAGAATTGAGCAAAATTTCACATAAACGTCAAACTTGAGGGATATTTTCATCGTAATGATGTCAAACGACTTTTGAAATATTATTTAGTATACTGGCATGAATAGTATAGACTATGATTTTTCCAATTAAAAAAATTCGTAAGTTATTTGGAATTTACTATTTACTTAACATGTCAGAATAAGGCAAAATTGAGCATAAACTTCCATTTTGAAGATCATAAATACATTAGACAACTTCAAAACTACATTTATGATGTTTGTTTGAACATGATTGAATATAAATATTCTAATAGGAAAATTTCGTAAATTATTCGTAATTTACGATTTTATCAACATAACGAAATTGTAAATTTTTAATATAAATATGAATTTTGAGGATTATTGCATTGGAAATAGTAGCATGAAAACTAAACAACGGAATTGACCCTGATAAAATAAATTAATAGATTAGAATAAGATAAATATATCGAAGTGAGCGGTGGATAGCCTATTAGGCGGGGATTTCATTCTGTCACTGTATTAAGCTTTGGTCAAATTCATTTCTTTTAAAATGATTATAATACGTCTCGCACTAGAAATTTATGAGAACATAAATATGATGGGGGACTGAGCAGAGTCCACCTATGCCAACTAGTTTACAAATGTTATTACATTACAATAAAATGCAAAATATTAAGGGAAAAAGAAAGGTATGTAAGTTCTGTTTTTGTGGGGTGTATCGTCATCAGTGAATTTGGGATGTACAGACATTTCAAACTTTCTAAACACAAAATTCCTATTGACAAAAACCTCCAGTTTCTTAAATTCATATTGGCAGCTATTCCGACTCTAAAATTTAATTCCCTATCTCTTGTAAGAGCAATATTCCACCTCGTTGTTTTGCACGGATGACGGAACGCTTTACGCTAACGAAACAGCTGTCTGGGTTTAATTTTTCTAGATTGGCATTTTTCAACGTTGTGTAAATATTCATATATAAGGTAAATGTGTAAATATTCATGTATAAATAATGTAAATATAAATGTATAAATATTTTGAAGTTTTTCATATTTATAAAAATTTTAAAAACCTTGTAAATTGTGATTTCGCTCTTCCCTATTTGTCTGATTTTTGGAAATTTTACATTGTCTTAATTTCCTTTCTTAATTTTTCTACTGTTTACAAAGCTAACATTCCTGATTTAGTATTGGCCACACTTCCCACCTTTCCCGTAATCCTATTGGTTGAACTAAATTTGGTTCCTCTCCTATATATACGAGCACTTCTCCAGTTTCAGAATCTTTTTGCACTGAAGACGGTACGCTTAAGGCTACCGTAATAGATGTATGCACCTCAGATATTTTTCTTTGGTGTTTTAGACGTGGTAGTTTATCTCGGTTTTAATATTTCAACGCCAAGTCTCCAGTTATTGTTATGATTTGAATTAGTTTATCTATCAGCCTGTCTGTCCGCCTGTCTATTTGTTTATCTGCCCGCCTCAAGAGTCTGTAAATAACTTCAGAATTTAAATATATATATATATATATATATGTTATTAAAGTTTACCATGGAATGTTACTTATTTATAAACAGCTCTGTACAATTGGTTTCTGTACAGGGACACCCATAAATACCGATGCATTGCGATTTAAGTGAGACATTTTTAGAAATCATATTTCAATAACTTTCTACTGCAAAAATCATAATAAAATTGACACTTATTGTTAATATGCTAAAATAATATTTTATATGAAGTATGATGTGTTTAGCATTTAGATTCAGTGGACTACAATAAAATATTAAGATACATTAAGGGTTCGAAATTGATGGAATCTAATTTCCCTTTGTGTTAAGCATTTTTAAAACTTTTTCACGATGTTAAGTTTGGTTATGAATTCATTTATTTTATATGTCTGCCTTTCTGCCGTTCTGTATGTCCGTTTTGTAATAACGTAGGCAAAGGACATTGAAGTTTAAGCGAAGTAACGAGTACGTATAGTTGGAAAGGGTTAATAATCAAAGCGTGCCGCATGATTTTTCGTTATTGTTCAATATTTTTATTTCCTTTTATCTAATCTCGATAATAATTGTACATTTATAAGAATATTTTTTTAAAAACTTTAAATGGCAAGTTATTTTGTCCAAAGGGATGTCGATAGGGAAATGAAAAGAAAAAAAAAAAATAAATAAATAAATAAAGAAAAATAAGTCAGCACATTTATTACGATAAACCATATTCGCCGAAATTATTTACGTTTAAATTTAGTTTGAAAAACCGAATTTAAAAAGGAAATAATAACTAGTTTTTGATTTTTATTACAGTATTAAAGATAAAAATTTATATAGAGTAATCACAGTGAATAAAATTACTTATCCAACACAGGAAATCGCAAACATTTATATATACAGTTGAACCATGTATCAAAATAGAAGATTTCATGAAAAAAAAATCGTTATGTAGAATATTCGATATACGGAAACAATTTTTTGTGAGTATCAAACACATCATGAATAATTTACACCCATATACGCATGTAATTAAAAACCATAATAAGCGATTTGAAGATGTGTGCACGCCTTAAAAAAGACATTTTGTATTTTTTCATATTCATACGAGTATGCACTTATATTTTTGTAACAAAGATTCTTGTACCCAGCTGCACCATGTGTCTTCAGTACTTCAGTATGTACTATCGTCAGTGTGTTCAGTACGGCAAGGATTAGTCTGTTCATCGGTAAGTAGGATAGACTAATGATATCTTTTCAATGTTAAATTTTTCTTGTGTCCTCTTTAAATGTTAAATTTTCTGACAAAAAAAGAAAAAAAAATCAGATTTGTTTAACAAAAAATTCGATATAAAGAATTTTTTTTTTTTTTTTCGTTGAGTAAAAACATTTATATATGTAATAACTATGGAAATTTGTCAAGACTTTGATGTATAGAATTTTCTGATGTATAGAATTAAAAATATATAGATTCCACTGTACATGCTTGTTTTTTCGAACAAAAAAATTCAAGATGGCTCAACTAAACCCTTATGGTGCAACTACACTAATTTTTATATAGACATCGCTTCTATATAAGTAATAGTACTTACATTTTATATTTCTCTCTCTTTTTCTTTTTTTTTTACTCATTTATTTTATTTTATTTTATTTTATTTTATTTTTTTTTTTTTTGATTTTTGAAAAAAATAATTTTTTATTATGAATGTTTTGTTCGCCAATATATCGATTGAAAAACTTTCAACTTTATTATTTATTATACATCAATTTATTTTTAAATGTTATTTGTATGTGGCATACAGTAATCGCCGCTTAATAAATTCACTGGTTAATAAAATCAGCCGCTTAATCTGATCAAATTGCCCGTACCGGAATCAAATGAATACAAACTACTTTTAAAGCCACTGGTTTAATAAACTAAAAAAATCTCCTCAGCAGCTAAAAATATCATTTATGCACGCTAAAAAAAATTAATTTAATTCGTGATTTTTTTCTGTTTTCTATATTCAATATAAGAAAGTACTGGATTCGTAAAAACTTTTGAATTCCGATTTTCGATGGATATGCATGTTTTGAGAAGTCCAGAACACGATTTGACCATTTTTAGAAAATATCTGTATGTGTGTGACAAAAATTTTGTGGCAACTGTATCTCAGTAACTACTACAGAGAATTGCAAATAAATTTTTATGTAGTTGCATCTTGGCCAAAATTAATGTCTGTGAAATTTTGGCGTCGAGTGCTCAAAAAGTGACACTGCTATAGAAGGATTTCCTTAATTTTAAGAAGGTTATATCTCAAGGACTACTGCATAAATTTGCATATAAATTTATCCGTAGATGCCCTTGACCCGAGTAAGTGCGTATTAGGTTTCGGTATTGATTTCGCAACAGGTGGTGCTGCTATACAGCAATTTCTACAATTTAAGGGAAGGCTATATCTCAAGACCTACTGCAGAGAATTACATAAAAATTTATACGTAGGTGCACTTTGAAATATATTAGGGCCTATAAACTTTTGGTGTCAATCTCTCAACAGGTAGCGCTGCTATACAGCGATTTCGACAATTTAAGGGAAAACTATATCTCAGGTTCTATTGCATATAATTAAACAAAACTTGATATGTTAGAAGGCCATTATGATGCATTATGCTAAGTAAATTCTGATGCATATTGACCGATAGGTGGCACTGATATACTGCAATATTCTACGTGGACGGTTACATATTATCTCAACACGAGAACTGTAAGATAATATCTCAACTTCTATGGCATATAACTGCACGGAACTTCAAATGGGGATAACACATTATGAAAACACATTTTTTAAGATAATAATTATAGTGAATAAATCTGTATTTCTTTGGAAATTCAGTGTTAATTTTCTCAAAGATGAAAATCGTCTGCATTCATCATGGTAGATAATTGTAATAAATAATAATTTTGATAAATTATTTGTTCTAAATGAATTTGTATAGGAAAATATAGAAGAAAGTCTTGTGGTGGCCAAAACATACTAATTTTTATTTATGTACTTTTTTTTCTTTGAAAAAATAAATAAATAAATAAAGCGCAACAATCTCTTCGTTATCGCTCATTATCAAAAATTTTACACTTGTAGCATAGTTACAAACTAAGTATTTTTTATTCAACATTGTACATTTCAGAACTTCAATTTATTAGGGCGTTGGTTTGGTTTATAAACATCATTCTTGCCAATCAAAATAATAATATAAATGTAAGGCAATTTTTCAGGCAACAACAGATCTTACAACTATCAGTATTAAATAGGACGACAGCAGTTCTTGTTTGTATTATTTTGGTCTTAAAATAAAAAATCATACTTTTATTTTATCTTTTTTTTTTTTTTTTTTTTTTTTTATCGATTGAAAAACTTTCAACTTTATTATTTATTATACATCAATTTATTTTAAAATGTTATTTGTATATGGCATACAGTAACCGCCGCTAAATAAATTCACTGGTTAATAAAATCAGCCGCTTAATCTGATCAAATTGCTCGGACCGGAATCAAATGAATACAAACTACTTGTAAAGCCGCCGGTTTAATAAACTGAAAAAATCTCCTCAGCAGCTAAAAATATCATTTATGCACGCTAAAAAAATTGAATTTAATTCGTGATTTTTTCTTTCTTCTATATTCAATATAAGAAAGTACTGGATTCGTAAAAATTTTTGAATTCCGATTTTCGAAGGATATGCATGTTTTGAGAAGTCCACAACACGAATTGACCATTTTTAGAAAATATCTGTATGTGTGTGACAAAAATTTTGTGGCGACTGTATCTCAGTAACTACTACAGAGAATTGCAAATAAATTTTTATGTAGTTGCATCATGGCCAAAATTAATGTTTGTGAAATTTTGGCGTCGAGTGCTCAAAAAGTGACACTGCTATAGAAGGATTTCCTTAATTTTAAGAAGGTTATATCTCAAGGACTACTGCATAAATTTGCATATAAATTTATCCGTAGATGCCCTTGACCTGAGTAAGTGCGTATTAGGTTTCGGTATTGATTTCGCAACAGGTGGTGCTGCTATACAGCAATTTCTACAATTTAAGGGAAGGCTATATCTCAAGACCTACTGCACAGAATTACATAAAAATTTATACGTAGGGGCACTTTGAAATATATTAGGGCCTGTAAACTTTTGGTGTCAATCTATCAACAGGTAGCTCTGCTATACAGCGATTTCGACAATTTAAGGTAAAACTATATCTGAGGTTCTATTGCATATAATTAAACAAAACTTGATATGTTGGAAGGTCATTATGATACATTATGCTAATTAAATTCTGATGCATATTGACCGATAGGTGGCGCTGCTATACGGCAGTATTCTACGAGGACGGTTACATAATATCTCAACACGAGAACTGTAAGATAATATCTCAACTTCTATGTCATATAACTGCACGGAACTTCAAATGTGGATAACACATTATGAAAACACAATTTTTAAGATATTAATTATAGTGAGTAAAACTGTATTTCTTTGGAAATTCAGTCTTAATTTTCTCTAAGATGAAAATCGTCTGCATTCATGATGGTAGATAATTTTAATAAATAATAGTTTTGATAAATTATTTGTACTAAATGAATTTGTATAGGAAAATATAGAAGAAAGTCTTTTGGTGGCCAAAACATACTAATTTTTATTTATGTACTTTTTTTTTCTTTGAAATAAAAAAATAAATAAATAAATAAATAAAATAAAGCGCAACAATCCCTTTGTTATCGAAAATTTTACACTTGTAGCATAGTTACAAACTAAGTATTTTTTATTCAACATTGTACATTTCAGAATGTCAATTTATTAGGGTGTTGGTTTGGTTTATATATCTCATTGTTGTCAATTAAAATAATAATATAAATGTAAGACAATTTTTCAGACAACAACAGGTCTTACAACTGTCAGTATTAAATAGGATAGCAGTTCTTCTTTGAATTATTTTGGTCTTAAAATAAAAGATTATATTTTTATTTATCTTTATTATTATTATTATTATTGTTATTATTAGGTTTAATATTATTTATTGTTATCGTGATGCAGATATTTTTCTACATTAGCCTAATCATAGGCAAACATTAGTCATAGGAATGAACCTACCAACTGTTTATTTAAAGTCAACAGATTGTATTCAAAAATCAGAAAATATTAGCTACAGATATAGAGAATATAACTTTTTGCTAGAAGTATTTATTTAATTAGAAATATATTTGAAATTCAAAAAAGGTTTTTTTTTTCTTTTTATTATTATTATTATTATTAAATTTTACCTCTGCAAACATTTTCGATTAATATATGGAGGAGAGGAGGGAAATATGGAATACCGAGGTTTCGGATCTCATTAGTGCTGCTATCTCATCAAAATACCATAAATTACTCAAGAAGGATTCCTATGACGCAATACAGTAAGAAGCAACTGCTTGTTGCTGTCGTACCATTCTCTATAGAATAAAGTATGCTTTGAGATTTTTAAAAGTTTTTGCAGGTAAGTTTTTAAACATTTAAACTTACTAGTACACATTTGATTTGAACATTGATGTTAAGCATAATGCATGCTCAATGAATTGTACTTTGATATACAATGGTCGTTCTTTAGCTGAAAATATCTTGTCTATCAGTGTTCATTTTTAAAGATGGTGTGTCGGGTATTATGGAATACTAGGTATTTCATAGCATCATCTGAAATTGACTTATGTATTCAATGTATTCAACTAAATGTATTCAACTAAAGAAACATAAAATAAAGAAGCTGAATGTATCTTCTGTCACAGAAAATTCTCCGAAGATGATTTTATGAAGTCTAATTAGTTTTTCTGTGGTTTAAACAGTTTAAACCACCTATTCCATATTACCCGACTATTTCATATTAACCTCCATTTGTAACTTTTTTTTTTTAAATAAACTTTATATAACAACTTTTTTTTTCTTCTTCATTGATAATTAATTACAAATAATTATACAATGTACTCATCATGATTTCGGAGATTTTTATTAAAAACAAGTAAAATTATTTTAAGAAATGTAAATGGTATTCCATAATACCCTCCTCTCATCTATATATATGTACAAATATATTTTAAGTAGTCTAAAAAAATTTTATTTAAAAACTGTTTTTTGCAAATATTTTTAAATTAAATTTATTAAAATAGCCGGTCAAGGCTTTGAAATATTTTATTTTATGGAAAATTTGAAATATTATACATATAAAAAGAAAGCTAAAATAAATTAATATTATTACTAAATTTATAAATACTAAGGTCTATAGGCAATACAAATTGAAAAAGCCTGATTGCAAGAAGTAAGAAAATTCGCTCTGATTTTTTTTTTTTTTTTAGTATTGCTCTGGATGATAAGTTATGTGAAACATAAATCGAGATTTTTCCCTAATTATTGAGAAATATTTCTTTTAATATAGTACACTATTTTTTAGAATTTCCTTAAATAATGAATAAGCATTTATGGATATTTAATCGATGGAAAGCGTCGTAAAACTTCCCTGACACAAAAATGTTTTTTAGCATCTCAGAGTCATAAAAACCATTAAAAGAACTAATCTAGTCTCTGCGCTATACATACGCCGTGTTTTATGACCATCTACCTATCATCAAAAAGCTTGTGTAATGGAAAACGGCAGTGTACAGCTTTTTATATTTTCATGACCTACATAAAATATCTGTAACTATATAATTTTAACTAACTTAACATTTTCAGATTCATTTACAAAAATAAGTTTTTAAACGATCATTACGAGATTTTTAAATAATATTTTAACACTTACATTGATATATTTTTAAAGAATATACTATAAAATGTAATTGTATTTTTATTTGAAGTTATAATGAAGTTACGATTTTAATTCATACTTGCAAAATTTGTTAACATTTACAACCATAAATTACTGTATCGTTTACAAAGACATTTCGTGTTAAATCTTACAGTTACAACAGTCTTGCAATGTTGTTAATAATGCATACATTACATTCTTAAGCAATTTATTTTTAAATGCTACAGATTTCTGAAATTTTAACTATAATCAATTACACTGTTCTGAAAAAAAAATCGAGATATGATACTATTCTTGCTGATTCGTATGTAAAATGACCTCATGAATCTGAATATAACTCCCATTGTGTCATGCACCCACCATTTTCTAGAAACACCACCCCCTCCCTCAATTTCTTTCCCTGTTCGATAATTTTATGACCATGGATTTGATTTGAAGAATGCAAAATAATTAATTTAAAACCTAAAAACAAAGAAATATAAATTTTAAAATATGACGTTAATAATACATTTTAAAATTATTAGTTATGTAATGCATAATTTCAGCGGCAACCGACCCCCCCCCCCCCCCCAAAAAAAAAAAAAAAAAAAAAAAAAAAAGAACTTTTTCCTTGTCGTAAATGTTCATGTTTTATCGTAAATGTTCATGTTTGTTCATTCTCCAACTCTGTAGCCCTTCAGAAGATATTTGACGGTTAAAATAATCCTCCCCCCTCCTAAAAATCAAATTTATACCATAAAATCACCGAAAAATTATAAAAATAGGGGCCATTCCTAAAAAACGGTGGGTGATAGGGCAAGGGCGTCATATTCGGATTCAGGAGGTCATTTTATGTAAGAATATACTGAAATGGTGTCAGAGACAATTTTCATGCCGAGCAGTATTATGATTCGCTAAATTTTCTGTAGAAATTAAAAAATTTTCAATTATTTTTAATGTAATTTTCCCTATAATAAAGTAATTCCATAGTTGGCAACTTTTACGCTTTTATGGTTACCGGAATATTTTAATAGAAATTTTTAGTTTATCCCTTTAGGGCGCAGGAAAATTACACGCATTTAAATTAGGCAGCCACTAGAATTTATGAGCAAAATTAAAATTAAATAAATAATTGCCTTATTCTGCTGTGCTACAAAAGAAAAAAAATGAAAAAATCTGATACAGGGATATGAGTTTTTGCAGTTGAAACTTAGTAAAGGCATCCTCGCAGCAAGAAAACTGTGCCCTCATGGGTTAGTAAGCAAAAAAATGTAACAGAAATATAAAAAAATTCTGTTGGAATTTTATAGTATATAAAACGCGGAAAAATTAGCAGCTATGTAATTATTACTTATAAAGATACAAGTAACAATAAATTTGATTTTTATTAACTTTGTATAAATTTATGATAGAGTAAAATAATCCTGTTATGCATTGCAGGAGGCCGACACTGCAGACTTGCATGGAGTAGAAGTGAAGAGAAAAGTAAAATGAAGTCAATAGAGAAAGCAAAAAGCAGGCAGATTTAAAAAAAAAAGAAACAGTCCGAACAATCAGAGTTGTAAAAAAACTTGAAATCAACTACCTCCTGTAAAAAGTACATGAAAAATAAATAAGGGATCGAGATGTAGGAGGATTGGGTTGGGGCATAGAAATCGTCGATAGAGTTTACGGTTTACCGTCTATTTTGTGCCTCAAGTGTTATACAGTATTGTCAAAAGCCAAAATAATCATTTTTTACTGATTTAACATAGGAAGCTAAGAGAGTGATTTAAATAACGTGGCAAAAATTAGAGAGCAAATCAAGCATACAAAAAGAAGAGAAAATCATACAGAAATATGGGGTCATAAACGCTATGCAGAGCCAGTAGAGAGCGTATAGTATAAAACATAATACAAAAGCACGATACTTATATAGATTTTTTCTTACTCTCTTATTATTTTTTTTTTTTAAGAAATAAACATGTTTATGAAAAACCCGTTTCATCCCGAGGAGTCTTAGTTGGGAAAATTGTATTATAGCAAAATACGTTCGAGATCTGGTATTTTAAAGAAAGTATGTCATTCCATGCAGAGACAAAGTAATGCATGCATCTGACAAATTTTGACCACTGCCTGTAGCAGTATTGGTTGCACTGTATAACTGTATGTATAAAATGATATAAAAATATTTTTTTTTCTTGTCCTTGCATTGTGTATTATGCCAAGCACAAACTAGCATCTTTGCGACCCCATGTTTTTCTATGATTTTTCATTCTTTTTGCGAGCTTGTTTTGCACTTTCGTTTTGCCCAAGACATTTTGAATCATCCTCAATATAAAAACATAAAAATATCTAATATATATATATATATATATATATATATAAATTAAAACACAGCAAAATTCACTTAACTAGGTAAATGAAAATTACCCTTTTCTCTATTGAAAACTTTCTATTTAGTCATTCGAACTTTTAAACCATTTGTTAAAATCGACAAAATTTTATTTAAAGAATATTTCTCTAAAAAAAATAAAATAAAATAAAATAAAATAAATATATGTATATATATATATATATACATATAGTTTATTCCCCGTTAATATAAATCCAAATAACTTAATTGTAAAAATTAAATAAAGTTTCATGTAAAAAATTTTTTCCTTTTTTTTTTTTTTTTTTCGCTCTCTCTCTCTCTCTTTTAAAAAGACGTTTAAAAATAGGGTTAAATCGCTATTTTTTATAACTAACTTAATTCAGCTTAATCCGGTAGAAAAAAATTTAAATATATATAGTTTTATAACAAGAAAAATTTAAGTTTATTTTTTTCTTTGAATATGAAATGACAACTTTTTAAAAAATAATTATGAAACTTCGTATTAATTGTTTTTTCTTATGGATTTTTTAACTATGTAATTTAAATTAGGTGATATTGTGATTTTTTTCTTAATTAATTTATTCTGATTTAAATCAGTTTTATTTCTTATTTATTCCTTGTTGTTATATGTGTTGACAATTTTTTTAATAGAAGCCTGAATAATGTAAATGAAATTGATTTTTATACATTCAAATAAAAAATAATGTAGGTTAAATGTTAATCTAAAATTCTGCTAACTATAAGAAAGAAAAATTTAACTTCTTTATTTTTATTTTTATTTATTTATTTATTTATTTTTCAGTAAATAGATTTTCTGTTAACTGTGTTATACTTTTTTTTTTTTTTTTTTTTACGAACATGCTAAAATATATTTAAAGACTTTTTTACATTTTGTTAGTGTATAATTCTACCAGACTTTCACAGACCTAATGAATTTTTATTCAACACAGTTTAATAAACTATACATATATATATATAACAATTAATAAGTAAAGAGTGAAATTGTTTCTGTAACAGAAATTATATTTGAAATCTAATAATTTACATTATTTATTGAAAACAATATTATTATGCTTACGTATATTTACATACAAATCAATTTGCTATATATATATATATATATATATATAAGTTATCAAATATAAACAAAAAAGAAGAAAACAACTGTCAAACAAAATATAACACATTATTTTCTCTTACTCTTATCAGTGTAGAGATCTCTCTTTCATAAAATTTGTCAATTTATTATTGGCAATACTACTTTCTATAGTTGCATACTAATTTATTAAAGCACATTCTGATCACACATACATTAATAATATATAAGCGATTATTTAGGTTTAAAAAATATGTTTTTATTATCGATATGTAATATACTACTTTATATAATTAAAAAGAATTTTTAAAAAAATGCAAAAGTGACATGAAATTAAAATATTGTGGACTTGTTTCCGCTTTTCAACGTTTCCCTTTCGATTTACCATTTTCACCAAAAGTTGGCAAAATTATTTATGTACTGTACCTGTCCTAATTCTTAAGATTCGTCGTTTTACCATTATTCGTTTTGGATATATGATAATCAGAAGATTTCCGACACACATACTAACAGGTCAACTAGTACAACTACTTAACAAACTGGCGACCTTAAAACATGCACTTCCATTAAATACAGCAGTCGAGTAATTGAAGCAAAAATATTTTACATTTATTTTAGTACAGAATATATAATTATATATATATATATATATATATAATATATATATATATATATATATATATATATATATATATATATAATATATATATATATATGTGTGTGTGTGTGTGTGTATTTAATAGCTACTTAAGGTATATTCGATAAAATAATTAAAAAATCTTTAAAAAGCAGTTTGTCCTTTAGAATAAAAAACATAATATTGTTGAATTCTAGAAATGCACACATTACAGTTTTTAAAATTAATTTCTGTTATAAAAATATGTTGAAAATCTCTGAAATATTACACATTTTTTAGTACATTTTTTTCAATATGGCATTTTGCGCCGTTACCAATTTATAGTGTTCCACTTCGAAAACACTTCTTAAATTTTGCGGAAGTCGATATTTATAGTCACAATTTGAACTAACACCTTTTTTAGTGATGGGAATATGATTTTACTAGCAGCACGCTATTTCGCCACGTATTTTTGAATAGCAAAGTTGTATTTGATGTTTTTAAAATATCATTGTAAATTCGTTTTTTGATTTTAATCTTGCTTACGAATTTCGAGATTAGTTTTTTCTACATCTAGAGGTTTGTGGAATTCATACCGAAACAAATTTTTCATAAATAATTTAACGATACATTTCTTTACTCATATTCCAATATTTGAAAATAAAACACAAATTTTTAAATATTCAATTTCATTTTCGGTTCATGTTTCCAAATGTTAATTATTATTTACATGTCTTTTTATTAGTACGACAGGACTATTTCTTTCAATCTGGCATTTTGCGTCGATACCAATTTATTATTACCACCGCCACTTTAGAATGCAGAAAAAGAGGTGAAAAAAAGATAAAAACCCCATAGAAATAGCATGGGAAGAAAAGCAAAAAAACTCACAATGTCAAGTGTGTTAAAAAAAAAAAAATCACACCGGAAGTAATAAGGGGACAGAATTGACTAGAAAAATACATTGAACAGCGGGAACCGGGAGGGCTGGGGCATGGGTCCTACCGTCCAGGATTAATACGACTCGCCTAGTGTTCCAATTCAAAAATACCTTCCAGTATCCAGTTCTACTATTTAATTTCTTTCTCTATCTTAATTTTTTTTTTTCAACTTACCATCAGTGAGAACCGAACTCACAGTCTTTGGGTTCGTAGTTCATTTCTCTGACCACATAGCCAACGGGTCTTGGCTAAATGTCAATGGATTATATTAATTAATCTGTGATGAATTTTGAGTATAATTTAGGTATCGAATAACCAGTTTATATACATATATATATTTTTTAATATTATGTTTTGTTCTGTAGAAACTGACCCTGTTAATTATTAACAATAAATGCGAAATTGTTTTTAAGATTGTTTAAAAAATTAAAATATTTAGTAAATAAGTATTAAGCGATTAGGGGAAGATACTATGCAATCAATGCATTCAAATTCCAATAATTTATTTGGAATTAAAAATCAATATACTATTTGTATATGTGTTTAGGAACTTTACTGAACGAGCTCTATTACTTTTTTTTTTTTCAGGGTGTTAAAACACAAATATAATTAGTCCTGTCGTACTAAATTAATTTCTGTCATAGATAGAATTTCATCCATAGTATAATAATTTAAAATTCACCTAGAAGATTGGGAAAAAGCCATGGATTTCACAATATTTCTTTAATACCCAAACTTGTGAATAATAATTCAAAGACTGAAAGACTGCAATAACTATAATTTTGATATATATTCAAAAGAAAAAAGAAAACTAGTATGTTGTGGCCACCACAAGATTTTCTTCTATATTTTCCTATACAAATTCACTCAGTAACAAAAAAAAAAAAAAAAAAAAAAAAAAACGATTTTTTTCGGTAAAAGTAAAAAAAAAAAATCGATAAATTTGTTTTAAGTTGTCGCAGATTTATAGTTTAACCATTCGTTTTCAAGGTATTGACAGGACCCTTTGAAAGATACCCATCTTGAAAATTTATCCCCCCCTCCCGGGGGGTACTTCCCTCCAGGTAGGGAAACGATGCCCCCACATGCACATAACTTTTTTCCTAGTTAACTACTACTATTATCAATAATTCATTTTAATTTTACAATCACAAGTTAAAAATAACTCTCATTATGTACATTTATACGAAATTTTGTCCTATACTGCCATGTTAAAAATTTAGAAAAAAATGTGATCACAGCGCCACCTGTTGAACGATTGATCCCCAAATGTAATAAGTACCAGTTAGGGGCGAACTAAATACTAAGTTTGGTTAAATTTAATTCAGTGGTTCATGAGATACAGTTTCTACCAAAATCGTGATACACACAGACAGACAGACATTTCCTAAAACCTATCAATTCATGTTCAGGACATCCCAAAACGTGTAAATCCATCAAAAATCGGAGGTCGAAAATTTTCACGAATCCAATACTTTCTCTCTTTTACATACAGAAGAAAGTAAAAAGAAGTTTAGAATATAAAAAGGGATTATATATTGTACAATCATTTTATAATCAAGAATATTTGTACCCCTTGTTTTTTATTTTCTTCTGTATGTATATATAGAGAAAGTATTGTATTCGTGAAAATTTTCGAACTCCAGTTTTCGATCGATTTACACGTTTTGGGATGTCCTGAACACGATTTGACAGTTTTTAGAAAAGGTATGTCTGTCTCTGTTTGTGTTTCAGACATTTTGTGGACGCTATAACTCACGAACCAATGAACGAAATTTAACCGAACTTGGTATTTAGATATACCCTGAGATAAACTGGTGCTGATTAGATTCGGGGAACAATTGCTCAACAGGTGGCGCTGTGATTGCATTTTTTCTAAATTTTTAACATGGTAGTATAGAACAAAATTTCGTATGAATGTACATTATAAGAGTTATTTTAAACGTGTGATTGTAAAATTAATATGAATTATTTATAATAGTAGTAGTTAACTACGAAAAAGAATATGTGCATGCGGGGGCATCGCTTCCTCCCCCTGGGGGGGAAGCACACCCTGGGGGGAGTAAATTTTCAATATGGGTGTCTTTCGAAAGATCTCGTCAATACCTTAAAATAAATGGCTAACTATAGATTTGTGATAATTTAAAACAAAGTTATAGATTTTTTAATCTTTTAACGAAAAAAAAAAAAAAAAAAAAATCCTATTTCTTTAGATATTGTCAAAAAATTGACTTTCTTTTGGCATTTAGTGATATAATTCTGGCGGATAAAAAAAGTCTGCATTTATAATGGAAAGTAATTTAATAATTTAATAAATAATTTTTATTCAGTGAATTTTGTGTAAAATTATATAGAAGAAAGTCATGTGGTAGCCACATCATACTAGTTTTTTTTAATCAAAACTTATTATTATTATTTTTTTATTTTATTTAAATCTGCGTGAAACCATGAAACCTGAAATGCTATTCTTGATTCTAAAAATCATCTTTATATGTATATAAGGCAATGTCTGTGTGCCTGTAGACAGCGTAGTACAAAGACGGTAACTCAGACAGCAACATGATTCAACAGGATGATCCCTTCGGGTCCTAGGGTATCTCGAAGCCCGATTTTCCAATTTTTCATAATTTTTCTATTAATTAAAATGTGAAAATAACTTTAAAATTTGACATTTCAATTTTAGCTGTAATTTAATTGTTGCCAAAAAAAGTTATGAGTTCATTTTTTTTTTTTTCGACATGAAAATAAATATATTTAATTAAACGTGGACGATAAAAAAATAAATAAATAATAATAATAATAATAATTTATGCATCTCACAAAAATTTATGTCATTATCACTTTGAAAATTTTATATATATTGATAAAGTGCTAATACAGTTTATAATGCTAATATATGTTGTTCTAAAACGATTTTTCATTTTTAAAACTACAATTTTTTACATTTTTATTGCCAAGTTGTTATATATATATAAATGCCCGTGACGTCACATTCGACTGCATAACGTTTTTTTACTAATCCAAACTCTATGCTCATAAATTTATTTTAATTTTATCAGTTGTAATTGTAAACCCTCATGGGAGATTTTTTGAGTTTGGCGCTGAAGTACACTGAACATTTTTCGCCAAGAACTTTAACTAAGCAATAGCCATTTTAAGCCAAGTAGCGCCTCAAAAATATAAATAAATTATAAAATATTGCAAAAATAATAGTCACATAAATTATTTAATTTTATCTAAATAGATATTTTTTGGGGAAAAAAAACAGTTTTAAAAATATAAAATTTGTTTCAACGAGCACTAATTTAAACCTAAAATCCATTGAAAATATAAACAGAATTTGAAGGATTTTATAAATTAACGAAAAGGTGACACCGATAAAAATATTAGCAAAATAGGTACTGAAAAAATTCCCGCTTTTTATACAAATATATATACATACTGATAAACCGCAGAAGGGTGATCCCTGGCGTCATCTGCGCGTGGGTGAAAAAGGCTGGTCCATTTATAAAATAGGAATGTCTGTAGTACCTAGGGATGTGTTTGTTTATGGGTATGAAAAAATTATAAACTCACTGGTTGCATTTCTTTTCCTTCTTTGAGCTGATTCTAGAGTATCTGATTATATAAATATTTTACGATTAATTAAAAGAAAGAAAAACTGATAATATTATAAATGGATATTTTTAGATTTCAATATAAATATTACTCATTTAAAAATAAAAGCTTTGTCAGCATTTTGAAACCTTTGAAGTGTGTAACACTAATTAAAAAAAAAAAAAAATCATCACTAATATGGTGACAAAAATTCAAAAGCCGGCAAGGGAGAGATTCAATAAAGTTGTGTAGCACAGTAATGTTTACATAGTATTTATTTATTTTTTTATATACCAATCACTACGCTAATTTATAATACAAATATACGAGCTGCTGCGTGTGACTGTACCTGCACGCTGTCCGGCAGAAATATTTGTTTAATTTAAATTAATACTTAAAAAATCTAATTTAGTTCTAAATATTTCATTCAAAATCAGTAATCCTGTTTTCTCCGAGATCTTTAGAAAGCACATTTTTTTAGTCATTTATTAGCTACATTTACTAAAATAGCAGAAGCGAGTATTAAAACTTATTTATCACATTTCCCCATTACTGTCGTTTCAGTGCCTGTAAAATAGTCTTTCCATTTAAATATGTTTTACTGCTGAGAAAAGAAAGTCTTCCCGCCCATAACTTACCCTTCTCTGCTTGAAAAGCATTTTATTGAAAATAGTTGTAAAATAAAAGCCCCCCCCCCCCCCAAAAAAAAAAAAACATTAAATTATTAAATTTATTTTTTTACTTATTTTTATTTCATATTATTTCACGCGCACTTTTTATTAACTAATTCAAAATTATTAAAAAAAAACTTTTTCGATATCGCTTGTAACGATACTGATTATTATTAATCTTCTTTTCTTTTTCTTTCAATAATAATAATTATTCTTTCAATAATAATTCTGGCAAAAGCAGAATTTAGTTTAGGACGGAGGACTATTAGTTTTTTTTTTTTTTTTTTTTTTTTTTTTCTTTTTTCAAATTATAACATCGCTTTCAAATTATTCAATTATATTTTCGATAAATTTTAGATTTCGACAAATGTCCAACTATCGAAATCGACAACGCAAAAATTCCAGATTAAGACTAATAGGCCCTCAGTCCTAATTATGTCAATTATTATTTACAAACTAGTATATAACACCGTCAAAAATGACGGAATGTGAAATCAATTAAGGTAGTGAATCAACGAATGCTTTGCCAGCTTCGCTGGTCACCTGATTTAAAGGAGACTAATGTGCAAGTCGTACCTAAAGGGACTAATGTGAAAGTTGTACCTAACTGGACTAATGTGCAAGTTGCACCGAACGAACAAATTATTTAAAATGACGCTATTTAAATATGGATGTTGCTTTAAATGTATGACACGTCCTTTCATTTTGATATTTATTATCAAAATTCTTGAAGAAATAATTAAAATTCTTTAAACAATAACTTCTCCTTCTAAAGCTTCTTTATCGCAAAACTTAATGACATTATGTGCAATACGCTTCGATTCACTACGGAGAAGTTTAATCCGAGAACTTGTACCAGATGGTATCCATTGGCATAACCTTAGTATATCCCCACAGCTGAATTTGGCGATTTTTATTTGGCGCCGTTTTGAACGATAACGATGTCGTTCTGGACTGTTTTCGATATAATATGGCAGCCTATATGTTGTTTATTTTGGATTTATGATTTTATGTTTTATGATTTAGATTATGATTTTATCATTTATGATTTAGCCATAATCGCCAACAAAAAATCGCCAAATATCAATGTGGGGATATACTAAAGCTGTTCCGATTGTACACATAACAGAAGAAACAAGAATAATAGAAAAAAATCCCCCTCTCTCTTTCTTCTTCCTCTGCTGTGCCTCCCAGCGAGTGAGTGGAATCGTCCTGGTACTTTGCCAACCAGGGATCAATCGTCCGCGGGCGTACAGTATATATATATATATAATCCATCACCAATATCACAACAAAAATTCAAAAGCCGCCAAGGAAGATCTATAATAAAGCTGTATATCATGAGTTTTACTTATTTATCTATTTATATATTAATCACTTCGCTAATTTAACATATAAATAAATGAGTTGTTATGTGTGACTGCACTTGCACGCTGTCCAGCGCAAATATTTTATTGATTCAAATTAGTATTTAGATAAATAAATAAAAATAAAAATGTGTTTATTGGGAAATATATGTAAACACAAAAACAGTAGTTGTCTACAATTCGGCTGAAATAGTGCTCATAGTATATTGCATTTCCGGGAATATTGACGTGAAATTGCAGTCCTTTTACGGTCGACAGGATACATCAAATAAAATATAGGATATAACGTAATAATAGATACTATACATAGTACGCAAAGTGTTTTTATATGCAATTGCGATTTAAATATAACAGTGTTACTCCGATATTCTTCGTTTCATGTCTGTCATCCGAAAAGCACCTAAATTAAAGTTCACGAATAAGGCGTTGTCGCACTTATAACAGATACGCGCCTGAGATGTTGCGGTGAAAAAGTCTCTGCCAAAGGCAGCGAGGACCCGAAGCGAAGTTTTTAAGCAATTTCAATTTATTTTCATTTAATTATATATTTGTAAAGTGGTATCGAAAATGATTATTATTATTATTATTATTATTATTATTAATTTAAATACACTGTCGAGCTACGCGGGTAAAGCATGCTAGTATTTAATAATCATTTTATTAGTTCTTACTTTAGAACAATATTTACGAGAGAACCTTTACGAAGGGGCTTTTATAAATTCCTACAGTAAAATGGGACAACCAGTATTGCCACATAGAAATTTCAAAACTTTCATAGAATACAGTTAATTCTTCCCCAAAAGCGCAATACTAAAAAAAAAAGAAATTCCCCAAATGCAATTTTTTTTTTTTTAAATTCTATTTAACAATGTACAGTGTTAAACACAATACGGAAATTGATGATATGTATAATTCACTATTGGCATTTTTTACATTCTTCATCTATATATGTAAGAAAAAAATGTAGAATTTGTAAAATTTTTCTACTTTAACTTTTCAACGAATTAAGACGTTTTGAATACGATTCAACCATTTTTAGAAAATGTCCACCTGTGTGTATGTATGTGGTGTGTGGGCAAAACTCTGTAGATGCTGTATAGCAAGAATCAATTAATGCATTAACTTAATTTAACCAAACTTGATGTTTGATTGGACCTTGACTTTAATTGATGATAAATGACTAAATAGCTTTGAATATATATCTACCAAAAGTAGGCACTGCTATGCTGCAATTATCCGCATTTAATGGAAAGCTATATCTAAGCTTCTGCTGTGTGTAAATATACCAAACGTGGAATGTGAGATGGATATTATGTATTCAATTCAGGCCAAAAGGTGGTGCCGCTGCTCTACAATTTAATCTCATTTATGGGAAAGCAATTTCTACGTTTCTATGATGTAAAATATACAGTTCAGTAGCATATGCCAAATTTTGTACGTTAGATAAGCATTATGGAAAACTGTGCTGATTCTGTTTGGGTGTATAATCGAGGACAAGTGGCGCTGCTATGCTGCAATGTTTCTCGTTAATAGAAAAGCTGTATCTCAACTTTTAACAATAACTAATATAAAAGAGTACATCCACTTTTTGTTTTTCTTTTTTTGAGAATTTCTATAATACTCAGTGATACTGAATTTTGAGAATTCATTTGCTATAGTGACCAGCGGAGCGAGCAAACCCTGCTTGTGTTATATAAAAGTACCAAACTCGGTACGGGATACGCAATACTTTATTGATTAATTCAAGTCTCTATTTTCTGTTATTTTTCAGATGACTATATCTCAGCATCTATTCAGGAAAATTGCCGCAAATTACACATAAAAAATGTCAATTGTCAGAAGCTAAGGTCAATTGTTTACCAACCAGGAGACAGCACTTCGTTTACCACCTTCCGGAACAAAACCATCGGTTACTGATGGGGCTTAATTTATTAAGTAATGTTTCAACCATAATGTATGATTAAGTTTTAAAATTATATTAAGCATCATGTATTATACTTAGATATTTCTGGAAGCACATATTTGTATTTTAATTACGATGGCTATGAATTATTAAAAATAAATACTTCTGCGCTTGGAAAAAGGAACACGGTTGCATTTCAAACGCAGTCAAAAGCATTGAAGTAAGAGATCTTGCATCTATCACAAAAATGATACATTTCAGGACTGAGAAATGACTGGATGATCGATTGTCAAATATTTAATTTGTACAGGCAATTTTTTAAAGAAAAAAAAAAAAAAAAAAAAAAAAAAAAGAGTTAATTTTTCGGGGTTTTGTCCCCAAAATTTCCCCAATCTGGCAAGCCTGCGGATAACTACTGTCACTGTCCCTGTCTAAAGTGCTAAACATAATACAAGACGGCTAACAGTATTTTTTCTTCGATGCATACTCGCTTCATTTATATTTTTTCTTATGATATTGTCGGTGAATTCTGGTGGATTTTGATGATTTTAAATGAAAATATTGCTTGTTCCTCAAACATTAATTCTGTTCAATATAAAAATAAAAAATCCCTGTTAGAAATCTAATTTCATATTAAATCTGTGTAAAACTTAGCTGCATTTTGAAATTTGAAATTTAATTTAAAGGATTTTTCGATTATTCAAACTGATAGCCCAGTCAATAGCAGCATTGTTATAAACAAGAAAATTTTATTTAGAAAATATCGTTTATCTTTTTACTAAAAAAAAAAAAAAAAAAAAAAAAAAAAAAAAAACTCACTTTGAAAATTTCTTTTACATTGATAAAATAAAGTTTTGAATGGGAAAGAAAAACAAACGTATTGGAAAAATAACAAATCGCGAAATCCCCTGGATTCAACTCAGAAATATCAGAATGAGAAATTCTAGAAAATTCGTCGAGTGGAATTGACTGAAACGGTAAGTTCTATAACCCCACCCCCTTTCTTAAACATAATCCGTGTTCCCAGGTGGAAGGATAAAAAGATAAAATAAGGAAGACTATGCGTAGATTCCACATGAAATTAATGATGCCATTTCTTCTTTCGAAATGATGGAGAAAATTTCTCCCATCCGAAGAAAAGAGAACACACAGAAATCGATAATCGATTAATCGATTCGTTTTGGACATATACGGTAAGAAAACGAATGAAACAGTAATGACTATTTCCCTTAAATTATTGGAAAGACGATGGTAACTCGAACAAGAGAAAGAGATGTATGTTGGATATTTTTCTTAACTCAGAAAATTGTTTTCAAAAAATGAAAGAAATAATCGAACTCTAAATAAATTTTCCATAAAGTAAAAAAGTGATAGTTATTTGTATATTATTCATATACGCAAGTGTTTTATACATATATAATATTAATCGGTTAAAAAAAAAAAAAAAAAAAAAAGTGCTTTAAAATCTTGGAAAAATGTTTTTGCTTTGCTTAAAAACTTTCTAAATAACCAATAAAATTATTTTCACAGATGAGACTCCCTTATTTTAATTTATATAATATTAAAAATATTTTTATGCTATTTGGAGTTTACATTTTATACCATTTTGCATTAGTAATTAATGATAAGGAGAATAAAGTATATAAAGTTTAAAGCGAAAGCGGACATTTTTCAAACTGTTTTAATCATAAACAAGATGATATTTTATTATCCGTATTGTTTAAAATAAATTAATACATCTTTTCTCTAAAACTGATATATATATATGTATATATATTACTAATCCTGTCTGGGAAATTATGAAAATATTATAAATAATAACGATGATTTAAAAGGAAAATTTAACTCTCTGATTAATAAAAAATAATATCCTTGCTTTGGCTTATGAATCACATTATGATTAACCTCAGATTAGTTTCTTTTATCTGAATGTACATAATTCTTTTTCACAAAATAGCATTAACATGTGAAATAAAATAATAAATAAGTTAAAAAAATATGTATATATATATTATTTAATGTTTCAGTGCAAACCAACCACAATTTATAAATCAATTATTTAAAAATAAAAATACCAAATAACTTGGAATTAGCAAAAGTCAAATTGAAATGTTTCTTAGATTCATACTAGACAAAAATTTAGTGGTCCAAAAGATAGAAATAGGTCATAATTTAGTGTTCTCTCACTTCCCTGAAAAAGAAAAAAAATCGTAGAAAAAATTAAAATAAGTATTATAATAATTTATTATACAGGGTGGATAGAGGCCAGCCTTTTTTTTCTTATTCTTGGGGAAAATGTGTTATAGCTGCCAACATTTTAACACTTTCGCGGCGGCTGACGTAGATTCAGGTCATTTGAAAATTTGTAACTCCGCCAGAGGGCGTTTCCTTCGCAGTTTGTAGGTTAATTATTTCTTAACACTTTCGCAACCGCATGTTTTTGTCTCTCTTATTCTTTTAAGGTGTTGTAGTATCTTGTAGAGTGGACGAGAATTATTTACTTGACTAATCAGAACAAGAGATTTATAATTTTTCCAAATTTTAATTTAACTAGATTAATTTTTAGAAATTTACAATATATACAAATTTTGCGGTATTTCATCGATATAAAATGGTTTTCAATAAGATAGAGGGTTCTACAGTATAAGGCTGGAAGGAATATCAGATAGAGTCCACAGTGATTTTCATCAGTCCGTGACCGCTTCTGCAGTCTTTTCCAGAAAATATCAGTTCCTTTCCCGAGGTCTAGCCCGACCTGCTCTGGGATTCCTGCCTTTCCAAACTCCGGCAGTGAACTCCCGTTTTCAGTCTCTCATCGTAAAAATTACAGTTCGTATTGGGCGTGTTTTTCTGAAAACAAAATCTCAGATGCAGGCCCTGATTCGCTCGAAATTCCATCATCGGTTCTGACGCGTTGAATTCTTCTCGAAGGAAAAGTTCTCAAGGCACGCGGCTTCCCACGTTCATCAAAGGGAAACGGACATACCTTTCTACAAAGGAGAGATGTTCCGCTGCGAGCCGTTAGGCCCCAGACTGTCTGCTTCTTTGTACTGAAATGTCTCTTTCAATGATATATTGGAGTCGGAGTCTCTGCCTTTACAGCTCCCCTCCCCTTAAAGAAAAATTCGGGGCCATTTTGGGGCCGAATTTTCATCAGAAGAAGCTGAAATTAGGATATTCAAATTCACTTCTAAAAAAGGCAATAGTCCCTACAAATTGGAATATCTACCAGAAAAATATAATGTTGATTTTTCAACAAAACCAAAATAATTAAACACTACCTTAATAATTTTTACACTTAAAATATATACTTCCCTGATTATACTGATTAATTTAAAAACACCAAAAAGAAAAAAAATTAATTTTGAAAATTTAACTTGCTTATTTACAATACAAAAAATTTCTTTTGCTTTTAAAGTTACATTCGACTTAAACAGTCTACGTGAGCTATCTCACGCCCTGGCCGGTGTATTACAGTGTAATCATATGGCTGCAGAGTTAATGCCCATCTCATTAATCGAGGGTTTTTCCCAGCATTTCTCTTCAACCAGACTAATGGATCGTGATCTGTTTCAATAGTGAATTTTTGTCCATCTAAGTAGTGCTTTAACTTTTTTATAGCGAATATTATCGCAGCACACTCTTTTTCTGTCGTAGTGTAATTTCTTTCGGGAGCAGTAAATTTCCTGCTCAAGTATAAGATAGGGTGCTCTTCCTTTTCTATTCTCTGAGCGAGGATTACCCCAACCCCTAAGTCTGATGCATCGGTCTGTACGATAAAGGGGTGCTCGTAGTTCGGAGCATAAAGAATAGGTTGGTCTGTTAATTTCCGTTTTACTTCCTCGAATGCTTTTTGCATTTCAGCGAAACATTCTATGCTTTCTTTGCGATTTTTCCCTTTTAACGCTCTAGTTAGAGGCTCAACAATAGTGGCATAATTTTCGATATAGCGGGCGTAGTATCCTACCATTCCGAGAATTTGTCTAATTTCTGTTTTAGATTTCGGGATCGGAAAATCCAAGACTGCCTGGATTTTAGCTTCTGCGGGCGACCGACGTCCGTTCCCTACAACGTGCCCCAAGTATGTTACGCTGTCTTGCGCAAATTGACATTTAGAAGGTTTTATTTTCAACTTTGCATCCTCTAGTTTTTTTAAAATTGTGTCTAAATGTTCCATATGCGCTTCCCAAGTCTTTGAAAATATGGCGATATCGTCTAAGTACGGTACGCAAAAGTTTTCACAGCCCTGTAATAATAGTGACATAAATTTACTGAACCTATATGGGGCATTCACTAATCCGAAAGGCATTACTAAGGGTCTAAAATTTCCCCAAGGAGTGGAAAATGCCGCATATCTTTGCGCCCTAGGTGTCAGTGGAATTTGCCAATATCCTTTCGTTAGATCTACAAGCGTGATAAATTTAGCACTTGAGACTAAGTCCAAACGATCTTCGATGTTCGGTATTGGAAAATATTCGGTTCTGGTTATGGAATTCAAAACGCGATAGTCCAAACATGGGCGTGGCTGTTTGTGGGGGGCTTCTACTAAAATTAAAGGACTACTATAGTCCGACTCCCCTATTTCGATTATGTTCAAATCAAGCATTCTTTTGATCTCTCTTTTGAGAATTTCTGTCTGTCTTTGAGACATTCTGTACGGTTTAATTCTAACCGGTTTGTCGGAAATTAATTCGATGTCGTGCTCGATTAGATCGGTGAGCCCTGGATCATTTGAAAACAGGTCCCTGTGGCGATCCAAAACCCCTTTTAATTTCTCTATCTGATCGGTAGTATGTTTCATTTCTAAATTTCCATTTCTTACGATTTCGTTGAAATCATAAACATTTGGGTCAGAGTGTGGATATACTATTTCTAAATCTGTTTCTTTATTATCCACGCTAGTGATTTCTCTAAACAAAACATTTATCATCTCTGCCCTTTGTCTATAAGGTTTCAGCATATTAACGTGGAATACTTGAGAGGGCTCCCTCCTACCTGGAATATTCAGAACATAGTTAGTCTCCGAGATTTGTTTCTCCACTGTACCCGGTCCGATCCAACTTACGGCAAATTTATTCGGCTTGTACGTCGCAACCACTAGAACTTGGTCTCCCGGTTTAAATTTCCGGTCAACTGCGTCCCGATCGTACCAAAGCTTCCTTTTCTCTCTCGCATCTTCCATCGATTCAATAGCTAATTCTTGGCATTTTTTTAGCCGATTTATAAGATCAAAAATGTATTCAGTAACGGGCGTTTGTTCCTCGTTTTCGATTCCGCATAATTTTTCAAAAATTATTGTCTCGGGAGTTCTTAGATTTTTGCCGTGAACGAGTTCGGCAGGGCTATATCCGGTAGATTGATGCACGGTAGTACGCAACACCAATAATGCAAATGGAAGATTTTTCTCCCAATCTGCTCCGTTTTCTAAGCATAACACTTTTAATAATCGCTTTACGGTGCGGTGAAATCTCTCAATCGCTTGGGATTGGGGATGATGTATGGAGCTATGAATCACTTTTATTCCAAACTTTTCGAAAAAGGTCTCGGTCAATTCACTCGTAAAACTTCTTCCTAAATCTAATTGAATCTCTCGCGGGAACCCGAATCTGCTAAACATTCGTAAGAACCCGTTTATCACTGCTGGAGAAGTGATTTCTTTAAGCGGTATGGCCTCCGGATATTTCGAAGACAAACACATAGCTGTCAAAAGGTACCTATTTTCGTTTTCACTTAGAGGGAGTGGTCCCGTTAGATCAGCGGAAAACCGAGTGAACACTTCGGTTACTATGGGTACCCTTTTCATAGGCGCTTTCTTTACCTCTCTAGGTTTCCCTATCACCTGACAATGGTGACACGATAATACAAATTCCTCTATTTCTTTGACCGAATTTGGCCACGCGAAATATCTGAAGATTTTATCTTTCGTCTTTGTGACTCCGAGATGTCCGCCAACATTCGAATGACATAATTCCATTACGTCTTTTCTAAGTGTTACAGGAATAATCACTTGTTTTCTAACCTCCCCGCGATTTGTTTTAGATTGTCTAAAAAGGATTTCATTTTCTAAAATGAACTCGGAATTACCTTTGTTCGCTTTTTCAAAACACGGATTTAAAGTCGCGTCTTCACGCTGTAATCCTTTCAGCCTTTCTCTATTTACCCCTAGAAGGCTTAGAGACTTCTCTTTCTCAAAGGGGGGAATGACAATAGGGATTTCTTCCCGTATCTCGGCTACTGCGTTGGTGGTTTCGGATTCTCGTAATCTCTCTCTCTCTCCTCTTTTTCGCTCTGCTTTTTTTTCGCGCGAGTTACTACTTGGTTGATTAACTCTGGTTTTTTCATTTTTGCTCCTTCGATAATTTCATGCGTTTGATTACCCAAAAGATAATGATTCATTTCCAGTGAGTCGTCAACTACCGCCGCTTTCGTGCTAACAGTCCCAATATCTGCAATCTTAAGCGTAACACTAGCGATCGGCAGGCAGTGTAATTCTTTCTGCAACGGCTGTTTGAGCCAAATACTTTCTCCGGTTAATTGCTCCGGTTTTATGTATTGTTTTCCTATAAGATCGAAGCTTGCTCCACTGTCACGAAGGGTGACAATTTTGACGTCATTTATTTCGGCCTCCCCTAAATAAGGTGCGAAACAAGATCCTAAATCGTCTGTAATTCCTATCTGATTTACAACTGCTGTTGATTGATCTTTAATTAATTTCGGACAATTAGTTTTGTAGTGCCCGACAACGGAACAATAAAAACATCGGATCTTTTTCTTTTTCTCATAGGCGTTCTCTTTCCCTTTGTTTTCCTGCGATTTTGTCCTATCGCGCCAATTAAATGGCTTTTTTTCTTTGTTTTCTTTTGAAAATGTAAATTTATTTTTATCGGGTTTTCGGTCATCTTTTTCTTTACCGACCCAATTTTTCTTTATGGCTTTCCTAACGGATTCAAATTCATCTAGTTTAATAGCTAATTCTTCGGGATCAGTCTCTTTCGCCCAAGAATCTAGAAACTTCTCTTTCATCTCTGCGCTAGCCCTTTTTTTTATTTGGTCGCAAATTAGTAATTTCTTCAAGCTCTCAAAGTCCCCAATTTCTAGTTTTTCCAACCGACCTAACAAGAATGTTTCCAAGTCATAAACTAAATCTCGAAATGACGTTCCACTTGATCGCTGGTGGTTGTTAAATTTTTGTCTGAATGACTCAGCGTCAACCTTAAATCGATCTAACAGATAATTTTTGATGTAATCAAAATCTTCTAATTTATCCGCCGGTTGTCTTAATATTTGTTCTGCTAATTTGGTGGGTAACAAAGCAAGTAATTGATTTACATAGTCTGAGCTCTCTAACCCCAATTTACTCGCTTGACGTTCGAATAGATTTAAATATAAAGCCATGTCAGAATTTAACTCATCAAATTTATGAATAATAGATTTAAATGGGGGAGTATATTTCCGCTCTTCTCTGCTAGAGTTTAAGCTTGTCGTTTCTATACTTTGAGATAACCTGAGACGTTCTAATTCGAATTCTCTCTGTGCTTTTTCACTTTCAATTTGGGCTAAACGTTCCTCTTTTATTTCTTGCGCTAATCGTTCTTCCTTGATTAATTTAATTTGGGCCAAAGCCACCTCTAATTTAAATTCTGCAGATTGTTCAATTTTTTTTATTATGGACCTTGTCCCATCGGTGGGCAGAATATCTACTTCCCATTCTTCTGCTAAAAATTTTAAATCCACTTTTGAATATTCGTGCAAAGCAGCCATGATTTTTGATTTGAAATTTTCCTAACACAATTTTACTAAATATTCTCAATTTCCTAATTATTCGCAATACACATTTAGCAATTATTTAAAATTTCAAATACAAGCACAATTTAAATAAATAACTAAATAATACACACTTTAATACCAAATTTGGCTTTCGGATTCCTGCAATATCTTGCAATACTTTTTACCCAATTTAAGCTTATGCTTACAAGCAATTTAAAAAGAACAATTAATATACACAAAAATAAGGAGTTCTTTCACACTGTGCAGCCATAGATTATACCATAAATACACACAACTTAAAATTCTGAAAATTCTATTAATGAATATAATTTAAATATATCATTCACAGTTTATTTTTCTGCAAACTTCCATTTTATAATAACTATATCTACTTAACTTTCAGAATTTTCTATTTAGGGATAACAAGAACCCTTTTTTTTCTGCTTTCTTTTTAAATTTCAATTTCTTTTACAATTTTACTTCCTTTTAATTTTCTTCAAGGTTAAGGAAATTTTCTTTTCCAACATAAATTTAAAATTCTCTTAACAAATTAACTATTTTGTCAATTCTAAACTTTTAAATAATGAATTATTACATTTAATTTAATTAACTAACCTGTTAATTTTAGACATTAAGCATTTCGCTCAAACATTAAAAATTTTCTGCAAGAATCTACAAAGACAAACAATTTTTTTTTATTTTTACTAATTGCCTCTCAAGAATGAACGGAATATCCTTACCTTTACTGATGTTTTTCATCTAAGGTGGGCACATCTCCGCTGAGCACACTTTTAGCAGGCACAAGACCACTACTCCAGGGATCGGTGCTCCTCTTCTTGATCTTTTGAAAGGGCACTCCGTCACTCCTGCTCTAGACTGGCTCTCCGTACGCTGTTTGGCTTCTCCCGTCTACGTCGAAGGGCTTCGTAACGCTGCTTCCGAACTAGGAACCGGTCGTTGCTTCCGTTGTTGCCTGGTCTACGCTGAGGATCTCTTCTGAATTCTGGAATCTCTTTCCTCGCTTCTGCTTAGATTCACTCTTCTCTATATACTGTAATCCGATAGAGCTGCCACCAAATTTTCTTTATTCTATTAGTCTGTAGTATCTTGTAGAGTGGACGAGAATTATTTACTTGACTAATCAGAACAAGAGATTTATAATTTTTCCAAATTTTAATTTAACTAGATTAATTTTTAGAAATTTACAATATATACAAATTTTGCGGTATTTCATCGATATGAAATGGTTTTCAATAAGATAGAGGGTTCTACAGTATAAGGCTGGAAGGAATATCAGATAGAGTCCACAGTGATTTTCATCAGTCCGTGACCGCTTCTGCAGTCTTTTCCAGAAGATATCAGTTCCTTTCCCGAGGTCTAGCCCGACCTGCTCTGGGATTCCTGCCTTTCCAAACTCCGGCAGTGAACTCCCGTTTTCAGTCTCTCATCGTAAAAATTACAGTTCGTATTGGGCGTGTTTTTCTGAAAACAAAATCTCAGATGCAGGCCCTGATTCGCTCGAAATTCCATCATCGGTTCTGACGCGTTGAATTCTTCTCGAAGGAAAAGTTCTCAAGGCACGCGGCTTCCCACGTTCATCAAAGGGAAACGGACATACCTTTCTACAAAGGAGAGATGTTCCGCTGCGAGCCGTTAGGCCCCAGACTGTCTGCTTCTTTGTACTGAAATGTCTCTTTCAATGATGTATTGGAGTCGGAGTCTCTGCCTTTACAGTGTGTTATATCAGAACGAGGTTTTCTCTATCCATATTTATAATGGAAATGAATATAAATCATAATTATATTCCTTCTAATTCAAATGCTTGTATCCATAGTATTTTGTTTGTTCAAATATGAATATTAGGAATATCCTAAAGAAATACAGTAACTGTCAAATTGCAAAAGAAACGCCCACTGGCGTAGTTACAGATTTCCAAATGACGTGAATCTACGTTAGCGGTCGCGAAAGTGTTAAGAATGTACCCAATATTCATATTTGTACAGTTAATATACCATGGATACGCATAATTTGATTAGAAAGAGTATAATTATAATGTATATCTATTTCTATTATAAATGTAAATACAAAACATTTTGATCTGAAATGCTGTAACAATAACACCCACAGCTTGGAACAATAACGCCCACAGGTCGATTTTAGTGTCAAAAAGACAGGAATATGCAGTCACAAAAGTGTTAATTTATTCCAGAGTATCTTTATCCCCGCCTTTACTCCGTGCCACATTTTTTAAAGAGTATTTTTTTTTTCTTATTTTATCAAGGAGAGAATCATATCTATAAGAAAAGTATTGCGAAATAAAGGCGGGGCTCAAAATACTCCCGAATAAATTAAAATGTTGGCAGCAATGTATTTAACCATAGACATTTAAAACTTTCGCAACCGCATGTTTTTGTCTTTTTGACAGTATGTTCCACCGCTGTGCGTTATTCTTTTAAGCTACATTATTTAAGAATAAGGTTTTCTGTGTGCATGTTCATGAGCGTAGCTCAAAAATTTTGAGTTTTGAGTTGAACTTCACTTGTTTTTTAGCTCGTTAGTAGTCGCTATAGACAGCGCCACCTATTACAGATTGCGCACTTTTTATTTAACTCTCATGAATAATTTTAAGAAGTGGTGTGATGGACGTTCTTTCGATTTTATTCGCGTTTTACGTATATCAAATGCTACTTCTAAAAATTTGTGATGGCTATTGAATAAAAAAATCTGACAATACTGCAGGATGGGTGGCAAATCGACCAACTAGCGACTACTAACGGGTTAAATTATGAACTTGAGTCGAGCGAAACTCGTTTTTTTCACGAACTTGAGCGGTAAAAGTAATTCAAACTCATATTAAATATTTCTGTCTGAAATATAAAAAGGAAATTAGAAGAAGAAAAGGACAGAAAAGAGAGTAATTGTGCAAAATGGATCCCGGAAAAAAGGGCACTTGGAAAAAAAGGCACTCATAAAAACGGCACCCGGAAAAAGCATTTTTGCAATTTGCAAATCGCAAAAATAATAAACATCAAAGAATAAATTTAAAGAATTATTTCATAATACATTTTTAGAAATTTCAATCAATTAAATTGTTTTCATTTTCACTTAGTATATACCTGGGGGAAGGGGGAGTCAAGGAGTAGATTGAAAGATAATAATTTTCTTTATATTACCTTTTTAGTGTTTTTAATGAAAAAGTGCATCTGCATATAAATTTATATGCAAATTCGTGTAGTAGTTCCTGAGAACCTTCCTAGCCTTCCCTGAAATTGTAGAAATAGCAGTATAGCAGTGTCACCTGTTGAGTAATAAGCACCAGAAATTGATAGGCACTAATCTCGATCAAAGTGCGTCAGCATATAAATTTATATGCAATTTCGTGCAGCAGTTCCTGAGATATAGCCTTCCATGAAACTGTGGAAATCGCGGCCTAACAGCGCCACCTGTTGAGAAATTAATACCAAAATTTCGTAGGCACTAATTTTAGTCAAGGTACATCTGCATATAAATTTACATGTAATTTTGTGCTGTAGTTCTTAAGATACAGTCCCCAAAAATTTTTGATGCACAAACACAGACATTTTCTAAAAATCGTCCAGTCGTGTTCTGGAGCTTTCAAAACGTGTAAATTCATCGAAAACCGGAAGCTGAAAATTTTTACGAATCCAATACTTTCTTTTATATAATATAGAATAAAGTTAAACAGGGGGAGGCGGAAAGAAACGCAAAATAAGAATTTGTAAATGCGTTATAGTTTTTTACTGAAAAGTGATTAAGAAGTTTGCCAACTAAGTTTGAAATTTACCAAATGTGCCAGTCTTTTAAACATTGTGTGTGTAGGACTTGAGGGGGGGATGAGGGTTCCCTCTTACCTCCCGTTATAAAGCGTTCACAAATAACGATGAGTTCGCTTTTATCCGCATTTTCCAGAAATTCAAAGAAATCGCCTTATATCAATAAACAATAAACATGAAATAATGTCTTCTTTCAAAAAATGAACGAACTTTTTGTGTAAGTTTCGTCTACAAAATACTACGAATTAAAAATAATATTAGTCTCTCTCCCCCTCTCACTTTTTTAATAGTTTTTCAGATTTATTCAATTTCTACAGAAATATTAGCGAGAAAAAATGCTTACTTTTTGTAAACTTCTCAAATCTTCGTGGAATGACTAGGTATCAAAATTTGAACATATTTATAAGAAATCAATTTAAAAAGAGTTTATAGGACTATCTAAATTTTCAAATGCACGATTTTCTCACTCATGAACTTAATATAGCATGTACACGAAAATATTACTATAGCAAGAAAAATATTTTAGATGATTATTTTAATTTGTTCCAAAATTATATAAACAAAACTTCTTAATTCAAACCATTTTTAATTTTAGAATATATATTCAAAAAATATCAATTGATAATGATCTGAAATTGTTATATCTTGAACCTCAAATTAACAGCAGTTTTAAAATTAATGTTGAAAAAAAAAAAAAAAATACAATTAAAATTTCAGAATTTTTTTTTCTTCAACACGAATATTAAAATATAGGGATGTAACTGACAAGGAAAAAAACAATTAAATAAATATATGTTGAAACTTTATGTGGAAAAAAAAAAAGGGCAATAAAATAAAATACTGGAATTTGGATGGCAAAAGAATCTTTATTACAGAAATTACTCTATCTTTAAGAAATTTTATCTTTTATTTAATCAATTAAGGGGAAAAAAATTACAGCCTTTAATTATGTAAACAACATATACATCATAAAATTCAATCTTTGATTTATAAAGCTCAAACTTTATTAAATGTATATTACAGAACTAAAAATAAAGCTTAATAAAAGTTTAAAACAGTTTAAAAATAAAAATAAATATATAAAAAATAAAAACTCATCCTTTTACATAGTAATATATATTGATAAATCTGAGGTATAAGTTTTTTTGCACAACAAATTAAACATGTTTATAAAATTTCTTGGAAATTATTGCGAATAAATACACTTTATAAATAACAGTTATGTGGTAACTTTCCTTATACAGAAGAGCGATTTTCAGTAAATCTGTTGACCATTTTTGAAGATAGGTACTTTTTTAGTGTTTTCCGCACAATTCGAACAAATGGGTTAAGTGTTATTAGTAAGAGGATACACAGCAACATTGTATTGGATTCAAAAGAAAAAAGCGTGAGAACCTTTTGTTACGTAGTACAATACTTCGGCAGCAGACAATTTCCTTCATTCTACAATACTATAAAATACTAGTAGATCATTCCTTATGCTCATGCTGCTGCCACGATGCAAAGATCTTTGGCAAGACCACCCAGAGCAACGGGAGATGTACCATACCCCATAGCCCTGAGGCAGTGTGACAAATTGCCGCCCTCTCATAAAAGTACTGGACATTTCATTTCGCTGATAAAGACGATACTAATCAATGAAAGGATCTGCTATCACAGGACTATTGATATCTTGCTCTATGGGTATGAGTCCCTGTTCAGAGATTCTCTTTTTTCTTTAAAAATAAGATTCCTTTTATTTGCGAAAAAGATTCTTTATTATATATCTTTATTTTATAACTCTTGCATTGAAAGATAAGCATCTTTAAAATATAAAAGATTAAACAAAGATTACGGGTTTAACACATGTTACACATAGATTAAATAGAATAATAGTACATTTTTTAATGTTTATTTATATTTTTAATATTAAAAATAAAAATGCATTCAGGTTATTGAAATAATTTCATATCAGAGATGTAGATTTTATATCAATGATTATTTTATTTTCAACACTTTCTGGGTAATGCAAATAATAATAAGTGAAAATAAGTAAATGAAATAAAAAAATAAGATAAATATAAATATAAATAAAAACAGAATAATAATCCTCCTTATTACAACAACCTATTTTTAATCTAATTTAAATTCTCTTATTCTCTCTCTCTCTCTCTTTTTTTTCTTTTTTTTTTTTTTTTTTTTTTTTTTTTAATGAATGTATATATCCACGAATACATCCACAAAAATTCAAATATACGTGTACTAATCTAAATATTAATTTTCTTTTTTTTTTAATGTACAGTCACCCAAAAAAAAAACGCCACCCCCCCACCTAATTTCGCCGTAAATTATTGTAGAAACATTTGACTGGTACCGATCGATTTGTAATAACGTCTAGTTTATAACGGTATAGTTAAATTTTGCCTAAGGGGTCGTCTACATATTAAAACTGGCATTAACTTCATTTTCTTCAAAGACAACCTCTATTTTTGACTTCATATTCAGATTTCTGAGATCAAGGCGGTTCGAAAAACATACCTATTTATATACCTTAAATCAATTTTAAATAGAGTTACACGTGAAAATGTATTAGGGGTCCGTCTATACATTTAGAAAATATAAATCACGATCTATCACCCAGGATACATTATTTATGAAGTTTCACACCGGAAAAAAATTTCAGAAATGTTATTTATAAAATAAAAAAAATGCACACAGAACTTTCTGAGTTAGTTTACGAATTAAAAGATTTTTATTGGTTTCTATTGATTAAACATCAGATAGTTCACTTCATACGAAGAAAATTAAATAGCTTGAATAGATATTAAAATATCTATCAAAAGAAAAAAAAAAAAAAAAAGATGAATGGTTTTAAATTTGTTTGAAAATTCAAAATTATTTTAACTCAAGCTGCCGTATAATTGTCTGAAACGGCGGCACTCAACCTGGTTCCCACGGCCGTTTCACAATGACAATGGGAGTTTGTTCTGATACTGCAGTACTTTCATTTTCTTTAATTGACTTTTTTAAAATATTAAAACACATTTTTTTATTTTTATTTATTTTTTTTTTTTAATTAATTATTATTATTTTTTTTTTCATGACATTATTAAAAACTTTTACATAAATCTCCACGATATTCTTTTGCTTTTATATTTTATAATGTGTAACAAATTAATATGTAAAATAATAAATCCTACTACTTAATGGGATGTTCTAAAATTCTACACTTTAACACAGATACCGAAGTGGACGGTGGGTGTAGAAAGGCTGACTACCCTTAATCTAAATCTTCACATGAAAAGGTCAAAATGTTACATAACTCTTTTTTTTTTTTTTTTTAGCGAAAAAAGAAGTAGATATGGAGGAGAAAGAAAGATCAAAACGAATATAAAGCATATTAAACGTTAATACCCTTTAAACACTGGAAAAAGGCGGGGTTTTGTATTGTGTGTCATTTGGGAGCTGTAGCGTGCCAGAAAATTACTTTATGTAATAAAACTTTTCATTTAAAGGGTATTTAAAGCAGCATTATATTTAATACATAGACTATTCAGAAAAAAATACCATTCATCTGGTTCATGAAAAATAAAGAACATTTTCTGGCATTGCTCTACGTATATACATTCATGTCAACCTATCCCGGAAGATTACTGGTCCCGCCCCTTTCCGTACATTTTTTTCACATCAGTCTTTTTAGAGCCGTGTCAGCCATCGGTGGCTGACACTGATCTTTCCATTTAGGCTAAGTCAGCCGGCAGTATAAAATATGATATAAAACTACAGAACTTACATAGTTTTAAGTAATTACTGACAATTTATTTAAAATTTACTTCATGTTTTTTTTTTTTTTTTTTTTTTTAATATGATTTTTATAGGATTATATCGTTAAGGCCTAATGGGGTTTATTGAAACTCGATAAACATAACACGCTTCTAAGCAGCACGTGTGGCCTAAATGGGATTTCCATAAGAATTCGCGTAGCGCTCAATGAGTTAATCGTAAATGTATTTGAAGTTAATTACTCTAAAAATTAAATTGTGTACACACAGGGGCGGGAACTAACAATGTTACGGGTTAGGTTGGCAAGTATGCATATATATTTTGCTTGATTTATAAAAATTTATAACACATTTTCTTCTTTTTTTTTAGTATTTTGTGTTTATATCTCTCATTAAAAATAAATACAATATTCATATATAAACATTTCCATACAGTAATGTATATAAACATATTGATTAAAGAAGATTTGTTGATATTATATAATTTTTCTTCTATCTGTATAGTATATTAACACAAATATATTTTGTAAATTTCGCAGCATCGAAAAACAGCAACATAGCTTCCATATCAAGGCTTAATGTAAATAGCCACGCCTTTTCACAAATTTTCTAAAACTTTATAATATAAAGCAAAATAATTTTGCATATTTGTAATTAAATCATTTAAGTTTTGTCTTCAATAATCGATGTAGTAAATACCATTGTGATTTATGCATACCAGCGTCACACATAGAGTCAAATAGGAATATGCAAATTTGTCTTTTTTTTATATAGTGCTTCAGCGAATCAGAGGCGGGGCGGGGGCTTCTTTTCTTTTGAAATTCTTTCACAATCCCTCGCCTACATTGTGATAACTTTACAAAAATATGCCAATTTGTATAATAAACATCGAAATATTGCTTAGGAAACAATAAAAATAACATAAAGGTAAATTAAAATAGTTTTCCGTCAAATTATATACAAACATTTACTTATAGAGGATACAGATTATAACAAGTGACGGCCCCCTAACAGGAATAAAAAGTGAAATATCACTGTAACTCAAAAAATAATGTTAGGAACGAGCTGTAAATTTGGAAACCTATGTTTTTGATGATGCCCGTTCTATTCGTGCAAAAATTAACATAGGTCATAATTCATAATTTTTTCAAATATGAATTTATTAATAATTTTCATAATTCAAAAAATGTTTTTTTAGCAAAAATTTGCATGGAATATGTTTGGGTTACTTCATTCTAACGAATAAAAAAAACAGAATTTAAATATCATAATTATTTCGGAAGATATGATTTAATGTTTGTCACATTCATTTAACATTAGCACCCCCAAACTTTGACAGCTTATAACTCTATGAAAAATTGAGCGAAATATATAAACTATACCATTTTTCGTGATGATTTGATCCGAAGAATTCAAATAAATTATAAAAAATGGGGGTTACCATTGAAAAAAATGAAGTTGATGTCAGTTTTAATATGTAGACGACCCCCTATGTAAAATCTAACTATAACATTATAAACTAGACGTTATTACAAACTGATTGGTACCAGTCGCATGTTTCTACGATAATTTATGGCAAAATTAGGTGGGGGGGTGGCGTTTTTTTTTTGGGTGACTGTACAGTGAGTTTTAAAATATCATTTATGTTATGGTACTACCAAACAGGATTTAGGGGGATCCGGGACACCAAATTTTTGGTTTTATTATCAATTGATGAATTGCTGTAATTATTTTTTCTGAAATTGAAGCTTTTTTGACGATGAAGTTCAGCAAAAAAGAATCTTAATAAATAAATAAATAAATAAATAATTTAAATAAAATTTAAATAATTTAAAATTTTTGTTAAATTTAAAATTTGTTACATCTCATAAACTAATGGCTCAATTTACAAAATTTTTTCATCTTTATATACAGAAAGGATTTATCTTCAATTTGTCTTCAGGATTTCTGATTATAATAATAAAATTTTTAAATATTAATTTTAATTTGAAAATGTACTTATTTCATGCACAATTTTTGGACTACCAAAAAAGTTTTGTTCCTAATTAAAAATCCCGAAGACAAATTGAAGATAAATCTTTTCTGTATATAAGAGTGAAAAAAATTTATAAATTGAACCATTAGTTCATGAGATAGAACAAGTTTTAAATTTATCAAAGTTTCTTAAATTTTTAAATATTATTTAAATTTTTATTTAATTTTTTTTAGGATTCTTTCTTGCTCAACTTCATCGTAAAAAAAGAGCCAATTTCAAAAACAATAATTACAGCAATTCATCAATAAATAATAAAAACAAATATTTGGTGTCCCGGGCCCCCTTAATTATTCGGATTTAATATCATACTTTTAAATCTCTATATTTTTATTTATAATGAAAGGCTTTCTTAAAACTTTTATTAAATTACTCTTAGAACTTCCATAATTTTTCATAATATGAGGTATTTCGCAAAAAATTGTGTTGTTGAAACAGCATGGATTTGCTTGCATGAAAACTGAAATACAAAATTGACAACAGTATAATATAGTGGAAAACTGGGCACGAAAAAAATTACTGTAGCAAGAAAAAGGGTAGCCTGCTGGATAGGGTATTTAAGTCTTCAATCGTATTAGGTGATCAGCGGAATTTATATTTCTTCTTATGAAAGGACTGGCTTAGAGTCCTGCGTGGTTCGAGTAAACTTGACTCGCAGTCGACCCGACCTGAAAAATGATTTTTGACCTTCAACCCGAACTGAATCTGCAGCTTATGACCCGCTATATTGTTAAAATTGTGTTAAATAAACCGAATAAAAGTTCTTTTAAACAAACTACAATTATATTACTGAAGGAATCTTTCAGAAAAATTAATATGGCATAAAAATATTATAACAATGTATTTATCTAATTATAAACAAACTTTTAGCTGTATTAAAACATATAATTTAAAAAACCGTTGTTCCATGTATTTTGACAGTAAAATAAGAAAGCAAATATAAGTCGAAAAAAAAATAGTTTTCCATATAAAGCTAAGTACTAATATTTAGGTAAATGCAATTGAATTCATGTTATCAGTCATGTCTTTAAATTACTAGGAAGGAAGACAATGTCATCCACTCTCTTCATTTAAAAGTTTAGATTCATAAGTAAAGCATAAAACAATCTTCGGAGAAAACATTTTGTGAATAAAAATTAATGCAAATTTTACCTGCACCCGACCAGCAAAGCAGGTAATAAGCGATTACCCAACCCGATGCGTTTCTCTCTTGTGAGAAATGCGTCCTCTCTTGCGATTAAAAGGGTAGAAAATATTGCTACCAAGAATATAAAAAAAATTCTCAAAGTAATAAAATCCATATGAGTTTGAATTGCTTTACCCGCTCAAATTCATGAGAAAATGAACTTTGCTCAGCTGAAGTTCATAATTTAAAAAAGGAGCGAAATTCAACTCAAAACTGGAAATGTTTTAGTTAAACTCATAAACGCGGTCCTGCGCAACAATGATTTAAAACAATGGAACCTCTAAATGATAGAATTAGTCGCCTATTAATAAGTTCTCATGCGCATAAACAAATGTATTGAAAATTTGTGTTTAAAAAAACATACAAAAACAGTGGGTACACTATTCAGAAGTGTTTGCTAAATAAATTTTTACTACAATTAAAATAATAAGTTATAATTGAGAGTTATAAGTTTAAAAGTTTAATTAAGCGTAAAATTAAAAATAATTTTCATGGTAATTGGTAATTTTAGAAAATGAAAAATTACCTATGAAAGTGTTCACAGAGGATAAGATCTATTTAGAAAAAAAAAATGTACGTAAAAATGAACTCTTAGTGAGTTTCGCTCGTTTTTAAAAATGAACTTGAACTGAGCGCGTTCATTTCTTTCAGACATGAGTTTGAGCGCGAACTAACTCGTTTTTTACACGATGACCTGAGTTTGAACTAGTTCGTTTTTTTTGTTAACTTGCACAACACTGATGAATATACATAACAATTATACTCTTTCTAATGAAAGTATTTGTATGCATGGTATTTTGGTTGCACAAATATGATTATAGGAAATATTTTTAAAAAATATAACAATATTAAAATTACAAAAGAACCGGCTACTGGTGGAGTTACAGATTTCCAAATGACGTGAATCTACGTCAGCGGTCGCGAAAGTGTTAATACGTATTTTTATTGCATATAGTAATTATTTTATACGCAAGTAACACAGACTCTTGAATTCAAGAGGTACTAATTGCAAACTCTTTACGGAGGAAAGGAACGAACACGAGCCTTATTTAATAGGAAAAAATTGTCATCTAATATTATTTTGTAGAAAGTAATGTTTTACCTCAAAAATCAGTTCATTATTGTTTTCATGTAATTATTAATTAAAATTTTGATAGTGAAAAATAATATGTGAAACTGTTAGAAAGAGCTTATAAGTTTTATTAGAATGCCTTCAAAGGTTATTAAAATACCGATATTAATTCATTTATTCTAAAATCAGTAAATTTTGTAACTAAATAATACGAAGCCTTTCTGCGTTTACAAATTTTTGTTTAAAAAGACGCTGATTCAATTTATTGGTATATAATTCAATAATTACAAGCACTGATTTCTCATGCATCAAAGCTTATAAATCGTTTACCATTTGTGCTCAGGGCATCTGCTTTAAATTACGCCTCTTTCTTCAAAAGTCTGCTGATTATTGCAAAAAATTTGCTAAGTTGCATTATGATAAACTTTCTAAACTTTTGACATTTCTTTAAGATAAATATTTTGTTTATTTTGCAAATAGTTCAGCTCTTAATAACAATTACATGTACATATTGTTCGTATAAGTAAATGTTTATAAATTTGTTGTCTTAAAATATGTCATTATTATACAAATTCTCTAACATTTTTGTAAATTTTAAGTTACATTTCAAAAATGGCTTAGAATAAAATGAAATAAGCGTTTGTTTCTTGGTACTGATAGTTAAATTTATGAAAAGCACAATACTGTACAGGATGTGCATTAAAAGAGATTTTAAAAAAATATCACACCTTCCAAAATTAACTATTTTTTCTTTTATTTAAAGAATTTTCACATTTATTTATTTATTTACTTATTTATTTATTTTGTACCAATATTTTTGAATAATGATGTGTGTTTTATTTAAACGAAAGAGAGAGAGAGAGAGAGAGAGAGAGAGAGAGAAATAAATTAATCAGATTAAATTATTAACAATAGAATACAACTGCAAAAAATTCCAAAATGTTAGCCGATTGAATTTGGAATGGAATATGGGCTGAAAATAATCAGTAGAAAAATTAAATAATAATACTAAGCATAGTTAAGCATAATAAAAATAATATTAATAAAAGCACCACAGAACTGGCGTTTTAGAGTAATACGTATAAAGCATTGAATAAACACCATTATGTTGCATTTTCAAAGTATTGTACTTATTATAGTTAAGCATAGTTACATTTTTGATAGTTATTTCTTTTGCAAATGCAACTGAACTAAGAATTGGAAATGATTATCAGATTAAATCTCTAATCATAGCTGCCAACATCAGAAGTCGTAGTCTCCGCATTTTTTCAGGACACTTTTAGAAATAAGAAATTTGTGCTTTTTTCGCTACCAGTATTTTTATGCAATAATTTTTATCCTGTTTAATTAAGACACATTGCTTTAAAAATACAATAAAAATTTCTCTAAGGAAAAGGTGAGGGCAAAACTAGTGGAAATTTCTCATCCTTGAAAGCAGTGTTGCCAGATCTGTCCTTTTTTTTTATTCAATAGTCACCAATAATTTTGAGAAGTGACATTTGATATCCATAATAGACTATCAATCTTCGAAGTTATTAGCGAAACGTTACAAATAAAAATTATTGGTGACTATTGAATTAAAAAAAGGCCGAATCTGGCAACCCTGCTTGAATGTATCCTGAAAACTAGGCGGAGACTATGAGCTCTGCAGCATTTTAATTAATTCCGGATTATTTTTAGCTCCACCTGTGTTTCGTATCACTTTATTTTTAAGAGCATTTTTATTTTTTTATTTTGTTAATCACAGTTATATTAGGGGGACAGAAAAGTAATCAAAAGTTCTGTCCGTTTGAATTATTAAAACACCGGAAATTTTTTTAAACAATATTTATATGGTACTTTACCAATTATCATCTTAAAATTACAAAAGAATATCTTAAGTACTATCCAGGATAAATTTCCGATGTCATTTCTATGATTAAAACAGACAGAACGTTTGATTACTTTTCGACCCCCCTAATATATTGGGATGAATTATTCTATAAATAAAGTGATGCGAAATAAAGGCGAGGTTAAAAATATTCCAGAATAAATTAAAATGTTAGTAGCTACGCTATAATGCAACTTAATGTTTCAATTAATTTTCAATGTTCAGACTCATAAAGGAATTTGAATTTCAAATGGAAAAATAAAACATAAAGAGCAGACATACAGTTAGTTTCTAAACTAAAATTAGGTTTTTTATAATTATATCTTATATTATGATGCTTAAATTGTCATACATAATTTGATACATAAATAAAGATTATTGACTACTTTTCAAGTACAAACATTGCAGTTAGTTCTATTGTAAATTAGTGATAGAGTAATAGTAAAAATACTCAAATTTCTCATGATCTATAATGCATACTTTATGATAAATTTAAAGATAAATACATCACTTTTAAACCATGAAAATATACATCTTAGACTAAAACCATTCCCAACATTCTAGTTAGTATTCCGTAAAATTGTTAGTAGACGCCCCTTTTTTCGACCCACTCTATTTTTGGAGTAATTTCCTCCACATGTAATTACGATGAAATAAAAATAAAAATACTTTAAAGAAAGAATGGTGTGAAATTAAAGGCGGGTACTAACGGAATATTAATTAAAATGTTAGTAGTTATGTTAAAACGAATATTTTTAGAAAGTTTTTTTTTTTTTTTTTTTTTTTTTCAATTTGGTTCCAAAAAGTTTCAAAAGTAAAAAAAAAAAAAAAAAAAGTAACTTTATCTTTCTTCTCGAAATCTTTACATGTTTATTAGAAATTCAAAAAAAAAAAAAAAAAAAATGCATCGAAGTTAGAATTTTCCATTTAGTGAACACACATAAAAAAAAAAAGAGAAAAAAAAACGAAATCTACAACTTATATTTGTACTTCATAAACGTAATTTTTATTATCCATTTATTTATTTATTTTTGAGACATTTTTGTGTGTTATATAGGCTCTAAATAAAGAGGAAGAAAGTACAATTAGCTTTCTTTAATACAGAATAATGTAGGTAAATAATTATTTATGAGAAATACTCTTTTGGAATGAGTGAACTCGAAATTATTTTAACTCATCTTCCTAGAATACACGCAACTTTTCCTTTTGAGTTGAATTTAGTTAATTGAACAATTTAAAATAAAACACCCAATCTTGAGTCTTTTGAGTCATTATGTCCGTGTTGACAAAATGAATCTCTACATATAATAAAAGAAGATGTGTATGTATCCGTCGCTTTGCAGGTAAACGGCTGATCACAGAGATACAGAATTTCTCATGGATGTCTGTATTGATCTCTCTTGATGCACCTTGAAGCCCAATTTTCGAATTTTTGATTTTTTAAAATTAATTTCAAACACATAAATTTTTGAAATGATCGTCTGTGACTTGTAAAAGGTCTTTCCATTACCCATTAGCTCAGTTGATTTAAGCGTAATGCTATTAACCCGAAGGCCGCGGGTCCTCCAAGGAACAACGTGTTCCTTTTTGCAGATAATTAATCGAAAACGTGTCAATTGATAAAATAAAATCATTTAATGTCTTCACAGTATCCTAAATCGTATGGTTGATGAAAAAGCGACAAAAACAAAGTTAAGCTTAAATGAATGTTGGTCACTTTGTAGTCAACCGACAGAATAAAAAGCTACAGAATTTTGCACTGAAGTCCATTTTGACCTCTCCTGATACACGAAGCCTAATTTTCGAATTTTTCATTATTATATTTTAATTAATCAATGTTTTTTATTCTGAGAAGATTGTCTGGTGCTGCCATCTGTTGTCATAGAGTGAAGATGGTCATATGTCTAAGAAATGTCTCACCGAAACGTAGATCTTGATTAATAGCTGCGCCACTTATCACCATCTGAATTGAAATATCTACTTAACCCTTTCAGCGTCAGCCGTTTTCCGGTATATCTGTTGAATGAATCATAAAATTAGTGTAAATGCAAACAGTGGGGTCACGGAACAGATACCATGTAAACAGGGAAGACGCTGCCGATGGTAGCGGGAACCAGGAACGAGTTTTCAAGAATTTCAATGGAATTTTTTTTATTTTTAAATTGATTTAAAATACAGTCATTAATACTTTTTAAAAAATTCTTTAAATATAGCGAATAGCGAAGCAGTCATGGCCTGCTTGTGGAAGAAATATGTTCTGTAATACTTAAGCAGAAATGAGAGTATACAGATTATCAGTAATTTTAACAACAAAATCTTCTGTAAGTGTTTATTGCTTAAAAAAAAAAAAAAAAAAGAAAAAAAAGAAAGAAAGAAAGAAAGAAAGAAAGAAAAAATAAGAAAAGAATTCATAAGTTTATTTGGTCTATTTCGGATTCGATCTCGGATCATTTCGGTAGCAGAAGAGCACATTAAAACCACTCTACCGATAATAACTGTTCTGAATTTCTGGTAAACGGGATGAAAAACATTGATTATAAATTTTCATCTCATTTATCTGCAAAACCAAATTATCTGAGTCTAACGGACAACCTTAAAATATTACAATTATTGTGAAATCACAAAAGGTACCTGAAAACAAAACCTCTACGATAAGCAGATATATGAAAGCATCTTAAAATGCGTCTTTAAATTTCTTGTGCGCAAACCTGCATAATTTACTGAATAATCACTATTTAACCCTTTCATTCCCAACTTTTCCCTCCATAAAACAATAAATCTTATATTTAGTCATAAATTTATTTCAAACGTAATGTATATGAATATTTTTTTTAATAGGATTTATAGCAGAGTACGAATTAATATAGCTAACAAAGCAATTGATAGATGTTTATTTATGTTTAATATAACCACTGATGCCATTAAAAATCATAACTTTTCAATAAATAAAAATATCAAAATTTTGGATAAATACATATTGCAATTAATTAAAATACATATTATAAACATTAAAGAATAAAAAAAAAAATATTTCAAACAGTTAATTTACTTAAATTGCCCAAAACTGGAAACTGATTCCGATATTATTATCAGAACAGCGTAAAATATACTTTCAATTATTAACAAAGATAGTGAAGTCATCCAAAATAGGTATTTTTCGGTGGGAAAATGTGTATAGATTTTAATATTGTTCATTTTGAATCAGCGGGAGTGTTAGATAGTAAGAAAGAAAATCTGAAATGGTATGATTCCAATTGGAATCACGGGGAAGGAAAGGGTTAAAAAAATCAGTATACAGTATCTGTTTGTATAGCAATATGGTTTGAGCAATGTCCTTAATTATTAGTAAAATATTGGAGTTTTGAAAATAGAATAAATAGAATTTTGAAAGTTTTATTTTAGTTAGGTTTTAATAAATAAAATAAACATGTGAGAAAGCTATAATCTATAGGAAATTGTAAGATAAATAAATCGATTTGCGATTTATTTATATAGTTTATGTTCATAAAAAATAAATAAATAAATAAAAATAAACATAAACATAAAAAAAGGCATAACTTTTTCCAGTTTTCGGTTACAAAAAAAAAAAAAAAAAAAATCTTTAAAAAATTCTTCAAAAAATTACTTGTAAAAATTCCCAGCAGTATCTAAAAATTTATTATTTTTAACAAAATAACTTTTAAATTTCTTATCTTTAAATTTAGTTAAAAAAAAATTAAGGTATACGTTTATAATGTTAAAATAATAATTTATAATGTTAATGTTAATACAGGGCGCAACAAAATAACAGCAAACAGCTGCTAAAGTTAGTTTGTATGGTAACACATCTTGCGTAGCATATTGTGCTGCATTTACTTTTTATTCTTTATTAGTAAATCATAGGTAAGTAGAAAAACTTAAGTATCGATAAAATATCTAGGACTCAAGTTCAAATTAATACAATTATTTGACCGAAAGGCCTCAGGATTGGATTTAAAAAAAAAAGGTATCTCCTATTTTCCTATTTTAAAAAGTTGATTAACTTATTTAACTTTAGAGTATACGCAGTGGATTTTTTTTAACCTAAAGTTATACAATCTTGCAATTCTTTGTTTAATAATTAAAAAGAAAATTACTAAATTTATTATTTGTTCAAATTTAATTTCATTCATTTCTAAACAAATTATATTTCAGCTTACTAGGCTGCTTTTTTGACAGAAAAACGTTAAAAATTGCACTTTTCTTTCGTAGCTAAGTGTATAAAAAATTACATTCATTTATATATCTTCATCTTTCTTAAAAATTATGAATGTTTTATTGTATATAGTATTTTCAAATTTCACAATAATAGTGTTTTGAAATTTGTTAAAAATAAACTTATTTTTTAACATCAATTTTTTTAAAAGAATTTACGAAAACACTTTCTACCCACATTACTATAAATAATTCAATGACTTAAGATTACATCTTCAAAAAGTACTATGTAACAACAACAACAAAAAAAAAAAAAAAACAAAAAAAAAAAAAAACAATCATTTGCTACAAAAGATTTTAAAGTATAGACAGTTTCTCTAGAATATAAAAGGATGTCAACTTGTAGCATTATAAAAAAAAAATGAATGGAAAAGCTCTACATCATCGTTTTGATGCGTGTAGCTGCCGGAAATTACACTGAAGGTGTCTGCCTATTTTGCGTTTACTTCCTTCCACAATGCTGTAATTTCTCTCTATAGGGTAAAGAAAACAATTTTCAGGAAATTGAAAATCGTTGCAGTTTTATTGCTTGATGGTACAATTTCAAAGTAAACGCGATATGATTACGCATGCATAATCCTTTGAAACATGTGTAGGAAGCAATTGTTGAAGAACTCTGTGCGGAATTTTCACTCTTGTTATTGTAAAGTTAACGCTAAAAGTGTTTGCTATGCAAAAGAAAGACAAAATTTTATTTTGAATAACAAATTTATAAAAGTCCAACCCCCCCCCCCTTTCTTTTCTTATAATAATAAATGTTTTTCTTTATTCTGAAGATTGATTTCCTTTTAGAATAAATGCTTTTTTCCTTATGTAGATTTTTCGGAATATAAAATGAGAGAAATTTTAATACGACTTTAGAATTACATACTTTGTGAAAATGAAACCCCTTTCATTTAAATATACTAACTAGATAACTAAAGTGGTGTATTTCAGTCTCACTGCTAACAAAATGTTGCCACCAGTACGTAGAAAACCATACTAACCTTATTAGCTTAAGCAGAAGCTGATTGAATAACATGAATTTACATTACTTTAATTATTCCTACATTATTTCTCAGTAGAAAATTGATTGCTTTATATGCACTTGAATAAATCTTTGTTAAATTTTTTCTAAAATTTTCGTGAACTATTTTTTAACACTTAAAAATTAGTATATTGTGGCCACCACAAGACTTTCTTCTATAATATCTTACACAAATTCCAGTAGAACAAAGTATTTTTTAAATAAATTATCATTCAATAAAATTATTTTTCATTATGAAGATTTTTCATTATCCGAGAGAAGTATGACCTTTAATGCCGAAAGATTGTCAATTTTGTGATAACATCAGCAGAAATGCGATTTTTAATAAGTTCTTTCTTTTTTTCCTTCAAAATGAAAATAATCGATAACTTTGTTTTAAATTATCACAGATGTATGGTTCAAACATTAATTTTAAAGGTATTCACGAGTTCTTTTAAAATATACCCATATTGAAAATTTGCAACCCCGAGGAGACTTCTCTCCGTGGGGGGGGGGGGGGGGGGAGTACTGCTCTTACTTGCACAGATTTTTTTTCCTGGCTTATCTCAACTGTTATTGATGATTCATATTAATTTTACAACCATTCGTTAAAAATAACTATCATTATGTACATGTATACAAAATTTTCTCCTATACTACCATATTAAAAATTAGGAAAAAATGGAATTACAGTGCTAATTGTTCAGCAATTGATCCGAGAAGTATTTCGTGAATTGATGAATTTTAAAATGTTAACGGACTTTCCCAGTATATATATTCTTACTTAAATGTAAAATAGATTTATTTGTGTTTTATGGCGGGTTAAACTATTCACACTGCCTCCATGGATGCATGTGGTGATCTTCTAAATTTGCAACTGCAGATAGCAGCTTATCTCCTGCATTGCAATGTTTTTACTAATCTACATGCTGCCTGAGGATTTTCATATCATTATTATTGTTCATTGGCTCTGTATTTTGTGTTTTACTTTTAAGTTTTTCCGTTCGTTTAATTTTTTTATTTGAAAGATCGGAGAGCTGTCTGTTTATTTTGTTTAATAGCGAACTAGATTAAAAAATCTTGCATGTTACCTCACACTCTGTTGGATATGGCGTCTCCCTAATAAATAATTTCCACATTTGGAGTGTACTTCCGATTTTTTAGTCTTAAATTGCTTTTTAAGATCATTTTTGTTTTAATGATCTCGCTGTATGCTTTTGACATTTATCTGTGGTTTCACTCTCTGCATTTATTGGTCTTATTTACTGCAATCATTCAGGACTTTTTTTTTTTTTTCTGTTTTAGTAAGTTTGGAGAATTTATCATATTATAATAAAATATTACTCATTAATTATTTTCATATCCGTTTTAAAGATGTCACAGTATATTAAGTTAATTATATATTAATTCATTTTGGTTATCGAGAATTTCGGTGGCATTTTATCATAGCTATTCTAAATTCTTCTACTTTGTTACAGCATTTATATATACATATATATATAAACAAACTGTTATTGAATTAAAAGTAATCCCAAAACGCATGAGGGCTTTCTTCAGGGGAGCCCCCCACCCCCCCACTACCTGCAGGGAGCGGAAAATGAGAAGTTTCTAGCCCCCGACTTCTCATATGAGTGTGATTTTTCATACCCAATTTTTACCTAGTTGATTATTACTATTAGAAATAATTATTTTTTAATTCATAATGATTCTCTGAAAAAATTCTCATTGTGCACTTTTATACGAAATTTTGTCCTGTACTGAAATGTTAAAAAATTAATAAATAAGGTATGGCAACGTCATTTTTTATGCCATTTTAACCAAAAATTGATAGACGCTAATTATATCATACTGCAACTACATATTAATTTGTATGAAAGTCTGAGCAGCAACTCCTGAGATAGAGTTGCCATAAAATTTTGTCACATGCACATAGACAGATATTTTCTAGAAATGGTCAAATCGTATTATAGACTTCTCAAAACGAAATCTATGCTTTCTTTCATTGAATATAAAAGAACGGAAAAAGAAGTTAAGACTTTGTTTATTTATTTTTGCATACATCAGATGGAAGTGCAAAAATTCGCCTTTAATCTAAGAAGTTTTATCTTATAAAAAACTCCTTCTTATATTGGATTATACCTTACTATGTATAAAGAGAAAAAAACTTAATACTTTGTTAAAAATTCCCTTTTTTTTTCTACCAAATTATAAAATGCTAGATGTATAACTAAGAATAAATTTTTCTAAAGGAATATTTACTCAAGATTTTAAAATTAAATATATGAATGAAATTAGAGTAGCATGTCAGTATATTTGCAAAGAAATATTTTTCATTAAATTTCAAAAGGAGGTTTATGATACCATTTCAATGATAACCATAACAAATACTTAACAATAGATATTTAAAATATCATGTTCGCTATACAAATATTTGTAAATATATATATTTGTACATATATAATAATGATTCAATTATTAGTGACATGAAATAAATTTATCTTGAATGTTAATTTAAAATTCCATCTTCATTTTAAATTTTAAATAAAGAGGCTATTAGTGTCCATTTTGAAATTCATCATAATCATAACAGATATTCCAACATTTTATTTTATTCCGGAGCATTTTTAACACTTCTTTTATTTCATACTACTTTTTTCTTAAGAGTAGGGGAGAGTGGTCTAAAACGGGGACCGCGGGTCAAATGGGGACGTTCAGTTTTTCAATGAGTAGTGCTGCCTTCTTTGAATCCAATAGTCTACGATAATTCTAATTCGGCTATATTCAAGTTTGAATCTAGTTGTTGACATATTTAGCCGGTTCTGTTATTTTCTACAAAGTTTTAAATTTTTTGCGATTTTCATTTCGATTGTGGCCGTACACTGTATTGGATCTTATCAAGTGACTGTTGAACGTTCGATTTTGGTAAGTATGTTATGAATTCGTCTAGATTTAATTTACATTTTCACATATTATTTTATAGTTTTGTCTGACTCGTATACGAAGGGACGCCACGTTTTTAGCATACGTCATGGTCGGCTCAAACGGGGACATTGACGGTAGTCCAAAACGGGGTCGTCCCCATTTTGGACGCCATAGAAGTAGGATAAATTTGTAATTGTTATTTCGTTTTAAAAGAGTACAAGTGCTTATTTATGTGTGTAATACATATGTGGAGAGGACGAATAAGATATAAGAAAATGGCTCATATATCACCCTGGACGCTACGTGACAATTTACTAGGTCGGAAAACTTTTCGGAACTGCATTTTCAAGAGCAGCTACTGTGCAAAAGGCTATGAATGGAATTAAAAAAAAACCAGGCATATATCTCTTTAACAGAGATGTGTTCCCTGAACATTTATTTGCGCTTTCAGAAACAACTTAAAAACCTACTTACAACTCTTTAGAGCCTCAGTTAGCATCAAGGTGTAAAAATGTCACACCCCAACCTTCCACTTCATCATTTGGAATACCTCCAGATGTAGAACCCCGGAAATGTGCAGCTTTTAACACTTCGCCTGATAATCCTCTACCATAAGAAACTGAACGTTAGCAAAAAAAAAGTGAATGACACGAGGAAAGGTAAAGCTGCCATACTCACTTCATCACCTAACAAAGCAGAATTGAAAGCTGTAGAATAGGAGAAAAATGCAAAGCAGAATAAATAGAAAAGAAAGTTGGTCAAGAAACCCACCGATCCTAATCCTAAGTATCGAAAAGCTAAAAAAGAGAAGAAAATAAAAAAATTCAAGACCCAATATTATTATCTGATGAGGAACAGACTAGCGAGGACACTTGTATTTTTTGTAAGGAACTTTACATTGACTCGAAAGACAAATAGGTGTAGATTCAATGTAGCAGCTGTCGAAGTTGGGCACATGAAGTCTGTTCAAGTGTTAAAAAAAGCGACGTCATTTTCATATGTGACGCCTGTGTTTGATTATTTTTTGTGTCATTCTAGTAACTGTTGAAAAAGATAACAAAATACTTTATCTGCATCTTGATTTTGCATTAACTTCACCTTTTCTTTGTAATCCAAGTTTTCTAATAAAATTTCGCATTAGGACTTGAATTTACGTTATTTCTTATGAGTACCCCATTTTACCCAACCGGTTGTCCAAAATGGGGACTTTGCACATTTTTCAGAAAAATGTTTTTTCTGCCTATACTAATGATATTTTTTTTTAAATAACTTTGACATCTGATAGTCCAAGACATGTTTTTATCAAGAAATGCTTTGCCGAATTTTTCTTATTTATAGATTTTTTTTTTTTTTTTTTTTTCGGACAGAGATATGTTAACGTCCCCATTTTGAACAACTTTCCTCTAATCTTTTCTTGTTTTATCGCAGTTATATATTGGAGAAAAAAATTCTATAAATAAAGTGCTGCGGATTGAAGGCGGAGCTAAAAATAATCCGGAATAAATTAAAATCTTGGCAACTATGTAATAGATAACTCCGAAGCTCATCTTAAATATTGCCAAGAAGGAAAAGAAAACCCGTAAATGTCTTTTGTTTTATTTATCCAAAACTTCTTACAAATAATGCAGTTGAATTTACAAAAACATTCATAATTGGTTTACGTTATTATTATTTTTTTTTTAAAGGTAGAAATATACCTTAAAAATATGAATGGTTCGTCAAAGATAAACCAGTAGGTGTTATTTAAACGTTTATTAAAATAAGATATTAGGGGAAATTTACAATGGCCTGGCCATATAAAAACAACAGGTTACAGCATCATAAATTAATAAAATGAATAATTAATATCAGTGAATAAGTTATTTATAACCTTCTCACGTCTAGATAAATATTTTGTTTTGATTTTGTTTTAACCTTTTCCTGCAAAATATTTGGAATTTTTCAAATGTAAAGGGCATATTACTGAATACTTTAAATATTTACGCCTACGTAAATAGAAATATACAAACGTTTCTTTAACAGTGTTACAGTAAACACATACACACCCAGGAAAAAAAAAAAAAAAACGCTTATCGATTTTTCTGCAAAATTACATTCCTTTATAAAACGACATAGACCTGAAAATGAGAGATCTAAAAATGGAAACAGTAAATGACTCACGTGAGAGGGTAAAGAACTCTTTCGGTGATAAACCATAAAGTCCGTATTTTGGCATATAGAAATGTTGAATTGTGTGATTGATTGGAAAGAAAAACTAATTTTCGCAATACGCTTTGTATTCTGGCATAAGTTTATAGGCAAATCGTAGTACACAAGCAAATTTATTTTTGAATTCCTATTTTTATTAATTTATTTTTCTTTTATTCATGCTTGGAGTAAATAAATTATATTTTAGACTAGTATAAAAGGAACTTTTTATGAATATTTCTGTACTGATAAGTATAAAGGATTTAAGTCCATATTCTTGATTTTTCAGGAGACGAAAAATAAAGTTAAACTAACTAAAATCTAATGAGCATAATCGATTAGGAAAAGGGATTATGTTGGTTTATACGCTTTATACCATTCAGTGATTGTCAATCTTCAATTAATAAAGGGAAAAATTGAATTAAATATTTTACACCAAAGATTAATGCTAAATTTCTGACTTGAATCTTTTTTTATCAATGGATTTTCTCAAAGAGTAAATGGCATGGATTTAAATCGTTTATACCAATCGATAGAGAATTTTTTTCTGAGTCTGACTATGTACTTAACTCAAAATCGACATTTTTGGACTTAAATCCTTTATACTTATCAGTACAGATTTATAAACTTCCATATATTATGAAATTTTAGCCATATTAAATTTTTATTGAGCATATTATTTAAAATAAATACGTAAAGTATTTTGTAATAGCGTACAATCTTTATTTTTTATGCACATCGTATGTTCAAACCATATTTCAAAAATATATTATACAGGTATGTGTAATTTTAATAAGTATTTTCTTCTTTGTTTAAACTTAAAATGTAAATTCCGCCGCATATTATACGACTCCTATTTCGGATAATTAAATTCTGCCGCAGTTTTTATCTTAATTTTATTTCCATAGGTAAATTTCACCACAGTTCGAATCTCAATTTTGTTCCACTAAAAGTATATTTCGCCGATATTTGGAGAGTGTGAAGGAGTTTCACACACTTTGTTAAATTTAAATTTATATAAAAAAAAAAAAAAAAAAAAAAATCCAAATAATAAATTTGTGCATTATTTTACATTAGAAATTGATTTAAAATGAAATTAATTTTATTTCAAAATAGGTATAGGTTTATTGAAATAATTTGCATTTTGATTCATTAAAATAAAGATTAATTTTAATATGGATTAACTATTAAATTCTGCTTAAAATGCATCTTTCATAAATAAAAATTTCATTCATTTGGAATTATAAATGTAACCCATAAATTAAAATTTCATTTAGTTTAAAATGTAAATGTAGCCCTTTATTATTAAATTATTCTTTAAAATAAAATAGAAACTTAAAATTTCTAAACTAAATAAATCTAAATAAAGTTGTTCTCAAGTATGAATAAGAATGGTTTTCGGATTGCATATTTTCTGATGCAAGAATTCTTTAAAATTGCACATGTGATTATTTCATTTCCTGTTTCGTAATACTCATAAAATCACCACATCCATTTGGCCGTAATTAAGTGTGCCAGTGTTAGTATAATTCAAAAGTTCTCTCAAAATTTAAAAGTTTGCATGAGTTTAATAGCAAGAACAAAGAAATGTGTTTGGCGACAATTACGCCGGTTTACCAGTTTTGGCTGCAAAAGACGTGCGCCCTACACTGTCACGCCACACATTCGGCCTCTCCTCTTCGGTTGTAAGAGACGCAAAAAAAACTGCCCCCCCCCCTCTCTTTGTCATCCATTGTAGTAAATACCATTTTTTTTTTTTTTTTAACTAAATAACTAGATGTAAAGATAATTCTGATTAACTATGTAACTATTTAATCATATTAAATAAATAATATTCCAGTTATTTCGGACTTGGTGTTTTTGTGGCCTCGCAAGAAATTTTCCACTAACAAAATGGCCAAGGTAAGCGAACAATGAACTACATTATAGAGAGGCTGAAGTTTATCTAAAGATAATAATGCATAACATATAAAATAATCAGGTGTAGTATTTCCCTAATTAAATTATCAAAAAATACCTCTTGGATAATTTGGACTATGTTAAAAAAAAAAAAAAATCAGAAATTTGAAATAAAATTGGACAAGGGTTGAAATAAATTTTTGGACTATTGTATTTAAATCCAGATGACGTTGGAGATTGCTTTGCATATTTGACTTTTATGGACCTCAGCCTATCCATCCTAAAGAAATTGTGTTTAACAACTAATTTATGTTCCGTTACATACAGGAGGATGCAAAATTCCTCCTTTCATGCCCACGTTTAATAAATGTTCTAATCAAACACATCCAATGTTTCACAACTTTGTTATGGTTTCTATAAAGTAACCAAAAAGCCCCTTATGGAAAAATGACAAGCACCATAGAACTAAATTTTAATCACATTAAGAACTGAGACAGAGAATATACACTAAAAATATAGAATTTAAAACATTAAAAACACACAACAAAAATTTTTAAACGTTTCGAGCCTTTTACAGGCTCCTCATCAGTAAAAAACATCAAATGTAAATGCTGAGAAGAAGAACAGACTTTCATTAAGTGAGTACAACGTATTCATTGGGAACTGCGCATGCTTCATTAAGGGGTGAAAAATGTTGATTTGTGTACCAGCCCTCTAGGAAAATTCTTGAATGATAATTTAAACAGTTAGATATTTTTCACCCCTTAATGAAGTATGCGCAGTTCCCAATGAATACGTTGTACTAACTTAATGGAAGTCTGTTGTTCTTCTCAGCATTTACATTTGATGTTTTTTACTGATGAGGAGCCTGTAAAAGGCTCGAAACGTTTAAAAGTTTTTGTTTTGTGTTTTTAATGTTTTAAATTGTATATTTTTAGTGTATATTGTCTTTCTCAGTTTTTAATGTGATTAAAATTTAATTTAACTACGAGACGTAATGATTTTTAAATATTTTAATTAACCATAGAACAAATATTTCGAAAATTGTTACTAAAAACGGAAAATTTTAAATGATATTATAAACACACATTTAGTAAGTAAAGTCAGAGTCACCTGGCTTGTGAAATTAACCTCTTTTCACATATCCTGTCATGAAAGTTCAATAATTATTTTTAACGAAATTTCATGTAAAATTTTCACGTTTATCGACACAACTACACTTTAAAAAATAAATACTTTTAATAAAGTGAATTTATCACGTATTTATTGAAGCACCTGAACTACAGGAAAAAACAATTTTTACACCAATAGGTTTTTGTTAAAAATCTGCTAGTACTGAAGATCAGTAAAATGAGAAGGAATTTTATTATTTTCAGATCCGATTCTTCCCCCCTCCTCCCCCGCCGTTTCTGTACTACATATTATAATAAATGCGGCTGAATTTACATATAGAGGAAATTCAAAAATATATTTTTCGTGTGAATTTACCTGATGGAGTTTGCTGAGAAATTAATATTTGTCGGGAATCCCTTATGATTTTTTAAAAAGATTTTTCAGAGTTAAAAAAAAAGCAGTTTTTTAACATTAATGGACTATGATTTTCTGCGATAAGTAAAGCAAAATGAAAATGTAAAATTCTGTTACATATAAAATTATTTAATGATTCATAAAAGCAATTAACTAATTCGTTTAGATTTTTTTTTTTTAATACTATAGTATTGAAAATATCAAAACATTTTTAATCTATATTAATGAAAGTAAGTGTCTACGGGGACAAGATTTCTGCGCGATTTTATATATATATTGATCATCAGAGAACTGCAACGTGAGACACGGAAGTCCATTCTTCCACTGATAGCACACTGTAGCCTTTTCTCAGAATTTCCGATTAGATTCCTTAAATTCAATTAAAATATGTTTTTTAATGATAATTTACATTGACGTTTCTAATCTCGTGTTTTTTATTTCTTTTTAACACTTTCTTTTTTATTTCTTTTTAACGCCAACAAAGTTAAGAAGTGTTTATGACTCCGACATGTTTACCTGTCCGTTTGTCCGCGCTCTAATATCTGTAAATATTTATAGAATTCCTTGAAACTGGTATACGTTATTCAAGTTCAGTATGTGTGATTCAGCATTGAAAATGTACAGGAATACCCGAAGGAATTTCGAACGTCGAAAACAAAAGAATAAATTGCGCCCTATGAGAAGTAAACTATAAATCATGTATTAATACTTTTATATTTCACTAATCATAATGAAATTGACATTTATAATTCATGTGTACAAACAAATGCTTTCTATAGATTATAGTATGATTAGAATTAAGATTCACAGGTATATCCGTTGTTTCGTTGAAACAGAACGCGACCCACAGCATGAAAGAAACCCATTTCTTTTTGTCGACAAAAGAACTCATGAGATTCTCGTCGTTGTACGGATAATTGACTCTTCAGTGACGAGAATATATTCCATTTGGTTGGCTCTGATGGTCGGGAAAACTATTTTCATGGTTTATTATCGTGGAGAACTTAATGAGTTCTTTAGTCGGCCAAAAAGAGTGGGTTCTATCATGGTGTCGGGAGCGTTATGTTTCAACGGAGCAACGAATATTGCTGAAATTGCTTTTCTTAATTGTCGACATTGCTCTGGGGATTATTATATGTCAGTCTCCTTCTAAGTGGAAACATCTTAGGGAGGGATGAAGTGGAAATTCTAACAGGAGGAGGCGTAGATTCACACCTTCTACTCAACAAAAGCTTGGTTTATGCGAAATCAAGTTATTGTTATAGAATAACCAGCCATAAGTAAAGACCTAAATCCAATTGAAAATTTTTGGAAAGTACTTACACGAGAGGTGTATGCCCATGATCTTCAATTTTGACTATTTAGAAATTGAAGAAATAAGTAGAACAGAGTTGGTACTCATTACAGCTACACATTTTCCAAACTCTAAAAATCTAAGCATACCTGATAGGACTTTCAGGATAATTCAAAGGAATGTATCCAAAATTTGAATTTAAATACCAAATACTTCAACAAATACTTCAACAAAAAGACAGGATATATTTTTAATTATTTTATTTGTTATTTATTTATTTACAAAAGTTTTGCAAAACCTATACCATAAATCTTTCTTGTAATACACTAATATTCTGATTCCATATGCTAATAACTTTTTTTTCGATTATCACTTCATTTTTTGAGCTGTTATCTCAAAATACACTTATATTTATGAGACGGACTGTATATGTTTTATTTTTCTTAATTTTATCATCCACAAACTTATGTGAATATATATATTTAGTTTATTTTAAATTAACCATACTTTTAATTAATATAGTCTGATACGAATAATTAAACATCATTAACATTTCATTAACGGATGTACATAGCGGGATTTGGCCACATCTTTAAATTTCTGAAAATAATCGCCAATCAAAATATATTTATTTAAATGTCTGAATCATTCAATTAAAAAAAAAAAAAAAAAAAAAAAAAATCATTTAAATATTGTAACCAGCAAAACCTGCTAGGTAAGCTGCTGCGGGGATTGGTGAGCGAAGCGAAAAGGGGGTAGAACCCACAATTAAAAAAAAATTCACTGAATTTTAAACCGATTTATAAATAAAGAAAAATATTTATCATTGTAATCGCCTAAAACTTTGCTTCGGGTCTCCACTGCTTGCCTTTGTGAGTTAACTGTACATTTTAGTTTAGGTACTAACATGACGATAAATGGTGCAGCAAGAATTAGGTTTTTCGGACAAACATTTCTCGGTCAGATTTTCATCTCCAATCTATGAAAACTGGTGGCAACACAAGACAATATTTTCAGCTGAAAAAATTTTAAAGCATTGAAAATTAATTTATGAAAAATTTGAAAATTGGACTTGACGATGCAATAGAAGAGGTCAAAACGGATTTCCATACAAAAGTTTGTAGCTCTACGATCAGCCGTTTGGCTAAAAAGTAAATAATTCTCCTCTAAATTTAACTTTGTTTTTTGTCACTTTCTCGCCATCCTTACGGTTTAGGATACTGTGAGAAAACTGAGAGATTTTCTTTTACCAACTGGCATATTTTCGTTTAATTATCTGCGAAAAGTCACACATTAGTCCTTGGAGGATCGGACATTAGTCCTTTTATTAAACTGACGCTCTAAATAACTGACCTAATGGGCTACAGAACGTATTTTTACTTTTACGTTTTCACCTATAGAAATTTCAGAAATTTATATATTTTAACTAATTAAAAAGATAATCCAGATTTTGGAAATCGTCTTTCGGGATGCATCAGGAAAGTTCAATACGGATCTACAGTCGGTAAGAAAAGTCTCCGAACACTAGCAAAAATTCCTATATAAAAAAAAGTACACTTAATACAGTTTTGTTAAATAAATCCTTGTCGAATCCTGTTTCTAGACTGATTAAGAACACGATTCGACAAGGATTTATTTAACAAAACTGTATTAAATATACTTTTTCTACATAGGAAATTTTGCTAGTGTTCGGAGACTTTCGTTACCGACTGTACATGCGAATTTTAGTAGCTCTAGAATTAGCTGTTTGTTTACAAAGCGACGTATACATACACACACATATCTTCTTTCATCATATGTATAAATAAGAAGAAATTTAAATTACAATAACTGCAATTTACACGAAAAAAATATAATAACTTCCATTATTATTCTGTGGTTCCTTTAAAATTTGAATGTGGGATCGTCTAATTAAATATGTGTTATCATTTTATGGGAAAGCATGATTCACCAAATGTTGACAGTTTTATGTATTTCACAATGAAATCATTCCAGTCCTTGTCAAAAATCTGATCATTGAATTTTTTTCGTTGAGCAGAATACACTATCCTTACCCAATTAACTGGCGATATTTTAAACGAATTCATATGAACGTAGTCCTGGAGGCAGTTTTCACCGAATTCAGTTTTATTGTAAATGATTTTTCTTTTCTTTTCTATCTTGTGAATTCTATTTATTTATATTCGATGTACAAAACTTTTTTTTCTTGATGTGCAATGATATTTTTGAAGGCGTTTTGCTACAACAATTTCAATAATCCATTTTTCGGCTATATGTTGTACTTGTTTTCTTTTCTTTTCTTTCTTTCTTTTTTCCTTTTCCTTTCTTTCTTTTTTCATTGCATTTGATAAAATTTCTTTTGTTTCTAGTGACTAAGGTAATGAGATGTCTGAAGTAGACGACTTTAAATCAGATACCTCTGTGTTAATTCCAATTAACTCCCAATCTCCTCCAATTAACTCCCAGCATTCGAAAGTTTTAGAATAAATTGCTAAGCCTAACTTATACCCGTTTTCACCCACCATACAAAAATATTCTTTATAAATCAAATATTTCTTATATGTTTTCTATTTGTTAGTTAAATCAGTATATACATCTTGATTCGTTAAACATCCTAACTGTTCAGAAACTTATTTAATGTTATTTCAGAACAGTTAATATTTGATTTATCTAATTCTGAAACGAAACAAAACAAAACAAAATAAATAAATAAAGGTTTACTTTTCATATATAATATTTCCTGTACCCCCACATTTTATAGAACTTGGGGGTACAGGATAAAAAGAAAAAAAAAAAAAAAAAAAGAAAACGGTCATATGTAAATGTAAATATTCGCTTCCGTGTCAAAAATACAGTCAGTTATTTTTCTTCTTCTTCCTTTTTTTTTTTTTTTTTTTATTTTTTTACCGTACATTATCTGTATTTTACATCATCTAAATTAATATGCATTGAAACATTAGGTTACGATATATATTTAATAATGAAAAAAGAGTGTTAAACTATCTGTCGTCAGAAACGTAAAAAAATAGTAATAATAATAATATCAAATAAAACATATTTTTTATAAGGCAGTAATATCCAAATAAATAAATAAATAAATTACTTTTTTCCTCTTTAGCTTTTAGGAAGAATCAGATCTCGTTTTTATTTTCGATCTGCTTTAAAAAGAAATTTCCTAACATAAAATAAATAAAATAAAATAAAACAGATTATTATCAGAAAATTGAACATTTTTGTTTTATTTACTTACTGAATTTAATGTTTCTTTTTAAATTTAAAATTAAAAAACAAAATAAAATAAATCACAAACATGCAACGTTTCTAATGAACGTCTTTTCATATACTTTTAAGTTTATTTCATAATTTTGTCGATAATTTCATCATAAACAGACAGTCTGTAAAAATTAATAAAACTTTATCCATTATACATCACTCTAAATTTTGGTTCCCTGTAATTTAGTGTTAAGGAAGTGATTAACTAAGGCGAGACGGTAAAACAGTGTTATACTTAATGATTCTGCACAAAATTCCATTCTAATTAAGGCAAATCTCCGAGGCTAAATCTTTAAAACTTTTCAAACTATCTAAATTAATAAACTGTTTAACGTGTTTCTGGAGAAATAAATGAATCTGTTTAATTCATCTAGCATTTATAATAAATGAATAACACGATTAACTACAAAATGGATAGTGCTCTCAACATGTATATGCTTCGTATTCTTAAAATTGTTGCGCTTCTATAAAACAGTAATTTTTGCAAACAAATACATTTTATGCGATGTTAATATTTGAAATAATAAACTATTTAACTCACTATAGTTAAATATATATTTGGCTTAATGTGAGAAATTTTCAATAAGTTAAAAACTGTAATTAGTTTTCATGTTAACAACTCTGGTATATGTTTGAGGCGAAATAAATGCGAAATGTCAGTGCCTGGTTAACACGTGTTCCAGTGTAGATGAGAAAACATGGGTGCCAGAATATTTTGGCACCAATATTTTTTTACGTATGCATTTTTTTTTTTTTTTTTTTTTTTTATGAAATTCCAAACATGGTCTCCCGAACTACACTAAAATTAATAAAACAAAATACATAAATTCACGTTAACCCTTTTGAAGGACCACATAATTACACTTAATATAGAAAAATCACCAGAATTTCAAAACAATGTTAGAAGAAAATAAATAAATGGATTTTTTTCTACTGAGTTATAAAACTAAAGTTTCACTGAAAATTTCCGAATCGAAATTTTGCAATTGGGAATTAAATTTTTGGGACAATGTATTATATCCCCCAGCCCCTTAAGGTGTTAATACTGTTGCGTACTTGGGGGTTCGTGAGTTGTCCGAGAATGAAAGGCCAAACTTACAAAAATTCAGTAATTTATTCACAGAAAGTTCCAGAAAAATACAGGTCTATAAACCAAGTATCAGCTTCAATTCAACCAGTAAACACAGCTTAAACAACAGCTGTCAATAGCGAATCCACAGTATGAACTGTATAGCAACAACACTTGAAGCAAGTCTCTTTTAAAGAGGCTCAAAGCAATGCAAGTACTAGCGAAGCTGGCTGAAAACTGAACTGAACTAACTCGCCTTGGCGGGAAAACGCTCCTTATATACTCCTGTAGAAAAGTGTGGAAGGTTCCAGAAATTTCCGTATCTCATCAGTCAATGAGATTAGAGCTTCCATATTTGGTATATCCCTTATAAGGATTTTCTCGCCAAGGTCGCCAAAAAATCGCCAAGGTGGGAAAAAGTCGCCAAATCCATTACCTGCCTTATTGGGGCTTTTTAATGCGTTTTTAAGAGAAAATAAGGCTATTTCAACGCTAAAACGACTAGAAATGCACAAAATTAGCACTTTATCAACTTATTAAGCCTCTTTGAAAGAATTTATACAAAAATAAACACAATTATTTACAATTTTGTAACAATACATTTACATATGGGAAACTACTGTAAATTGTCAATTATGCAAATATTTTTTGTTAGTTTACAGGAGGGCTAAGAGGCGATGCTGGGGGTGGGAATGTATTAAGGATTGGACATCACACTGTTTTAATTTAAACTGGAAAACATGCATGCTTTATATTAAAACTAAATGGAAACTAAAGTGAAATATTATATTTTAGCTTATTTCGAAATCAAACAAATAAAATACATTAGGATTAAGAGTATGCATGTTACGATGTAAATTATAATAAAATATCATTTTAGCAATAATTAATTATTATTATTGACGGCGAACAATAGGATTGCACTAGAACAGAGATCAAAACATTCCAGCATGCAGTTTCTATAGGAAAACGGTCCAGAAAACACATAAAACATTTTGCATCAATTACCTTTGTATTATTTCTTGAGTTTATTTCAATAGTGTGTCACAATAACTTTTAACATTTAACTTCTAGCGTATCCGAAGATTACATACAAACACACACATGAAATCTCACACACACACACAAAAAAAAAAAAAAAAAAAAAAAAAATGAAAAAAGAAAAGAAAATAGAAGAAAAATAATGATTGAATGAAAGAATGAAAGAAAATGTTTGCTGGGAAAATCAAATTTATTTCGTTCACTGAATTTTAGATTCATTTTTTCATTTGAACAATAATTTTATACTGTTAAGAAAGCCAACTTCCTACAATTGATCAAAATATTTAGGTTGAAAGAAGAGTTGCTATTATTGGCAAGTCCAAGAAGCTACGTCATAGATCTGTCTGTAAACAGACAATTAGTGAGCAATGTGATGAACGAAATAAGTTTTTTTTTTTTCTTTTCTTTTTTAAATCAACAAAATAATTTTGTTATGATTAAGAAAACTTTTATCGAGACTAAAGAAAAAAAAAATCTTGTTCATTTAACAAAAACTTTGTTGCTCAAACAAAACATTTTTCTCTGCAAATTTAACAAATGATATAACAAGTACCAATATTATGTGTTCATTACAAAACATATGTAATTACTTCTTACAACAAAATGTACCCCCTTCCTCTCTCAAAAAAAAAAAAAAAAAAAAAAACTGGTGTTGATAATGAAGGATAAAAATTTGCTAAGTAAATACGATGGATACAAATCGCGGATTGTAGCTTTTACACTGCATTCATGCTTACTTTTTGTGCCTCGTATAGTCTGGCACAATTATTTAGTCAAAAACAATTAATGGGTACTTTTGAAATTAATGTTGTTTTCTTACAATATTTGTATTCTTTACGAGTTAATTGTTTTTTATAAGCTTCAAGAATTTCTATGTCTGGTTCACCCAAAGATTAATAATGAAAATAGTGATACAAATAATAATAATAATAATAATAATAATATAAATAATTAAATAAAACAGTCAAGAGACAGTGCACCCCTCACATTTAGAATCAAACAAGGGAAAAAAATAGATAGATATATATACATATCTGCTGAACAATGCTATTGAACATAATAAAAAGAAGGTGAATAAAACATTGGGGAAATCGCGTGCATTTAAAATAATAACTGAAAGCAATAATTTATTTATTGAGAACTGAACCGGAAATTAAATAATCAAAAGCCTTATAACATTTGGAGGAAAGTCTATTATCGAAATAAGATAATTCTTGTAATTGAACTGAAAGAAACAATATCACTCTTTGAGGCCCTGTTTCAAAATAAGCTTGATACTAGATATATTTTTAAAACTTTAAAAGTTTCATTTGTTTTCATTTCTGTTATTCAATTCAAAATTTTAGAGTAGGCTCTTGTAAGGAAGACCGTTTTATTTAGCCTTTAAAATTTTGTTCGTCTTACTGTCATCTATAACTTTTTGTCTCCAGATTATTACTGATATATTTTATCTACTTAAATTTTTATAACTTACAAATAAATGAATAAGTATGCATATATTACGCGCTATACTAGAAAAAATATGATATAAAAAAGCGAAATTTGTTTTTAGACGTGAAAACGTAGCAAGAATTCGTATACATAAAAGCAGTCAAGATTATAAATTAGAGTGTGTATATAACTGTAAACTTACAAAGATTACTGCAAATAAATTATTAGTTTTCTTTAAACTGTAACAACAGCGTGAAGATCAACAATAGATGTAACTGATTTTCTTTGTGCCAATATTTATAACATGCAATTTAATTTAATTTATTTTCTTTGTTAAATACATCCTCAAAAATTTTCATTAGATTTTCCTTCTCTTCAAGTTTATCTCTAATTTATCTTATAATTCCTGTGAAAGAAGATTTAGAAAAAGTGGATTTATAAATAATACCATATATTATATATGTACAAGCGCTTCAGAGGAAATCAACTATAGGTATATCATTTTTTACTGTAATTTACAAAAAAAAAAAAAAAAAAAAAAGCGCTATTGTGTGTCAAGTTACCTTGTTAATAGGAAACTTAAGTTCTTTTTGTATAGGAATTGCATATGCATCTGTTGTTGTTGTTGCCAGTCCATATTTGTTAGCAAAGCTAACAAAGTCTATGACTCCAGCAACTCTGATCATATCAAGTACATAGAGCGGATCCTCATAGAGATCTCCTCTAGTTAGGTTAAGACAGTCAAGGATGTGGTCAGCCGTAACCTGACAAGTAGCACACTTAGAGCATGTAAGGAAAACCTTTACTCTATCTTTGTATGTCATAGACCTCAGATGACCACTGTGAAAACGAGAAATGACAGTCTGCTGCACTGCAGGGACAAGGAACCACCAGGACGATTACCCTGATACCAGTGATGAGCAGGAGAGACGTGAGGCGTCGTAGTTTGATAAAATGGGAATACAATTATGAAAGAGTCAGAGATGCCCGGGGAAGCAAGGGTAGATCTGCGCCACTTTTAGCAAGGGTGTCTGAAATCTCATTACCAGCAATGTCTACACGGGAAGGTATCCAATTCAAGTGAATCTCATGAAAGATGGAAAGACTTTTCAGCTTTTTCAAAATAGCCACGCCGACATTGTCTCCCATGTTATGTCAACTTGAAAGATGTTGGATGGCACCCCGCCTATCACTCAAAATCCAGTTGTCTTTCGAGCCAGGAAATGTAAGTACTCTATTGATGCCAGCTTCTATGGCAATTAATTCACTGCAAAAGACAGAGCAGCCGTCAGGATTTCTCAATTTGATATGGCACGAGGTTTTTTGGATCTAATGTAGACCTCACTACCAGAAAAAGAATTTTCATTCCTGCTACAATCTGTATAAATAAGAGTAGCTTCCTCTGGAATATTATTCATTAATTCGAGAGCAATTTGTCTCAGATATACCGGGATATCAGAAGATTTGTTGACGTGAGTAGGAAGATTCACACACCTTGGGTAGAAAAACACCTTGGTAACAACTGCGGAAAAACACCTTGGGAACACCTGCGGAAAAACACCTTGGGTAGACCTTCAGATGGATCAATACAGGAATTCTACAGCTCTGTATACAAAATCATCTTCAACCACCTGGCTAAAAGGTCTATTTTCTTGAGTGTCTGATTATTACACCAACCCCGAAGGTAAGCAGAAGTTCGATTGCTGTAACCAAAGCTGAGTAATTTGTTAAAATATTTTACTAGATTGCATATGTTTCTGCTGTAGAGAAATGCACCAAACTTTATAAATGAAATAACCTTTATCAAAACGATCACTGGCTTAAATAAAGTATACATTTGCCAAGAGATGGACCATGATGAAACACTATGCTGATTTAATTTAGGTTCCTATCGGCTAACAGGTGGCGTTACTACACTGCAGTTTACCCCATGAGCAGGAACTGGAACTTCTATGGAATAGAAATGCACCAAACTTGATTTATGAAATAAGCATTATGAAGACAACTGCTGACTTAATTTGAGTACCTATCGTCCGACAGGTAGCGCCACTATTACCTATCTTTTGTGATGTTTCTCGTGACTACATTTCAGTATCTATTGATTAAAATCTCACTAAACTTCGTACGTACAATCTCTATTGAAAAAAACTATAGTTTAACTTCCATTTAACAACAAGTAGCGTTGTTATACAGAAGGGTATAGGATAAAGTTTTGTGATGGCCACAAAATACTAGTTCAATGTAGATTTGAGTTGACTAACAATCTGGTGGAATTTGCATAAAGTAACTAAATTTGTATGTTGCCGCCATCGCAAAACATAATTTAGCTACAATTTGCTAAACAAATTCGCATGATTTAGACCAAAACATAGTCATGACTGAAGTTTGCATAGGAAAGACGGAAACAAAGTAAAAAATGTCGAAAAAGGTTTAAATAATTATTTATTTTATTATTTATTTGCTAAAAATGAAAATAATTGGTAACTTTGATTCAAATTATCATAGATATAAGTTCTCATATTTATTTACAGAGATTTTTAAATAAAGTTGATCGTGATAATCAAGGAAAACGCTCTAGATTTCTAATTGGAGCTTCGAGAACTCGCGAACAAGGAGGGCTAAAATTTATAACGATGACATGGAAATATTGTTACTAGACTCACAATTTATTCTCTAAATGTCAGTTACAGATTTTTTTTTTTTTTTTTTTTTCGGTAGGGTGTGTAGCTACTCCACATATAAAATTTGTTTTTGATGGACTATTACAATTATAAAAATTCAATTTTAATTTCACAATTATTTGTTAAAAATATCTTAATTGTGTTTATTTATATAGAATTCATGTCCCATACACCATATTTGAAAAGTAAATAAATAAATAAAAAGTGTAAAACTAGATGAGTCATCAATTTAGCGATGCGCCCCAAAATTTAATAGACACCAATATACGTCAACGGGCTATTAATATAAGTTATATGAAATTATGTAGATTAGTTTTTTATCTAGAGTTGCTACAAAATGTTTTTCACACACAGACATATTTGCAGACATTTTCAGCTTCATCCTGTCTAAAAACATAAAAATCTATCGAAAATCAGCAGTCTAAAATTTTTACGAATAAAATGCTATTTTCTGTTGAATATGGAAGTAAAGCACGGAAATTTAACATGAAGTAATTTAAAATGTTAAAGTTTATGTGATATTGTGCATATTAGTCATGCAAATTATACAAATTTATTAATTTTTAAAAATATTTTTAAATTCTTAAAATTACGTAAATAATAAATTTATGGAAGAAGTCTTATGCTTAAGAAATAATATTAAACTACAGTTTAGACAAAATATTTCATAAGTCATATTCAGTGACTTTTTTGTATGTTTCTAAAACTCGAGCTAATTCTTTTTTCAGCAATTGCCTAGTTCTTACGTAATTTTATAATCTATATGTTTTTAAATTTAGCAAAAGAAAAAAAAAATCTTTATAAATATTGTATATTACATTGACAAAGACTGAAAATACATCATCATTTCTTTGAGTGATATATAACTAAGAACTTGTACAGTGATCTCTTAAATAATTTGGCAAAAGTTTTAAAATATATATTACCAATTAATGTAAAATTTTCTTGATTTAAATATATAAAAAATAATAATAATAATAGAAAAACGAGTCTTTATCAGAATTCTGTCTTAGGTTGTAGATATTGCATATTTATTATTAAATTTTGAGTATATCGCATTCTTTAATATTTCAGTTTTAAAATATATATTGCCTATTAAGGTGAAATCGTCTTGATTTAAATAAATAAATATCAATATTAATAGATAAACGAGTCTTTATCAGAATTCTGTCTTAAACTGTAGATGTTGCATATTTATTATTAAATTTTAGGTATATTTCATTCTTATACATTTATTTATTATTTTTTAAACACTTTTTGTTTAATATATATATATATATATATATATATATATATATATACGTTGCTATTTCGTATTATGCTTTAAATCATATACTTTATTCTCGTTGAAATAAAATTGCATATCTAAATAATTAAATTTATTATATACTTCATAATAAGAACATGATAAAATAAACTCAAATCGTATTTTTTGTAATTTCAATATCTATTTCTTTATAAACAGTAAAAAATATTCTTTCATTACCACTATTTTTTAAATTACACTTATTACATATTTCCTTAACATTTAAGCAATACAAAAATGCTAAACACATTGTGACAGATCTTTCTTAACTCACTAGATTCGCTTATAACCATTTACTAATAATATTACGTAATAATAAATACATGACCTTAACCTTCCATGTATCTAGAGACTTGCACGACCTTGATAGAGGTGATAAGACTAATTAAATAATCACTGCTCTTCAAAATACGTTAATTTCTTTCACGGTTAAAATATTCTCGTGGAAATTAAATATTCTTTAGCTAATTAAATATCTTTTATGCAATTATACGATCTGTCAAGCTCATATTAAGAGAATGTATTTAATAAAAGCCTTAATTTATGTGTATTATCCAGACATTAAAGGAAATCTAAACGCTCTTCCACAATTCTTCCTGCATATATAATAAACAAAGAAAACCATTAGCCATTGAATACCTACAAAATTTACAAGTCACGTAGTTCACGAATTAAGAGTCTTTTGGAGAACGAAATTCGCGCGTTTGCGGCTCACACAATTTCACGCAACGTTGATTCTTTGAATAGACACTTAATAATCTTCAAAAATTCTCGAATAGAAGCCATTTTTTTTATTCCTTAACTCTTTTTGATCACTCGGGCGACAAATTAAAAACTCATCAAATGGGATAGACGTAATTTTTCTTATTTAAAGATTATGAGATAATATTTGATCTGCAGATTCAGCTAAATTTTAAAGGGTAATAATTTTTTGACGTATATATCTTACCTCTAGTTTCGTTTTAAGAAATTAGATTGGAAAAATTTCTTTTGAGCGCCAGTTACTTGGATAAAGATAATAATCATTTGTGAATTTTGTTTTTGATTAATCTTACTTTATATTAAACATATTGCGATTTCTGATGTTAAAGAGTTTAAATAATTTGAGATGCGAATAGGATTAATCTTAAATTATAATAATTTAATATTTTAATGGATCATTGAGGTGTGTGTGTGTGGGGGGGGGGGGATCTACCGTCCTCTTAAATACTCGTTGGAATATTATATATCTCTATTGACAAAACATTTAATGCTGTTATTAATATATACATATATACTTCAAATTATTTACAAATTCTTTCTTCACATTATTCATTGAAACTTATTCGACTAATTTTAGATGTCCCTGCATATTGACTATAAACTGTAAAAGTACCATATATTTTATTCAGATTGTAACAGCAGTAAATAAATAAATAAATAAATAAATAAAAATAGTTACACAGCTAAAAATGCACTTTGAGCAGTTTTCAGCCATTATTTACCGAGGTTCGAACGCAATTTCAACATACAAATGAATCAGTTATTTATTTATTCATTTATTTATTTTTAATTTTCAGATTCAATTCTTCTCTTTGTATATAATCACTAAAAGTTAATTCAAATTTAAGATGAAATTAAAATTAACAATGTTCATTAATGTCAGAATTTGTGATATTTATATATATTTTTGGTTTTCAATAAGACTGTTAAAAAAGAAAAAAAAAAAAAAAAAAATATATATATATATATATATATAATTCATTTCTTTTAAAGCCAATATTCCATTCTTAGCTCTGATTATGATCTTTAAAAGCCAGTTCAAATTTTAAGATGAAATAACTCGATCAGTTTAAAGAATTAGAGGATTTTTCTTTTTCTTTTTCTTTTATTGTTGTTGTTGTTGTTGTTGCTAGTGTTTCAAGAATTTTAGAAACCTGGAGACTATGCAAAAATTTAAATTTTGTAATTTTGAGAAAATTTATTTTATGGATTTACCCCGCAATATTAGGTTATTTTCTTCATTAAAAAACATTTTTGCAATTAAAATCCTGTTTTTTTTTTTTTTTTTTTGACGAATATATGTCAAAATAAAAATCGTCACTTTGCAATCTGTACCAAAATATAGTTTATGAAAATCGATTTTTATTTCTTTCAGATAATTATTCTTTATTAATAAATTGATTGATCATAATACAAACATGGATCAGCTAAGATGTGGAAAAATTATTCAAAGCAAAATTGTCCTATAATTATTTCCTTATAATCGTATTATTTAGAAAGCATTATAAACATTACATAAACACTTTCTAAACAAATGGAATTCAAAATATTCTGATATATAGATTTGTAAAATATTCACGTTCAAAATTAATTTAAACTATCTATGTTCGTGAAAGCGTAATTGAAATACTTCTCCTTAGAGCTTGACGTCCAAATCTTTACATTCTTACACCTTCACTTGTGAAAAGACGATAATCTCTTTATATTATATTTTAACAATCAACGCTTGTGAACATTGTGATGGGATTATATGAAATTCTTCTCACTTATGTGTCTTGCGAAATTTATTTAATAACATTGTCAAATTAAGCATTACGTTCAGCCATGAAAATTTTACATATATTTGTAAAACAATCATAAATAATCTTTAATTACGGCTAAAATAATAAATAGCGCACACTATTTCAAAAATAAAATTTTGTTAAATACTTCACATTAAAAATAAAAGCTTCAGAACATAAAATTTCTTAAAAAAAAAAAAAAAAAAAAAAAATGTTAACTAATACATTTTAAATTCTACATTATCTCTATATATAAAAGAGTACTTCCTGACTGAGTGAGTGAGGGGGTGATTCATCATCGTCCAGATTAAACCCCTGGACCTAGATGCATGAAATTTTGTGACAATGTTCTTTCTATGACGTAGGCATCCACTAAGAAACGATTTTACAAAATTCGCCCCCCCAAGGGGGGGAGGGGGGGGCAAAACGTGATTTCACAAAATCCTTCGTATCTCAAACAAAAAAACAGATATCCGTAAAATTTTTGCTTTAAAATATAGCTAATACAAATGTCTAAAAACCGATTTCTGGATTTTTCAAAATTCGGTCCCCAAAGGGGCGGGGGGCAAAACGTAATTTCACATGCGTAAAACGTGATTTCGCATAATCCTATATATCTCAAACAAAAAAATAGATATACGTGAAATTTTTGCTCTAAAATATAGCTAATGCAAATATCTAAAAACCAATTTCTGGAATTTTAGAAATTCAGCCCCCAGATGGGGCAGCATGAGGGGGGCTATGGGGCAAAAACAAATAGAAATGCAGTTAGGGCGTTCAAAATTGATACATATAGGTTTTAGAGGCCTGCAAGTCGAATGAGGATATTTTCGATTGTGTAAAACTATTAGGAGGGGCAGGAAGGGGGGAGGGGAGAGGGGGGAAATAAAAATAGTTAGATCGTTCAAAATTGGTATATAGAGGTTTTCGATACCTACAAATCGATTGCGGATATTTTCGAATTTTAAAATTATTAGGAGGGGCGGGAAGGGGGGGCTATGGGCAAAAACAAATAGAAATACAGTTAGGCCGTTCAAAATTGGTACAGATAGGTTTTAGAGGCCTACAAATCGATTGCGGATATTTTCGAATTTGTAAAATTATTAGGAGAGGCAGGAAGTGGGGAAGGGAGAGGGGGGCAAAAAAAATAAAAATAGAGTTAGATCGTTCAAAATTGGTATATAGAGGTTTTCGATACTTACAAATCGATTGCGGATATTTACGAATTTGTAAAATTATTTGGTGGGACGGGAAGGGGGGGGGCTATGGGCAAAAACAAATAGAAATACAGTTAGGCCTTTCAAAATTGGTACAGATAGGTTTTAGAGGCCTGCAAGTCGAATGGGGATATTTTCGAAAGTGTAAAGTTATTAGGAGGGCCGGGAAGGTGGGGGGGAGAGGAGCAAAAAAAAAAAATAAAATGGAGTTAGATCATTCAAAATTGGTACATAGAGGTTTCCAATACCTACAAATCGATTGCGGATATCTTCGAATTTTTAAGATTATTGGGAGGGGCGGGAAGGGGGGGGGGAGCAGAGGGGCAAAAAAATAAAAATAGACATATATCGTTCAAAACTGGTGCATAGAGGTTTTTTATACTTACAAATCGATTGCGGATATTTTCAAATTTGTAAAATTATTAGGATAGACAGGAGGGGGGGGCGAATGGGGAAACTAATAGAAATAAGAGTTAGAGCATTTTGGGAATTTTTTCCGAAGGCAGTGAGAACCCTGTGCGACATTTTTCCTAATCGGATTTTGTTTCTCTTTTTTTTTTTTTTTTTTTTTTTTTTTTTCACGTGATAAAAATTAATGCAATTGTGAGAATTCAAGTAATTATAGTGATTCTTTTAAAAATAGGGCCAGCGAAGCGGGCGTTGCCTGCTAGTGTATGTATATAACTTGCATAATTAATAAATTCTTTACATACGGTAATGTTTAAATTATATATAATTTATCAATTTAATTGTAAAATTGTTGGGTGATTTTTGTTTTACAATAAATTTAAATAAATAAAACGTTTAAAAAAAAATCTAATAGTTTGTTTTGTATCTTTATTTTCATTTTCAAATGGATCACTTCTACTGAATAGTAATCTTTAAGAATTATTAACGAATTAATAATGCAATGATTACTCTTTACAAGTATTAGTAAAGAGGGACACTTTAAAAGTAATTGCACACAATGTCCAAAGAGTTATCCCTATTACTTTAAAAATACTAATTTATATCTTATTTTAACTATAAATTATATATATCTATAGTGAATTATATTAACCATATATATAGAAGAATTACCGTTTTAAAGATTTGAAAAACTAAATATGTTACATATACTTGTAACAGTTACTCTAAATGAGAGCAAATATCTGTCAAATAAAGTTTCTAGAAGATATTTAAAACTAGTATCTTGCAGCTTGATATATATTTTTTATTATTTCAGTTTTTAATTTCTTAGAAAGACAATCTATATAGAAAATGATTATAAAGGCCAACGCTTTTCTAAGCTATAATGTGATTATAAAAAAAATTCACACATTTTTTATTTCGCATGATTTTGTTGAATTAAATCTTTCAAGTTAGGGAACAAATAAAAACACAATAAATTCTAAAAGTAACTGCTGAAAAAGGAAACTAAAAAAAAAAAAAAAAAAAAAAAATCTTGTGTCTTGACTGTGAAATTTTTATGATATTTAAAGGGAATTATCAGAAATATATTTGAATAAAAAATTTATTTTATAAGTTTTAAAATATACCGTTTCGTATCAAAGCAAAGAATGTGAATTAAATGTATAGAAGCATCAATAAGACAGTGACGAGAGAATGATGAATTATTGAATATTGTACGCATGCACACGCATGCACACACATCTAATCTGCAAACGAATTAATATAAAAATACGATAATTAGAAGGTTCATTATCGGTTAGTCTCTTATTTGATATTACGCACCTTATAGGAAAAAAGATGATTTTTTTTTTCTAAAACGTTTAGTTAAAAAAAAAAATGTATATATATATATATATATATATATATGTATATTAATTAAATGAGATATAATATAAAATGTAACCATCCCTCCCTGCTACCCATTTATAATATCACCTTCCTATGATAATATTAGTGGAATGTGAAGAAAAGAATATCAGACATCAATAAATGCACTTGAAAAATCTTTGTTAATGTACGACCATCTGGTAGCCGAATGATTAGTGCTCTGGCTTTCATTTCGAGGTGTTGGGTTCGAATCCAGATTCATGCATGAATGTTAAAGGTGGTTCGAAATCAATTATAAGTAGTAGGTGTAGGTCTAATAAGCCTTAATGTTAAAAAAAATAACTGTAGAAAGACACAACAAATCCAAAACTTGTTCAGGTACATTTAATAACCTCAAAAAAAAAAAAAAAAAAAAAAAAAAAAAAAAAAAGATCAACTATATGAAGCAGTCTATTATTTGTTAGACTCGAAAGTTAGTTCCAAAACAGTATCTACAGAATTTCAGATTAAGTTTACTTTTTTATATCCTTTTATTATATAGACTACCTGTAATACATACAACTTGTTTTATATACGATTATCATCCTTTAGTGTGCAATCACCACAAAAAGCACCAGCATGTGTGCTGCATGTGGATTCCATCAAGAACAGTTATGGTTCTTCCACGAAAGTCAGCCAGAAAGAATTTGCACTAGAACATGTTTCAGTTTCTATCATAATTGTGTCTTTCAGTACAGTTAGTTTTCTATATTTTCTACTTTGCTTTCTTTACTTCAGCTTTGAGTATGAATCACTCTTAAAAATAAACCTGGAGTCATTTGTGTAAAAGGGGAACTATAGCCTAACTAATATGGAACTGATTTTCTTTGGGCAAAATTTTTAAGTTCAAACTCATTCTTGAGCCTATGAATAATACTGAGACTCAAATTATGACTTCAAGAAGAATCATCTTGCGATGATTTAATTTCTACGTTTTTATTCGTCTGCTAGGCAACAGTTTCATTGCAGAAACATCCATAAATTTGCGGGTATTAGCAAAATTTTACGCGTATTTATTTACAAGTAGGACATCGTAGTGTTTTGTTTTATTTCTATAAGGAAAAATGTCTTTGGTATTAATTTTATAGTAAAATTTCATGAAAAGGATTTATGATTATTTATTTATGTAAGTTTTAATTTACCATTACTTTAATTGTTTTAATGATGAGAATCATAAAATGATTATACCTTAGTTTTTAGTAACATTTTATTTAGCTAAATTATAATTTTTTATATTAGAATCAAAGTCCTAAACATACAATAAGCATGTACTTATGTACCTCAAGGAATTACGTGGGTTATAAAATTTCAAAGAACCATTTTTTTTTTTTTTTTTTCGATTTTCTTATCTAATTTTAAAATATGTCTAGAATGTTTTCACAAAGTTTCAAGTCAATCAGAATAAATGTCTAGGAAAGAGAGCTTTGGAAATTACCTTTATTAGATTAGTTTCATTCCTACTTAGTGGCAACATGGGTTTCACAATTTAAAAAAAAATCAACTTTTTAATAACACAATTTGTCTAGAGTATTTTTCCAAAATTTCAAGTCAGTTGGAGTGAGAGACTTTGGAAATGTCCTACATTAGTTTCGTTTTATTCTTACTTAAAACTTTAATATAATAACTTTTTTTTTTTTTTTTTTTACCTGAAAACTCTATTTTTCAAATCGGTAAACACAATTTTTCAAAAACTAATACACTTGTAATTTTGCACAAGTCTTCCAAATAGAATTGACTAGTGCTTGAACTAATTTTTTTTTTTTTTTTTTTCGATTACAACTTTATTTACAAGGCTATGCGTGGGTAAAATATACCGAAAATTGTACTGTTTCTGAATTTAACTCTAAAAAATCAAATAATAATACATAAAAATAAAATCAGTTTTTTAATTTAAAGTCTCCGTTTAAGCACGAGCTATATGCTTATGTACTAAAAGATTCATTTTATTTTATTTTTATTACTTTTTTTTTTTCAGATAAAGCTCTCATAATTTATACTGACCACTGCGAGGATACTTTTTTCTGAAGAATGTCTGGAAATCATATCCGATTTGCAGAATTTTTCAAAATTTTTAAGAAACATTTTATAAAATATTGTTTATGTGTTTCTCTTTCATATGCTCAAAATTTTAAATAAAAAATTTCATTTATTATTGCTTAAAAAAAAAAAAAAAAAGAAAAAAAAAAAAAAAAAAAACAAGTTTGCGTGTTTTTAACCTTCTAAACCCATGTAATCCATAAGATATTAAAGTATAACAAGAATCTGCTAAAAAGTCATTATGGCATGGAACAATAAATTAGAAATTCCAAAAGTTTTAAGAATAAAAAATAAATACAATAATAAAAAGAATCGTAAAATATATTACCTCATTATCGTAATTAAATGCTGATATAAAACACAAAATATCTCCTACAGTTTCAGATTTAAATAAGTCTAAAAGTGAAACCTCTCGCATCTCTTTATTCAATATTAATTCCAAATAATTACACTATTAGTTACAACAACCTTGAAATACATCTCCTTATTTGACAATATTTACCTGTCTATCTTCCACCTCCATGAAATGGTAATCTCTTTACACAGTGATTATAACAATCAATGCTTATCCAAACTATGACGTGATTACAGGAGATTTCACACACTTTTGTTATTTACGATTTTAAGGTATTAACGTTGTCAAATTAGAGAACACGGATAACCTTGAAAGTTATAAAAGTATTTGTTACGGAAAGAATATGTAATTGTCCATTGGTGGATACTTATTATACTTTGTGTGTTTAAAGAATTTAAAGGATAAATAAAATGGATACCTTGAATTGAAAGAGTGCTATTTTTATACATATTAAGTTATCAAAACTAAAAAAAAAAATATTAATATACATGCCCGTCAGTATATAGATTTCTAATAATAATTGTATAATATGGCGATGAAATTATTAATTCTCATTCAAAAAATATAATGAAATCTTAAAAAAATTTCAAGCTTTTTAATTGTAACGTTGACAATAATAAATGTGCTGTAACAGACAACTTATTTATATTTTTAACATATTTAATCTTGTTTTATTAGTGACCACTGCAAACAATGCAGAAAAATTTCTGCCATTTTATCAGAGACACAGCATTTAACGAGAGCGGAGCACATTCTAAAGAATCGAATTTTTAACTTAGCTTTACATGTTTGCATATGATAATCAATTACATTATTTTATAGAATAAAGTTAGAATACAGTTAAAATATTTTTTATGCCGTTATGGTTGTATTGTAAATGTTTGATGTATTTGATATGAGATACATGTTTTCTTTACTAAAATGGTCCGACGCAAACAGATTTCCAAAGAAAAAAAAAATGTTTGGAAAAAATATATAATGGCTAATTAGTCACTCAAGATATTTGATTTTTATTCAAAGAGCATACTTTATTTCCAAATGACCTTTTACTTCAGCAAAGATAGGACAATTTTGTAAAAATACCATTTGCATCTTGCAAGTATAATTTGCTTTGGAAATTTCTTCAAATATCCTTCTGTTATGTATTATAACCTAAGTCACTTAGATTTTTAGAATTAAAGTCAAATTTCCTTAGAATTATACTTATACCAGCCTAGGCGAGTGGCTAGAAAGTCTATCCACCTTTGGATAGACAGACTTTATACCGTTTGATTAGATAGACTATTTAGGTTTTTTTTTTTTTTTTAATGCGAACGGTGGCTGCATATTGAATCTATATGCATCAACAGAAGACAGTGAATATATAAGAAATCTGTATTTGTATTTTAATTGTTCTAATGCATGTGGATTCAAAATATCTTAAAGTATTGTAAAATTTCTGCGATGATAAAAATAATTCGTCTTTGAAAGGGTTCAGGCACTTTACATTTGTCCCAAGAGACATCATTGGATTTAAACATTATATACACTTACAAATGCGATATAGAGAGACTTGTAAAGTTTCTTAATTTATCAAAAAATTAAAATTTTTAGTTGTGTCAATAGAGCTCCAATTTTCCAGTAGTAATTATAGTAGTTTTACTAAAATACTCATTTAGAAAAAAATGTTTAAAATACACTTAGAGACATCGTGGACCATCGGAACGCATCTTTACACACGTATGAATATTAAACATAAATTACTAATATATATATATATATATATATATATATATATATATATATATATATAATAGCATTCTAACATTTGTCTGTATATATATAATCAGATATTCGAAAAATCTGAAATTTTTTTAAAAGCTTTTTTTATGATTTTTTTTTAATAAAAATATTACGTTTTATTTATAAATTTCTCTCTCAAATATTTGTTATTTATAACATTACAGCTATTTTGAATAATAATTTTTAATCCTCTGTATTATCTATAATATAATCAATTATATTATATCTATGTTTTAAAAGTAGTAGAATTTAGAAAAATAGATAAAAAATGCCAACTAAATCTTCAATAACGAATATGAATTAATATATAACTAAATTGAATTAGGCATTTAAAAAATATTTGAAAAGATATAACAAATAATAATTTTAATAAATATTTGGAAAATTCCAATATACTTAAGGAAAAAAAAAACAGTATTCCTATAAAACTGTCATATGGGATTACTGAAATATGACCATTAAATAGAGAGGAAAACCATATATAAATATCAAAACCGTACATACAGACCAATCAAAAAAGATCATTATAAACTATTGAAGACAAAACTATTGGAAATATGATCAAACTGTGGACATTAATCTTCAGGGATCAGCCCTCTCCACAATGAGCAAATTAAAAGCAAGACTCAATAATATAGTAGCTATTAAAGTAAGTTGACTATATGACCGACATATCTCGCAAGTTAAGCAATTAAACGAGTGAAAAACAAATCAATAGTAAGAGACAATATATACAGCTAATGAACAAGTATATTTAAAAAAAAAAAAAAAAACTCATAGAAGTGAACAAACATTGTAAATCAGGAGGTGAGTTGATGTACACACACACACATATATATATATATATATATATATATATATATTAGGGTGGGCCGAAAAATGGGTATTTTAGATAAGCGATTTCTAAGAGCAAAAAAAAAGTTGTATTTTGGCATCCTGAATTTGGGAAATATAATAAAAATGATAAATATTGACATCTTTAGTTTGCGCATGACCTACAAAGTTCGAAAAAAAAAAAGGTCAAATAAAAAAATAAAAAATAAAAAAAAAACTTTTGAAATGCAAATATTATTAATTTTTGTTCTAATAGCATTCAAATGCTTCCTTTAAACACTCTTACCACATATCTTTAAAAATATTTATATTATTTTACAGTCTTTAGATCCGCATAAGTTTCCGTGAAATTAACCAAAATTTCAATTTTTAAGCTTTTTTTACAAATTGCAGTTTTTCGTCTTTTATAGTCTAGTTTTACATTTTTCAGAATTATTGCGCATTGGGCAGTTCTTTGCTTTTTATGTAATTATAACTTATTACATTAACCACTTAAAAATATGTAAAATTAGTTCCAGTAAAACGGCTTAAGAAGAAGAAGAAGAAAAGAAGAAAAAGAAAACGGCATGACCACGAACGGGTTAACAATTCAGAATTCACCACGGTGAGACGGCTGTACTTTGAGTTTTACTCCGCAATGATGGACAGTTATTTACAATACTTGCATATTTATAGTACATTTACATTTATTACATGATTTTAAACAAGTTTCTATTTTTTGATTAAGTTTGGAAGTTGGATATATGTATTACTTAATTTTGGCATTGATGCTCGCGAGTATAAAGTTGTTATTATACATTCATCTCTTGAGTCTTTCCCAAATACCTGTTATACAGATTCATTGAACCGTTTCACAATCATTTCAGCAGCCTGAATTTGACATGTAAATTTTATGATTTTAAACTTTGGCATTTGTTTAGTTTATAGAAATGACAAAATATCCTTGTTTGTCACATTTTCCATCATTGTAGGAATAGAAAAAGAGAGAGAAAGTGAACACGTTAACCAGCTGATCAATACTTCATAGTTCGAAACTTCAAAATTTAATATTAGTGGAAGAAATTCTCTTACAGATACAGAAGTGTGTTCTGACGGTTGATCTTCTGTTTTGAGTAGCAAAGAAACAGACGATAATTTTTCCGCCGATGACGTAATTATGGCATTTGAAAATGTACAAACTTTTATATAAGCATATGAAATTACAGAAAAGAAACAGAAAATTGTTGTAAATCTGGAAAATTTTCCGTTTAATTTATGAAATGAACGAAAAACCCAACAGAATTTTACTGATTTTTAAAAATAAATTTTACTTAATATTCTACAATAATGATTTATTTCTTTGACAGTTTGGAAAGTAAAAAGTTAGTTTTTATTTGTAGTATACTGCATACATTGTGTTCAGTAATTCATTAACATTGTTTTCTTCGAGTTTTGATTTTAACCCGTATTCGTCGTTTTCCCGCATTCATCGTTTTTCTTCTCGCACCATGTGATAAATCATGGATCGAGGTTCTATTATAATCATTATGTGTATATATTAATAAGAATTATTTATCTATGTTTTCTTCACCCATGCGGTTCTTGTCGCTATGGAGTACTAAAATAACAGATGACGATAGAGAAACCGCATGTGACCAAATACACCAATGCCATACGGTTAATAATCCAACGAATTCCAGAGAACGGAATGCAATTGGCTGCAAAGAGAGTTACTTTCGTTTTTGCTATTTTTACAGGAGGGACAGAAAAAAGGAATTCTTCTTGTCCTATAGAACACACATAGTAAATATTGTTCCCTTCAGAGTTAAAGGGAGAAATTTGAAATTGTTTCGCGGGGTAATAAAATGGCTCCTTCTTTTTCAGCGTGTAAGTTTAAGGTCGGAAAAGAATTTTCCAAGACATTTTTTACTTAATTTTAATTATTATGTTTATGTAAATATCTATCTTACACACCTCAAATCAATCTTATCTTATATATAGTATAAATGTGAATGTCCGTTGATTTGAGTCAGTTTCACGCTAAAACTGCTCGATGGATTTCGATAAAATTTGTTATGGAGATAGCTTATACACTAACTTAAAAAGTTGGCTACCTTTTATTCCGAAAAAAAAAATGTTTTTGCGATTTTTATGCATAAAATAGCAATTTTGTGGGCTAATAATAGCAAAAAATTAGCCATTTAAATTTATCCATAATTTAATTGTTGCCAAAAAAAAAAAAAAACGAATTTATTTATTTTTTTCAACAGGAAAATAAATACATTTATCTAAACGTGAACGATAAAAAATTATGCATCTCACAAAAGTTGACGACATTTTTAATTAAAAATTTATTTTACACATTGATAAAGTGCTAATACGCAAGCGAAGTGATAACGTCACTGGCCGTTCGTTTATCCAAGAAAAATATTTCCTATGTTAAACGTCCATAGGATTTTTTGTAAAAAATTATTAAAAATCGAGGAAAATTATTTCCCGATTTTAATCCCCATATTTAGGTATAGGTATGTATTAATTATCATGTCCATGCGTTAGATTAAGTTATTTTTGTTGTAAAATTGACAAAATTTGAATTTTTAATTTCAAAACTCTAGGAAAAAAAAAAAAAAATGGCAAATTTCCATATTCGATTGAAAACACAAACATTTCATTTCAAAAGATGATATTTACACAATAAATATTCAGCTAATATACTAATTAAAAGGAAAATGATAAATATTCTATCATAATTTGAAGTCAAATTTGTTTTCAAATGTCTAAATAAAGTATTTGATTTAAAATACTAATATGTTGCAGCGGAAAAGATTTGATATCGGTCAGCCTTAGCAGAAAAAAAAAAATATCGACAAATTATTTGGCGAACCTATTAAATCTTTTCAAAAATCATGGTTATTTTAACAACTTATATTAAGAGAGTAATGAATAATATGAAACAATAATTCGTACAATGCATATTACGAAAATATACATCTGGCATGCATATTTTCGTATTACGTTTTTGATCACCAAATACAATAAGCGCCAAGAACGACAGAGTTTTGAAATTTAAAATTAAAATTTTATCAATTTGACAGCAAAATAACTCAATCTAACACATGCACATGATAACTAATCTATACTAATATTATAAATGCGAAAGTTTGGATGGATGTTTGTTACTCAATCACGCCACAACGGCTAAACGGATCTGGATGAAATTTTACACAGAGATAGATAATAGTCTGGAATAAGACATAGGCTACTATTTATACCGGAAAAAATGTAAATTTTTAATTAATCTTCTATATAATATAAATATTTCTTCTATAATGAAACTTTAAAATAATTTATTTTAATTTTTAATTCTTGCCAAAGAATATTTCACGCGAATAATAATAAAAAAAATAGTAAATATTAAATTTGCTTAGGCACATGACAAAATAACGTCATTATCAAAATTAAATAATAAGAAAATGAAAGCTAAATCAGATCAGTATTAAAGAGCTTTATTAGTTTATAATCCTGGGTATATTTTTAATTTTAATACTGAAGTAGATAGGACATTTTTCGCCAAGGACTCTATTTTTGTGGCAGCAACCTTAAGCCAAGTAGTCCATAAAAAATATAAACAAATCTGTACATATAAAAGAGTAAACTCAATGATTCACTGACTCAACACTGCCATGACGATTCTGTGGGAAAGAGGGTCACAAATTTTAGTGACCAGGTTGGTTTTCGGAGCCTGACCCCCAACTAAGACGGAATTTTGCAAAATACCCCCCCCCCCCCCTGTCTCCCTTGGGGGGCAGAAGGCTTAACTCGGCTCCAAATTACTTAACGGTGAAGAAATTGCAGATGGGAAAACCAGACTTGAGTACAAAAAAATTATTTTCTGCGATTTTGGAATTTTTGATTTTTAAGGGGGGGAGGGAAGGGAAAAGGTTTTGGAAGAAGGGTACTCACATACTACACACTACAAAGGGATTTTATGAAATTCCACCCTACCACCCTTTGGAGAATGGGGGGCAAAAACATGTATTCATGCGTAACGCTGCACTAAATTATCTAAGGTTTGACATTTTTTATGTAAGGGACGATTATATGTATCTAACGAAGAGATTTTGCGAAATTCCCTCCTCCTTCCCTCCTTTAAGAACGGGAAGAGAGATTTAAAAAAAAAAGTTTTAAAGCATAGCTCAGCTTTAAATAATTTCATGATCTCAATTTTTTGATGTGTCGTTTAGGTATGTGTATGCAACATGCAATATAAAGTAATTTTGGAAATTTACCCCCCCCCCTTCCTCTTGGGACGGGCGGGGCAATAACCACATTTTGAAGCTTAAATCCGTCCAAATTACCTAAGAATGGCGAATTTTGGTGTGTGGGTGTTAATTAAGTGTGCGAAATATGCACTTTGATGAGATTTTGTAAAACTTTTAACTGTAACCGCGAGGGAGGGGGAGTAAAAAGCAGGTAAGGGACTGCCGAAGGCATTGGGCAACTTAAAATTAGATTTTGACGGCGGATTTCAGTGATTTTCTTTCTTTCTTTCTTTTTCTTTTTTTTTTTAGATATTTTGTTATTATTAATGATATGCTGTTTTGGGGATTCATTTCAATATAATGACCAGCGAAGCGGGCAAAGCCTGCTAGCAGATTAATAAATATTGCATCAGATTGTATTTTTTAAAGTTTTAACACTTGTGTACATTGCAGGGACAAATAATGATTATTGGACGGGACATCACGTATTTGACCAACCCGTAAGAATAACAAAAGAACTTCTTATTGTCAAAAATATTTTGCATTTTCGAATGAATTCAGGATAGAACATATATTCATTTTTAGCAATAAATAATAATGGTTATTTTGGGTCAGAAAATCGCAAAAAAAAAAAAAAAAAAAAAAATCGGACCAAGAAGAGTTTAATTTTCCGAAAACAATCAGTCTTTTTTTTTTTTTTTTTTTTTTCTTCTTTTTAATGTTTAATGCATAAATAATAAATTTAATTGTAAATCTGATATTTGATATGTTATATTGTAAATTACACGACATTTATTTGAATCCCTCGTTTATGCTATTCAAGTCCAATATATTTTATCCATTTAACTATCATTAATTTTAAATGCTCAACAAAGATGATATGAAATTTTTTAAACACAGATTATTCGATATTGTCATTATATTTTGAAAGTAACACTAGCAAACAGTAATGAAACATTACTTTCGTGATGTAGAACATTAGTTCTCTAAAAAAAAAAAAAAAATCGGAACTGTTGTAAAATTTGTGCTTCTTATTTTTCAATATATATTTCGAATGAAAAGCAGCGATTGAAGAAACTGAAAGTTGTTCAAAGTGTTAGTCACGGAATGAAAACAAATATTACCTTTCAGAAATATCTATTTTAGAAATTTCGCACAATATTTGGATGTATATAGATTTCCACATGCGTTCAACAAACAAGACTGGGAAAGAATTTCAATTAAAGCTACGAAAAAGCCTTCATGCTGTGAGGGAAAAAAAAATAAAATGATTCAACAAGTATTTTTATGATTAAAAAAAAAAATCTTTATATATTGTTCATGTAAATTTTTATCTTTACTTTCTATTTAAATACCAGATTATGCTACATTCATATTTAGTAGAAACTTTATTTTAAATTTTACAGAATGGCAACACAAGCTCGGGTGAAGACAGTGATGCGAGATTGGGAATTTTGTCCCCATTTTGGGGATTTGTGAGGCTTCTGGGGACAATTTTGGGGACCTAATGTTTGTGGGGACTATTTTGGGGAATTCTAAAATTTTTGGGGATAAATCTGGGGAGTTCTTCAACTTTCTGTCAATGTTGGCAACGTAATTATTTATCCCTACGACAACGGATTTTCAATAGCTTTATTATTATGTGGGGATTTTTTTCAAAAATTGCCTTCATTTGGGGAAAAATCTGAACTTAAATGGCTTAAATCTGCTTGATATATATATATATATATATATATATATATATATATATTTTTTTTTTTTTTTTTTTCTGAAATTTTTTTTTTCCCTTTTTAAATGGAAATCAAATTGGGGATTTTTTCGAAAAAAGATCCTGATTTGGGAAATTTGAAGACCTGTTTGGGGAAATAATTTTCGACCATCTGGCATCACTGGTTGAAGACCCAATGAAAAGTTAACCTAACCGGGAATTGAATATTTGATCGAGAAGAAAGCGGAGAAGATTAAAGGATGATGTGGAAATTTTTATTTTGTTTGCTTAATAATTAGCGCTATATATTGTATTTTTTTTAGTTTTGTATTTAAAACTCTATTTGAAGTCATGATAATTTGCACATGGTTAAACGAAATTTAATATTTCTCTTATATCATTCGCATGTGGAGTTAACTTTATATCCCACCAAGTAACAACATAAAGTTACACATATGAAACAGAATAAGAAATTTAATCGGAAAAGCTAGAACAATATATATAATGTTTTGTAGGATACTAAAATATTAGAAGTTAAGTAAATACTTAAGAATAAGTAATAGGTAAACTCTCAAAATAGTTAAGAAAGAAAAGACGATAAGACTATTTTACACTGAATCCGTATAACATTCTTAGTTGTAGTTAAATTTTAATAACAGGCACGACAATTTCGTAAAAATATTTTTTTACACTTATAATAGGTTAAAAGTAAGATTTTATGACTTTAAAAATTGCATAGAGAAAGATATACTTACATCGTAGTGATTTCCGGAACATAAATTGGTTACTATAACAAAAATAAATAATTATATTAATGTAATTATCATGGCTTACAAGAAAAACATAAAAGTTTATTTTAATCTCATAAAAATAATAATAATAATAATAATAATAACTTCACAATAAATATAAAGTAATAATAATAAAAATATTAATAATTAATTTTTCTAATTAGTATTAAAAATATAAAGATATTTTATCTGAAAAAAAAAAAAATGAAAAAAATCAGTTTAGAAAAAAAAAAGTTCCTTTTTGTATTATCGCACTGTTTTACACTCTTAAAGCAATCTATTGTAAAAATATGCTTTTTGTTTTTCGAAAACCTGTTTCTACGTTTTTTATTGCGAAAATAAAGATATTGTAATTGTGAGATCAAATCGCAATCTTATTATATATATATATATATATATATATATATATTAAGTATGGATACTTAAAAGAAATAATAATAATAAAAAAAATATTGTTAACAAAACAATAAATTGTAAAATTTCGTAGCAATTGTTTCGTATCTAAATAATAGTACGACTCTTCATAAAACAAAAAAAGCACACAAAATCAAAGCGTCAGCAATGCTCGTGCGTTAATGCTTTGATATTGCACTTATTACTATTATTTTTGCAGCTGTTTTTTTAGAATATGTTTTATTTGTTATTTTCTACCGCGCAATGCTTCAGTGCCTTTTATTTTTAATATGTAAATAAATTTTACAAACACAGTATATAATTTTCTTGTAAGTTAAAATTCAATTAATTTAAATGCCGATATAAATATACAAAATAAAATAATAATAATAATAATAATAATAATATGTTGTTATTTATTTATATATATATATAAATGAAACCGTAGGCATTTCATTTGTTTTGTACTATGTATTTAAAGGAATTTGGGTTAAAAATATTGAAATCATGAAAGGAAAGCAAAATTACCACATTACAATCGGCAGGAATATTATTGAAACACTAGCAATAATTCCTATTTAAATAAGATATGCGCGTAATACTGTTTTGTTAAGTATATATTTGTCGAGTCATGATATTAGTCTTTAGGCCGTTTATAAAAAAGTAAGTTTGTGATTAAAAAAAAATTAAAAATTAAAAATGTGGATGTTGGCTTCAATAATTTTGCTGCCGACTGTAACTAATAGCCTAATTTTTCACCGCATCACATCATGACACATTTTTCCTCTCCTATCCACTATATTTTTACTTTCCTCTCTATATATATATTAGAAAAGTATTGTATTTGTGAAAAAATCAGAAACGATATACCCGTTTCCAAATGACTTGAACACTATTTAACCATTTCCAGAAAACGTCTGTTTGTTTGCAAGTAACCAAAATTTTATGGAAGCTGTATCTCAGGAACGAATAGACGAAATTTAACGGAGCTTTATTTCCCCAATTTTATTTAGTTAGTTGGACTTTGATCTAAATTAATGCTTATAACATGTGGGTATCAGACACTCAATAAATAGTACAGTCATCCCATGTTTTAAATAATTTTGAATATAACGGTGTAGGATATAATTTGATATAAATGTACATTCTGAAATTTATTTTTAACTTCACAATGCGAAATTATATATATATACAGATAATTTCGCAATATATATATATATATATATATATATATATATATATAATTTCGCATTGTGAAGTTAAAAATAAATTTCAGAACGTACATTTACATCAAATTATATCCTACACCGTATATATATATATATATATATATATATATATATATATATATATATATATATATATATATATATATACTATTAATAACTAACAAAGAAATAAATTTTGCATATGTAGGGGCATCGTTTCCACCCCTCCTGGGAAGAGATACCCCGATGGGTGTAAGTTTTTGATATAGATATCTTTTAAAAGAACTCGTCAAAAGCATTAAAACGTGTAGTTGAACTATAGGTCTGTCATAATTTAAAACAAATTCGTCGATTTTTTTCGTAGAATAAAATGCATTTGATATATGTATGGTGCTCAAAATTGGTTTTCTCTCGATGCGTAGCGTTATACTTCTCTGATGAGACATTCGTCTGCATTCATTATGGAATATAATTTGTATGAATAATAATTTTTGTAAATAATTTGTACTGCGTGAATTTGTATAGAAGGTTTTGTGGTGGCCAAACGTACTCTAGTTACTGTATGATAATTTTTTTGTTAGGGAATCTATTTTTCGTGACTATTCTTTGCTTTAACTGCACATTTTGAAATTCTCTAGTGCTAAAAGCAGACTTTAAACAGTTGTTCTGATTACTGTAACTTAAAACGAATATTAATGGGTTGGTTGGTTGGTCGAGTTTTATGTCGCACTAGTGCTCCGCAATGGGAAAATGGCGACGGTCTGGGACCTCAACCTTAGAAGTGGTCGGGAGACATGCCGAATATTAATGGGAATTAGGTATTTTAAATATGTATGAAGTGTGGGTATTATTGAGATGAGATAACTGGTGTTCATATACAACAGCAATTAAAAGGATTCAAATTCCTCGTGTGTAGGCGAAATTTCCTGTTGACACAATTTATCTTTTTAGACTGCATTAAGATAATTAAATTAAAATATTTTTACATTCATAAAAAAACATGTTTCATATAGAATAAAACATAAAATACATTCGTCTTTCTCAGAAAAGAATTCGGATGTATTACGACTTGAGTACACTTCTAATTGCGTTATGTTTTTTCCATGCGGTGCTGAAACGGTAATATACAATTTGATGCGTACACAATTCATAAGTCTACCTAAAATACGCTGAATTAATTTTAAACAGTTGCCTATGTGAAAATTCTCTGAATATTTTCATTTTTTTTTTTTTTTTTAATAAGAACCTTAACCGTGTTTCTGTGTTCGGGACCATTCAGACCCAAAATAATAATACATAAATTTATTATTTTTTGTCGAATACTTATTTCAAAAAAAAAAAAAAAAAAAAAAAAAAAAAAAAAAATCTGACATTGACAGATTTTAATTTAGTGCCAGAGGCCTACTGCTAAACTTGCTAATATCGACAAATTCTTCTTTAGTTGATTCGTGACGAGCTAAATTCCATGATAAAGTTTTCATTAAATCAAACCAATGTGTTTCAGCTGCAGATACTGTAACAAATAACGTTGGAAGTCCAAACTGTCTTATAGCCGCAAAACAACGTTTTTCTCTTTTTCCCAATGAGGGGGAGGTGTGCCTTGGGGGGGACTCATGTCAAAGGTGTGCCTTGAGGGGGGACTCATGTCAAAGTTGTACCTTGGGGGGGACTCATGTCAAAGTTGGGCCTTGGGGGGACTCATATCAAAGTTGGGCCTGGGGAGGGGACTCATGTCAAAGTTGGGCCTTGGGGGGGACTCATGTCAAAGTTGTACCTTGGGGGGGACTCATGTCAAAGTTGGGCCTGGGGGGGACTCATGTCAAAGTTGTGCCTTGGGGGGACTTCATTCAATATATCCCCATTCAATAAACCGACTGAAATAGGCCCTTAGCACTATTAAGAGTGACGTATAAAAATTCGGCAACGCTGTAGCGACTGAAATAGGGGTACCTTGGGGGGACTCATGTCAAAGTTGGGCCTGGGGGGACTCATGTCAAAGTTGTGCCTTGGGGGGACTTCATTCAATAAATCCCCATTCAATAAACCGACTGAAATAGGCCCTTAGCACTAATTAAGAGTGACGTATAAAAATTCGACAACGCTGTACCGACTGAAATAGGGGTACCTTGGGGGGGACTCATGTCAAAGTTGGGCCTGGGGGGAGACTCATGTCAAAGTTGTGCCTTGGGGGGACTTCATTCAATAAATCCCCATTCAATAAACCGACTGAAATAGGCCTCTAGCACTAATTAAGAGTGACCTATAAAAATTCGACAACTGTACCGACTGAAATAGGCCTCTAGCACTAAAAAGAAAGAAATAAAGAAAAAGAAACAGTTACACTTTTGAACTTAAGGACAGATTTTAATTCTATATAAATGCTGGTGCAGTAATGAAACAGGAGGTTGAGGGGGCGGTAGACCCCCCACACACTAATTATCATATAAAACTCCTCCGAAACCTAATTTGAGTTGTTTTAACATAAGTTTAGATATCAGTTCTCGTTATCTTACCTCTTAATCTTCAACCTATATTTATAGTATTAAATTTCAGGGTGAGATAAAGTCATGTGAGTGACACACCAGATTATTTTAATTAGTATTTGTTTTCGTAAAATTATATTTAACTCTTTTTTTCTCTATCTAATAATTGCTAAAAATGCACTTACTTATTACTTTCCGAACACTATAGTGAGGAAAGTATTGTAATCATGTCAAAAATCTGAATTTGAGATTTTGATGTTTCTATATGTTTCGAGGTCCCCTGAGTCCGTTTTCACTATTTTTGCGATGATGTATGTATGTGTGTATGTATGTGTGTGTGGATGTGTGTGTGGATGTATGTGTGGATGTACGTGTGTGTGTATGTCTGCGAGTGAACACGCTAGCGTCTAAACGCTTTGTTCGAACAAGGAAAAAGTTGGTACGTATATTGTAAGTCATCATAGTACGAACCCTATTGATTTTGGTGAATCTAGCATTTATAGTTTTTTTACAGGGACACCAGGAAAAATTCTTTATCCTTATGGCCTACGAGGCCAAATTTTTAAAAGTGCGATAGCGTCTAAAAGCTTTATTAATCTGTACAAAGAATTTGTACTCATGTTATAGGTCACAGTTGCACGAACTGTATACATTTTGGTGAATTTAGCACCTACTGTTTTTTTACAGGGGCACAAAGAAAAATTCTTTATCATTATGGCCTATGGGGCCAAATTTTTAAAAGTGTGATAGCGTCTAAACGCCTTATTAATCTGAGCAAAAAATTCTTACACATGTTATAGGTCACAGTTTCAACAACTGTATAGATTTTGGTGAATTTAGCACTTACAGTTTTTTTACAGGGACACAAAGAAGAATTCTTTATCATTATGGCCTATGGGACCAAATTTTTAAAAATGCGATAGCATCTAAACACCTTATTCAATTGAGCTGAAAATTTATATGAATATTATAAATCACTGTTGCACTAACTATAAGCATTTTGGTGAATCTAGCGTTTATAGGTTTTTTACAGGGACGCAACGAAAAATTCTTTATCATTATGATCTATGGGCTCAAAGTTCAGTAGCGTTAAATAAAACATCGTGTAATATATGGAGAAAAATACTCAAACACTCTATTATGGTTTTCTCTCTTTTGTTTGTTTAACAGCTCCTCTTTCTTTACTTTATCTACAAAACTGTTAATTACTCAATGTTCGTAAATTCGAGTGGATTTTTTCCAGATTTTTTTTCAATTTCTCTTGCCCATAAGGTAGCGAAAGTATTGTTTTGGATCAAATTTTCAAAATGGAATTTTTGTTATATGTACACGTTTTGAGGTGCCCTGAATCCAAAAATCATGTTTTTAGCGTTTCGTTTGTGTGTGTGTTTGTTATCAGCATATCTCAAAAGAAAATTATAGCAGAAACCCCAAACTTAATATTCTAAATTTGTATCATAGGATGCTACACTAAACTTTTCGTTGAGATCAAGCAAATGGTTCGTTTACACGGACACCCAAGATAATTAAAACACATTGCGTCTATGGGGGAAATTGCAGGTAAGTAGAGTCTAACATCTATAGACTGCACTAAATTAAATGAATGCCTATAAACATGTTTCATCTAGTATAGAAATATATGGTATGGAAATCTATCATTGTTCGTTTACAGGGCAACACAAAAGAAGTAGATTATAGTGCGACAATGCTTGGAAATTGAAGAAAGTGTCTTTCAGGTTCTGTCGTGTGTTATTGATATAGGATAATATTTATGTGCACCATGTGGTGTGTACACAACCTTCAGAAGGTATACAGGGCTGCCAATATTTAGGCCATAATAATTTTTTCTTTTGTAAGTGAAAGTGCTTTACTATAATATTTTACCATGTACAGGAAGGCTGCTCAGGAATTGAAATTATTTCATAATAGCCATATGGTAATTACTGTAGTTTCTTAATTAAATATTCACCGCTTGTTTTTTTGTATATTTACACGTTTTGAGGCTTCCTAAATACCGAAGTCAAATTTTTCCGTTTGATCTTTGTCTGTGTCTCTTAGAGTAAATTAAAAACAAATAATTTCAGGCGATTCAAATGTTGTATTTTGAAGTTAGTACGTTCGTTATAGGAAAGTTTTTTCAAGATTGATACGTTTCAAGGAATGTTGCGTACGAAAGTTGTCTGGATAATTTCAAATGAACTTTTGAAGTTAATAACAGATTTGAATTCTATAGGTACATGTATAATATTCTAAATATAGGTACAACAATGAAACGGGTGTTAAAGAGGCGGTAGCTCCCCTCACACAGATTTATTTGTCAAATAAATCTGCTCGAAAGACTAATATGAATTGCTATAACATAAGTTTACATAACAGTACTCGTTATGTTACTCCTTAATCTTCAATCTGTATTTATACTATTAAATTTCAATGTAAGGGAAAGTCGAGTGAGTGACACACCAGGTTATTTAATTAAAAAATAAATTATTAAAAATTACAAGAATGTATTTTAGAAAACGTGTTTTCATTTAATGGTTTTTAATCTTCTAAATGTGAAAATGGAGATAAATAAATATATATATATATATATATATGCATTGGAAAATGAATAATTAAGGGAAAGAAAATTTTCCTAGACCAACATAGGCCTTGACTGTCGACGGGATTAGGTATTGTACGCTTTTAACTTCTCAAAATTTCATGGTTCAACTATTCATTTTTAAGGTATTGACAAGAGGTTTTTTTTTTTTTTTTTTTTTTTTTTTTTGAAAGATACTTATATTGAAAATTCTTTTTTTTTTTTTTTTTCGAATATATTTTTTAATTTAACGTTGAAAAATGAAAAATAAGTCACACCTCAAGCATCACAAGCATAAGTCAAGTTCCAATTTAATATCAAGTTGGTTACATTTTGTCCAATGGTTCATGAGACACAGCTTCCGCAAAATTTTGTATATATACACACATACTCCTCAGACACACAAGAATTTTCTAAAAATTGTGATACTGTTTTCATGACCTCTTAAAACATGTAAACTCATCGAATGTCGGAAGTCAGAATTTTTTCACGAATCCAGTACTTCTTATATATATACAGAAGAAAATAAAAATTACATTTTAGTCACAGTATATGAAGAATATAGTTTTTTTTATAACAAAATAATGTCTTTTATTATTATTTGGCAACATAAAAAAATGCAATGAAAACTAAAATAAATAATTAATATATTTACTTTCAAATAAAATTTTAAAAGAAACGTGTATTTCTTTTCTTTTTTTAGTGAATATTACGTTGTACAAAATACTATTTATCAGATTGTTTTGTAAAGTAAAGGAAGTTAAAAAGATAATTATGAAATTATATTAATTCCGATAATACTTTTAATAATATTTTTAACAATTAAAAATCTACTATTATAAGCAATGATTTCAATAAAATAATTTTATTTATAAAATAATACTATTACATTAATACAATATTAATATTAATATAATAATTATATTATATTTCCTTAAAGATTTTTTTTTTAAATGAAAAAAACTTTTGTCAGTCATTTCATTAAAGTAATTTTAATGTTTCATATTTTCTTTACATGATTTTTTTTTTTTTTTTAATGCTTAGAAAACCTTTAAAAATAAATAAATAAAATACAGACTATCTTTTTTGCGAAGAATTAATCAATTAAATGCCTTGAAAAATAAAAATAAAACATAAATGAAACATTTATAAGAACTATTTGTAGATTACGACCTTTGGAACATTGCCAGGAAGGCAATCACTTAGTGTAATTGACAACCATCTGAGACTTTCTAAATAAAATACTTCATCTTTTCCTTACTTTACAGCATTTCTTTTAGCATTTTCTTTAAATTTCGCTACCTTTTAGATTGAAACTCATTTCTTTGTTTTATGTCCTGTCACGAAGTTTTACTAAATATTATTAATTTTGTATGCAGTATGATAACAAAAAATTCTTCTCAAGAAAGAAAAAAATTATAATTGAAATGAAAAAAAAAAAAAAAAAAAAAAAAAAAAAAGGAAATAGTCCAATTTATTTAGTACTCTACTTGTAAAAGGGCAATATGCGTGGCATTTATACAGATACACACACACACACACACATAAATCCCATATATGTTTTAATATTCATATATATTTTAAAATAGGAAAGAAATTTTAACTGTATAAAAAGTAAGAAGGGAAAAGACAAGTTAACTTATTACACTACGTGTTAAAGTTCAATATGTTTGGCGCTTATACACACACTCATAGGAATCCCATGTTTGTGTTAATGCTCATATATATACATAATGACGGGCAAAACCTAAGGACGGATGTCAATAGATAAGCTATCTAGACTATTTTTCGAATATCTAAACAATTGCCTCGTGGATTTTGTTGATACTTCAGTGGTAAAAAGATAATGTGTTATAGCATACATCTTACAGCGAAATTTTTGTCTCTTGTTTTTGTTAAAAATTAACCAAAAATATATAATCTATGTGACCCCCTGTATAAAATAATGCTTGAAATTAGTTGTAGTTACAGTATTTAATTATGAGCTTTCATTTAATAATAGACATAATTTCATATGAGGATAGCACTTATATTAATGGAGATATAAAGTTTTCTTTAGCAACGTCGACGAGTTTTCGTTCGTTTTTTCTTCAAAACATGCAGGGTTTTAAAACTGAAACAATACCACTTTTAGAAAATACATAGACACAACATTACTACATTAGACACAACATATTCCAATCAGAATATAAAAATATCAGATATCTTATTAAGTATGAGAACTTTTATTAAATAAATTTTAACGTCCCGTTGGAAGAGCTAGAAAAATTCTTTTGCATAATTTATTAGCCAAATGTATAGAATAACTCTAAAAAAAATCTCCAAACAAACATCGTTAAATCTCAGAAAGATATCATCGGTAGAAAGGTTCATTTTAAAGTACTTTGAAAAAAGTGCAAACGCTAAGGGTTTTTAACCATATTTTAATTTTGCATTGACGAACATTCACGGATATAAGTGAAAGCACAATTTGATTTTCAGAAAATAAAATAAAATAAATAAACAAATAAAAACCATTTTTTTTTACTAAAGCACATTGTTTATAAAATTTTATAAAATTATAATGGTAACTACAAAATAGTAAATTAATATTCGAGATAATAAACTAACAGAAAAAGTATAGTAATTGTAAAATCAAAGAGAATAAAATGTATGATCAATATATTTGACTATAGGTACTAGAGATTACATAAAAAATATCTTTAGTAAAAGAAATCGTTTTTAAATATTTTTACCAAGTTTTTTAGAAGCTTTTTATATGAAATTGACTTTGTCACAGTCATATAAACTGTCAGGTCATCACTGTGCCTTCGTGTCACTCTAATAAACAAGACGCCTCTATTTTAAAGTAAATATAAGCCATTCCGTTCGTCGCTCCTTGGCGTAGTTGGTTAGAGCGTCAATCTAATAACGCGGTGGTCGTGAGTTCGATCCCCGAAGTTCTGGCGTGTTCATTTTTGCAGATAATTAGTAGAAAAGGTGTCATTTGATTAAAAATAAAATTCGTTGACTACACAGTATACTACGAATTTTTGAAGAGTTTTTTTAAGAAGATTTTTTTTTTCTTTTTTAGATATTAAAAAACACAAAACATTTTAGATATTAAAAAAGCACAAAATAAAAAATTTTAACTAAAAAATGCATAAATAAATATAATTCTTTTTAGAAGCTATTTATTGAAACTGGATTTCGTCATCGTGTCTTTGTGTCACACTGAAACAGACAACGCCTCCACTTTAACGAAAATGTTAGCGCCTTTTTTCGTCGCTTGTTAGCTCATTTGAATAGAGCGTCATGTTAATAACGCGAAGGTTTGAAGTTCGATCCTCGAAGGTCGAGGATCGAACTTCAAACTTTAAGAGGAACTTTATTGTAGATAATTAATAGGAAAGATGTTAAATGATAAAATAAAGATCCTTCGTTGTCTACACACTATCTCAAAAAAAATTTGATTAATTTTTTTTAAGAAGCTTCTTTTAGTTACTAAAACGCACAAAATAAAAACGTAATTAAAAAAAAGAAAGTCCGGAAGTTTTTATTGTGTAGCCATAAAAACAATTATATATATATATATATATATATATATATTCTGTCAAAGATATGCTATAAAAAATAAATAAAAGATTCAACAATAAGAAAATTGTTGAAAAAAAATATATAAATATTTAAAGAAAAATATAAATATTTCACTTTGCAAGAGATGACAAATTTTCAAAATTTTAAATACTTTAAAATCATTCGAGGACAATATTATTTTTATAAGTATCTGTAGGAAACTTTTAGCATGTTCTACGACTTTTCTTTACTGTTCTTTGATTTTTGGCTAGAGCGTATTGTGGGTTCGATTCTCCAAGAGCCTTATGTTAATTTTTGCAGATAAGTAATAGAAAAGGTGTCAATTAATGAAAAAAATTTTTCAAATTCTAAACAGAATACTTTGATTCATTTTTAGAAGCATTTTTATAACTAAAGTGCAGAAAATAATAATTTAAGTAAAAAAAAAAAAAAAAAAAAAAAAAACATTTTTTAACTGTCGACGTTTTTTATTGTGGAGCCCTGAAAAGCATAAAATAAAATTTTATTCTTGCAAAGACATGTTATAAGTAAATTATAGCTTCAACACTAAGAAAATTTTAGAGAAAAATATAGATATTTCTCATTTGCAGATGAAAATTTTTAAATATCCAAAATATTTTTAAAAGCTTTCGAGACTTTTGAAATTTATGGCTTAACAAATACTAATGACTATGACACTAATGACTATGACTAGACTTTAATGACTATGGATATAGGTCTCGGTAGCTTTTTAAAATATTTTGAAAATTTAAAAATTTTCATCTCTGGCAATAGTGAAATATCTATATTTTTCTCTAAAGTTTTCTTAGTGTTAAAACTTTCTATTATTTATATCATGTCTTTGTAAAAATAAATTTTTATTTTATGCTTTTCAGGGCTCCACAATAAAAAGCGTCTATAGTTAAAAAATGTTTTTTTTACTTAAATTTTATTTTGCAAAATACAAAGTGTGTATTCACTCATACTGTCCTTTGATTAAAAATGAAAATATAAGTAAAACCTCCTTAATGTTTTATACTTTTATAAAATATTTTTTTCTCTCGACGATATTTTTCTCAACTTTTATTTTATTTGCTTATAATTATTTTAGAGTTAGTCTAAACATTTGGCTAATAAATTATGCAAAAGAAATTTTGCGCCGTTAAAAATTATTTAGTAAAAATGCTCATATATCATCGCATACTTGATATTTTTTTTTATTCCGATTTCAAAATGTTGTGTCTAATGTTGTATATCATATTTTCTATAAGTGACATTGCTTTGATTTTAAAACTTTGTTTGTTATAAACAAAAAAAAGCATAAGAAAAATTGTCGATGTTATTAAAGAAACCGTTGTATGTTTATTAGTATAGGTGCAATTCTCATATAAATTTATATATATAATTAAACGAAGGCTCACACTCTTATACTACAGTTACAACTCTTTTCTAGCATTATTTATTTCAGGATAAACACAAACAGTGCCCGATTTAAGGCAGGGCATTCGGGGCATGTGCACTGGGCTCTCACACTCAGGAGGGCCTCCAAGAAATTCCATCATACATTAAAAAAAAAAAAAAAAAAAAAAAATAGCTATAATGAAAAATTTCCAAATTTTGCTATAATAATCGTTGTTTTTTTTTTTTTTTGTCAATGGATTGTTAAAATTTATGCTGCACTGTATTACTGAATATATATTTCTAATTGTATTACTGAACTGTTTTATAAATCGGCGGTATGATAATTCAAGGAAACTATCAGCAGATCGAAAAAATTGCAATATTTTCACAAAACGCAAATACAACTGCATACTACCGATACTGCATTCAAAACTCTTACTAAGGCTAACTAAATCCGAGGCACGCACTGCAGCGCAGAGATACATAGGCGCGGTGTACGTTGATCCGATACACAAGCATCAGATTTAGTAAAGCCTTACTCTGACCAATAAAATGAAAAGTGAAGTGAAGTAAAGAGAATTTTCGGACGCGTGATTCAAAAATATGCAGTTTGTTTTGTTTGTTGTAATATTAAAGTACGAAGAAAAGGGTCCCATTGAATATGAGTGCCCTGGGCCTCCAAGTGAGTAAATCGGTCCCTGAACACAAAGATTAAATATTTTGGTTTAATTTGTGACTGATACCTTGTTAGACTTCCGATAAAAACTGTTGGTGGAATATATGTCATATACTGTACTACATTTCCATAAATGACCGGACACTGTCGATTTCAGATTTTCTTTTTTCTTTTTTTTTTTTTTTTTTTTAAATATCTCAAAAATTACTGAACTGGTACTCATTTTGAAACTTCAGTGGTGTGAAGAACATGATTTTCATCATATATTTTTGTTAAATTTTGTGCCGAAAGTGATAGTGGGGCCAGTAAAAAATTAAAGAGAAATGAAAGTGTTTGTCATTACCCTGTAAAAAGGAATGCTTGAAATGCGATCTGGCGGTAGCATGTAATTATGGGATTCTGTTTCATTACCTCTTTAAATTTTTATGCCTCTACAGCATATAATCAGGGAGATATAAAGGTTTCGTTAAAAAATTTCAAAAAACATTTTCACTTTTTTAGCTATAACACGCAAGGTATTAAACCCAGTGCAAAGCTATTTTCAGAAAACTCAACATACAACATTAGACGCAGCTTACTTCAATCAGAATGAAACAATGTTAAATATATAATGAAATATGAGTATTTTTACTAAATAATTTCTAACTGCGTATGCGTAAGATTTAGGGAAATTTCATTTACATAATTTAATAGCCAAATGAGTTTAGCTACTTATATACACCCCTCTTCCCTCAAACAAGTATCATGTGAACTCAAAATGTTCTACGCCATAGATTGAACTGAATTTCAGCTGTTCTTAAAAATAAGAAACTGATAAGGGAGTTTTCTTAATATTTATTTACAATCATAGAAAACTGCATTACCATTCATTGAATCAAAATAAAAATGGGAGTAAAACCCCTCATAGTTTAGCTTTTTATCGAGAGACACTGAATAGCAGTTCATTCTATGGCGTATAACTTTTTGAGTTTGCACGATACTTGTTTGGGTTTTTATATAAGTAGCTCAATGCATTTGGCTACTAAATTATGCAAATAAAATTTCGCTAAATCTTACGCTTCCGCAGTTAAAAATTATTTAGTACAAATGCTCACATTTCATTAATATTTTTTAATATTTTTTTCATTATGATTGCTGTTAGATGTGTCTAATATTATATGTCGGGTTTCCCGTAAATAACTTTGCACTGGGTTTAATATATTGTGCGTTATAGCTAAAAAAGTGAAACCTTTATATCTCCCTGATTACGTGCGGTAGAGACTTAAAAATTTATACAGAGAATGAGAAAGAGTCCATAATCACATACTACAATCAGATTGTATTTCAAGCATTACTTTTTACGGGTGATGCCAAATACTTTCATTTTCTTTTTTAATTTTTTACTGATCCCCTTTCATTTTTGGCGCAAAACTTTGATTGAAGTACATGAGGTATAACATGTGTTTTACACTCCTGAAGTTTCAAGACGGTTTGTTTAGTACTTTTTGAGATATTTTTAAAAACGTCTGAAATCGAAAGTATCTGGTCATTTATGGAAAGGTAATGTATGTTCTTTTCTACCTAAAGTTTCAAAAGAATCCATGAAGTATTTGTTTAGATATTTGAAAAAAAATAAAAAAAAAGGTTTGGATATTTTAGCTAGTGTCATCCGTTCTTAGGTTTTGTCCACCAGTGTGTGTGTATGTATATATATTTACAGAGTGTCTTCTAAATTCCATCCCCACCCTTTCAACTGATGAACTGCTGTAGCTAGAGCGGTAAAAGTTGTGTCCAGTATAGTAAAGGGACTATGCACCTCTACATTGGACTAACGACCCTTGAGATTATTCAGGGTTTCTAGATTCGACAGCTTACAGCGTCACTTTGAGAGAAAATGAAAATACCGTTTCTATCTTGGAAAGAGTAAGAGAATAAGAAAATAAGTGAATTGTAACTTTATAGAGTATTACTGATTTTATGATAAAAGCCATCTTCTAAATATGAAACATAAAAGCAGAGAGCTTAAAACGCGCATTTGTTTGCTAGAAATTCTTTGAACAGTGACATTCCGAAACGATTTTAGAAAGAAAAATACAACTATCATCAAATATCTTTATTTACGATTTCAAACTTCTATTCCTCAGCTACAATGCACATTTGGAGCCGTGTAGGAAATTTACGTTGCAATTTTTGTAGCGTAGTGGGTGATACGATGCTAAAATCGAGAAAAACAAATGCGCGTTTTAAGCGTTCTGTTTTTAGCATTCGAATCTGCAAAGTGCGTTTCCTTACTAAAATGATACGGCTGTATAAATTTTTAATTAACAATTTCCCCCTTTGTCGTACCATTTTTTACACAGAAACGTTAATTTCACCACTTTTCAACAGATGGCGCTGTAAGCGGTAACATCTAAGAGTGCATAGCTACTACACTATACCAAGACACTAATTTTATGACTACAACCATTCAGCAGTTAAAAGGATACGAATGGACTTTACCTGACACCTTGTGTATAGTGGGCCCATTTATATATATATGCATTAAAACCTTAAAACACCATATAAGCATAACAGAAGGTGATGAGTAATTTTATCAGAAGTATTTATCTCCCTTGCTCTCTTTCTCTCTTTCTTATATATACATATATATATATATATATGTGTGTGTGTGTGTGTGTGTGTATGTATATATGTGTGTGTGTGCCTTTTTCAGTTTCATTTTATTATTCACTAATTCGTTAATTTGTTACATAGAAAAATGTTTGTGTATCTCATAGATAATTAGGAAAATATATGCTTAAAATGAAAATGTTATATATGCAGTTTGGTATAATTTTGCCAACAGATACTGAGATCCCAGTATACACAGAAGTTACATATTGGTATCTAAAATACAACATTTGTCCGAGACGCGAGATGTCATTTGCAATGCCAGCAATTCGTAACAATTATGTGTCGAAAGTATCCACTTAATCGATATCCTCACCGATACGTAAAATGATTATCGATCTGGTGTCAAGCACCTGACACAATTTCGTGTGTCCCCGATACTTTCGATACATAATCGATAAAAATATATGCGAGTTCCAACATCGGCGACACGGAACTGACATAAAAATGACGACATATTTTGGTTATTGTATAAGATATGATTTTTTTTTTTAAATGCTGGACCCCTTCTATTGAACGGCTGGCCTTTATTTTACCTAATCATAAATGCCTGTATACAAATTAGTATGATTTTTTGATACTACAAGTTAGCAGTTTTTTAGAATATAAAAATAAATAAATTAATAAATATATAGTGATAGTAGTGAAAAAATACAGAACCATAATAACGATACAATATCGGTAATATTTTGATTCTTTAAATCTGATGATAAAAAAATATGTCTGTGATATAAGGATAATATCTTGCATTCAGAACTTTAGTAGCATCTCGTAAAACTGTCAATTGTCGGAAATTTGTCTAATAACATTTATTTGATACTTATGCGTTACTGGGTAAAAATATCATATTTTCGGAACTGTAGAGACACCGCTTAGGCGTTATCATTTTATGTGTCAGGAAAAAAAAAAAGATATCTGAATGTTATATAACAAAATAGACATATCTGGCAAATTTGATACGTCTGATACCAGAACGTAAATCTTCCGATACTTATTTGTTTGCTGAGATGTAACCTAGCTGATGAAAAATTGCAGGAGGTGAATAAAATCGTCATAAGGACTAGATGTATTTTAAAACCGCCTTAAAATTACTGTAACATAAAATATTATAAATAAAATAAGTTTCTTTTTTTTTTTGAAAGAAATCAAAAATATTCTAATAGTTTTGGTAATTTCAAACGAGCAAAATTTTTACACATATTTGGGACCGTTTCCTGTGGTAGACACACACTTTTTTCCAGTTTTTATAAATTGCCTTTCAGTCTGTCCACTAGTGATATACTGAAAGATATTGCGCTTAAATTTTACTCCATTTTTATGAAATAAATTACTATATTCTTTTAAGGCTTTTAGAGACAATATAAATTCGTCCATTTAAAATAAAGACCCTGTAGAACTTGACAGCAGAGTTAGATGTTAAGAAATAAATACAACTTTTTTCGCTAAGTCAAAAATTAAAATTTTACTAAGAATTTCCCGGATGCCGCAGGGAATTAAAATTATGTGGTATAAAATATATCCCAAAGCCCCTCGAAGGGTTAAATATACTTTAAAATTAGTACTTTAGTTACAGATAAATTTTCGCGTAAAATTATTTTATTACCTTATAAAAGTATCTGGATAATATTTAACAATGTACTAGTGTTAGAGAAATCTAATGAAAACGTTCTGGTATTTAAGTAAAATTTTCTTAAATATATTTTCTTTAAAAATTTGTGCAGAAATTTGGATTAGATAAAAAAATATTATGTAAGAAATTTTAAATTCATATGTAATAAGTTTTAGTCTAACATGTAAATTTAAAAGATTTCAAAAATAAGTATTTCACAAAAAATTGTAAAATGTGAAAAAAAATGTTATCAAAAAATGAAGAATATGTTAGACTAACCACGTTCTGTGTCGGGCTTCTAGATTTTATGAGAAATTATTGCCTTATACATGCGAGCATATATATGTAAGGTAATTTTTAAAAGTACACATTTAAAGATAACTTTAATTTTTTTAAAAAATTTCGAATTTAATAAAAAGATTTTTTTTCTATGAAAACCTGAAATATTCAATTGGAAGAACCTTTGCTTACATATTATAAAATGAAAAGGCAGGACCGTCCTTGAGTTTAATTATAAACATTATTTTTCTTTATCTTTTAACTGAATTTAGGGATTTTTGAATTGTGAATTCATAATCCCTATTTATAGCCATTTTTACTTTCTCTTACCCATAAGGTAGAGAAAGTATTGTTTTTGGGTCAAATATTCGAACGCGAGATTTTGTTATATTTACACGTTTTGAGGTCCCCTGAATACGAAAATCATGTTTTTAGCAAATGGTCTGTGTGTATGTCTGTGTGTCTGTATGTCTGTGTGTGTGTCTGTGTGTGTGTCTGTATGTCTGTGTGTGTGTCTGTCTGTTATCAGCATATCTCAAAAACAAATTATCGCAGAAAGTTCAAACTTGGTATTCTAAATGTGTATCATATACGGATGCTACAGTAAGCTTTTCGTTAAGATCAAGCAAATGGTTCGTGTACAGGGACAATCAAGAGAATTCTAATACATTACGTCTATGGGGAAAATTGCAGGTAAGTAGAGTTTAACTTCTATAGACTGCACTAAACCAAATGAAACGAATATATATTTTTTGTAATAGAGATAGTTAACTGGGAAAAAAAAATTGTGTATGTAGGAGCCTCGCATCCCCCCCTGGGGGGGGGGAAGTCCCCCCTCGAGGGGAGTAAATTTTCATGATGGGTATCGTTCAAAAGAGCTCGCTAATACCTTTAAAACGAATGGTTGAACCATCGATCTGCGATAATTTAAAACAAAGTTATGGATTTTTTTTACTTTTAACGAAAAAAAACTTTTTTTTTTTTTTTAAATATTGAGAATAAAATGGACTTTTTTTTTTTATTTGGTGTTATACTACTTCTCTAAGGTGGAAATCGTCTGCATTATCATAAAAGATAATTTTTTTAAATAATAATTTTAATAAATTATTTTTTAAAAACTGAATTATTTTTTAATAACCGAATTAAATTCTATATAAATGTAGGTGCATTAATGAAACGGGGGGTTGAGGGGGGCGGTAGCCCCCCTCATACAGAACTCATTATCATATGAAACTCTTCAGAAGCCTAATATGAATTGTTTAACACAGGTTTACATAACAGTACTCGTTATCTTACCTTTTAATCTGCAACCTGTATTTATAGTATTAAATTTCCGGGTAAGCGAAAGTCGTGTGAGTGACACACCAGATTATTTCTTTTGTCAAAGTTAGTTAAAAAATAGCGGTTTAAGAAAAATAAAACCTTTTAATGAATATTTTAGAGAATTAAACGCTCAAAAACTTTAAAATAGCTATGCAATAAATAAATAAATATCATTTTAATTAATAAAAAAAAAATCTCGATCCAATCTCTAATTTTCAACTGAATTTTAAAATGTTTACCTGTGTACTCAAAATCCCCCTTTATACCATTTTTAAAATTTTTTTGTAGAAATCGGTTAAAAACTCACGATTTTTAAAATTACGTACAATTTTTAATTTTTCATCTGAGTAAAAAGTATGTAATATATGCTTTACGGAAAATTTTTGATTTTTAATTTCAATTTTGCCAATGTAATGAGATTAAGTTGAGAATTAATTTAAAATCAAATTAAGATAAATTTTAAACAATCAATTATTTTACATAAAAAATGTTTGAATGGTTTTTAAATATATAATGTGTTTACAAGTGCGCAGTTTAATTAAAATAGTTTCTCTTTTTTTTTTCTTTTTTTTTTTTCTCATTTTGTTAATTTATCTTTTCTTAACAAATACATCAATGTGCTGATATATTTATCCAAATGTTACGTCAACGACACAGCATTTTTTGGCCACACAACAGCATCAAATCTATGACTGGAGTATTTGTGACATATATTGACGTCATTGTTGTGTCTCTGCCAACTATACTACAACTGGTTTCATTTTAACAAGACACTGCTGTTAGGATTTCAAGATAGAATCTACTTATACGACAACTCATTCATCAAATTTTTAACATTATTATAATTAATATATATATATATTTAATTTATGAAAAGGAAATAATCTTAGTCACGGAAATTAAGCTAAAAATTGTATGGAAAAACAATGATTTTTAGTATATTCTATTGTCATTATTATTAAACTCATCTGTTCATGCGTTATCTCAAAATAATAATCCATATTGACATATAAATTTAAATTTCCGTATAATGTTCGATAGGATTAACAAAATATAGACTAGTACAATATAAAATAAGTTTGATTAGTTATTATCTCACAGCAATATACAGCAAAACAAATGCAAACTAGTATACTTTAACCAACACAAAACTTTCTTATATATCATTCAAAAATCGTTATTGGTTGGAAATCTAAGTACAACCTTAATAGCGCTGCAAAGCCGGTAAGCGCTCAAATTCCATTAGAATAGTTTTCGATAAAACAAACTTTTTTTAAAGTTTGGTGCACTCAAACACGGTAGAAACTGAAATATAGCATTTCCGTAAATGGTGTTTCGAGAAATGTTTCGCATCAGATCTGGATTTCGGTCTATATGTACTCTATGCACTATTTATATGCACTATTTCAGCGTATTATTTCCTATTACGCCGTCTTATGTATCACGTTTGGTGCATTTATACACTATACAAGTTGAGATATAGTTTTCTCGTACACCGAAAAATTACAGAAATGTAAAGTCACCTATCAACTGATATGCGTTCAGGTTGAGCCAGCGTAGTTTTTCATAATATGCATCTTAAATTCATAATATAAATCAAGTTTGATGCATTGCTTCAGAACTTATATGCGATTTTCTGTAAGTGGTAAAAAATGCAGCATTGTCGCTACTACTCTCACATGATATGCAATCAAATTTAATCAGCATAGTTTTCTATACTAACTGTCCCATACTTCAAGTTTGATGCAAATATACTTGATGGAAGCTGAGATATAGTCTTACTGTGAAGAATAAAATTGCGGCATAGTAAAGCCACTTGCAACTAACTATAATTTTTTCTGAAATTATGCACGCTAGTCCTTGATATAGGGTTGTCACAAAAGTTTTGTCACACACACAGACAGACATCATTCCAAAAATGATCTAAGCATATTTAATAAATCTTAAAACGTATAAAATTATTAAAAACCAGATGTAGAATTTTTTACGAATATTGTACATCATTCTTAGGAATATAGAAAAAAGAAAGAAAAAATATGTAATTCAAAAATTTAATCACTTAGTAGGAAATTATATATTACTCTTTTTCTGAAATTTTTAATTAGTTATTCACTTTATTTCATTATTATTATTATTATTATTATTATTATTATTATTATTTATCTTTTTATCTTTTTATTTTTTGCATTTTTTGCATTTTTAAAGAAAGTTAATTAGCTTCTTTGAATTAATTAATTAAGCGTGTATAGATAAAAATAAAAGCCAAAATCTTAACAATTTGATTCAGTTTTGTTTCAAATCGATAAATGTTTAAAAAGGAATTCATTTTGTGACTCCATAAGAATATGTACTAGTCACCTAATATAAATAAGCTTGCTTATTTAAGCGTTGCATACTTTAATTTTCACTTAATCATATATATGGTAGAGAAAATATTGTTTTTGGGTCAAATATTCGAAATTGAGTTTTTGTTATATTTACACGTTTTAAGGTTCCCTGAATTATGTTTTTAGTGGTTGGTCTGTCTGTGTGTCTGTATGTCTGTTTCAGCATATATCAAGAACAAATAGCAGCAGGAAGTCCAAACTCGGTATTATAAGTTTGTATCATATAAGGATGCTACACTAAACGTTTCGCTGAGATTAAGAAAATGGTTTGTGTACAGGGACATTCAATAGAATTCATATGCTATGGGAAAATTTTCTGGTAAATAGAGCATAACATATGTAGGTTACCTTAAACAAAATGCACTATTTTATGTTTCTGCAGGATGAAAAGTTATACCATTAATTATGATATTAGGACAAGAAGTTGTTTTTTCATTTTTTACATACTTTAATGAAAGACAAATTAACGTTTACAAATAGCATAGATATACTACACAAACGATTTAATTTTAAAAACTGATCTGTTTTAGCGTGAACACAGGTATCGGGGATTAAACAGATCATTGATTGGATGATACAGTGATTTTGGAGCCAACATTTATCGTTTGATTTATGTGTCTTTTCTAAACATTTGGATCTACTTGAATTTTGTAATGTAATGTGCATTCTCTAGCAATTATTGTACCTATTTTTAATTTTTCTCCTGGAGTATACATGCGTATAGCAACATTTTGATTTATTTCAGTTTCTCTAACTTTTTTAGTGTTAAAATCATTTTTATGTGCTTATTTTCAACGTAATTCTTTACATTTGGTAAGAGCAAATCTAGTTTTTGTCTGATATTTATTTTGAAAAATAATGATGCCGGACTTTTCCCCCGTCATATTATGAGGCATTATTCGGTATTGTAACAAAAACTCGTTTAACTTAAATTGTAGATGTCCTGGTTCAGAGCTTAAAGAATTAAATTCTTTTTTTATTGTCTCTGTGTAGCTTTCTACCTGGCAATTAGTGAGGGATTGATATGGTGATTTTAAGATGTGTTTTATACCTTTACTTTTTGAAAATATTTGAATTGCTACGATGTCAATTGTGGCCCATTAGCAGATACAAGGGGCACAGGATGGCCATGTCTAGCAAAAAGAGAGGAAATGCAGCTTATTGTACTATCTGTAGTTTTACTTGGAACGATGAATACTTCTGGCCATTTAGTATGAGTATCTACAACAATTAAAAACTTTTTTTTTTTCCATAATTGGATCAAAATAGTCAATGTGTATTCTTTGCCACTGTGTTGTTGGACATTTCCTATGATATGTTTAATTTTTATGCAAAGAGAACAATTATTTGCCAACTCCTAAATGTCTTTGTCTGTAACTGGCCACCATACAAAACTATGTGCCAGTGCTTTTATTTTTACTATATCAAAATGGCTAAAATGTAAATCTTGTAAAACTGTTTCGCTTTAAGTTATTGGAATTACAACACGATTTGCTTTTAGTATACAATTATTTAGCAAGGATAAGTCTTTTTGTTTGTGGCCAAAAAGCAAATTATTTGGCATTTTCGTACCTGAGATTAAATGATGATTTTATTCTTTTAGTACGGGATAATGCTTAAAGCTTGCACATAACATTTTTGTGTTTTATGGTAAGGTATGGATCTGATGGATAAATAAACTATCAGCTTCATCACTGTTTCCAATTAAATTTGGCAATAAATTTGGTGACAATTTTTTTGATGTTGTAGGATCGGACAACGGCAATACTAAATATTCACTACGAAATAGAAGACGTGACAGAGTATCAGCATTTACATGCTCTGTGTACTTTTTATAACTAATGTCATATAGGAAAGTTTATAAGTATAACGCATATATTTGAATTCTAGCTGCCGAAAGTACTGGAATATTTTTTGTGGGTGAATCCCAAACAAGTATCGTGTATATTCAAATAGCTGTACACTGTAAATGGAAGCATCTTAAATTCAGACAGAAGTGTGTCTGAAATGTCAATTCAGACACATAAATGTCTGAAACACTAACGCATGCAAAATTTCAGACGCATGTGCTGTCTTAAATTGAGACACGTAAGTGTCTGTTTTATAAATGAGCTCAGATAAGTGTCTGAATAAGGTCGATATGTCTGAAATTAAGACATATAACATTTTCAGACAGATAAAATTTCAGAGATTATACAATTTATGCACTTAAAAATTCAGATATTACAAATTTCAGACACTTAGAATTTCAGACATTTGTATTACTTAACAAATTTTCCATATGGAATCTACTTTAAGCAGCATGCATATCCTGTTTTAACATTTTTTTAAACAAATAAATTTAACCTTGTTTTATGTAATATAAGTAGTTTACTTATTTAAAATACTTAAACACGGATCTTATTCTGTTAAAAATAAAAAAACAAAGTTAATTTTTATTTAAAATTCTCACATGTAATAAATCAAACAAATATTATGATAAACGAAGCATGTATGTTTTTTCAGCTAAACAATCTTAAACAATTTGTGCATAATTGATTTTTTTTCGAGTTTTAAAAATTATTTTATGTTTCCCTACACTTCAAAATGTAAAAGTGCATTTTTTTTTTTTTTTTTTTTTTTTTGGTTTCATGTATATAGTTTATTTTCTTACAAATACCAGTTAAAAAAAAAAAAAAAAATCGTTTAAAATCCATAGGTTACTATTTTTTCATATTTATTACGCATTTAAAAAAAAAAAAAAAAAAAAAAAAAAACTCTAAACCTCTACACATGAAATTTCAGATAATATGTATTAAGCTTTACTTCTTATGAACAGTTTTATTGCAAAAACATAAAACTTCAATTCGTTTTACGGATACTAGAATATATATCATTATACAAGCAGAGTACAGCGTGAGCACCGATGGCTTGATTGGGAAGACACTCGACTCTGAATCCATTGGTTGTGAGTTCGATTCCCGCCGGGGGCAACGGGGATTATTATTGTAAAAATTATTAATATATATATTCTCTGCTCTAGGAGATTCTAAAATATATTTCTCACAGGTATACAGTATAAAACGCATCTTTTTATTTATGAAAAATATTCACTTTAGACAGGATCAAAGATGGCGGAATTTCAGACGTTTCGAGCGTGAAACGATGTGCCTTTTAAGACACTTTTTAGCATCTTAAAATTGAACACCCGTTTCAGACACAATTGTGTCTGAATTTCAGACACTTGTATTTACAGTGTACGTGATAGAGTGAACGGCTATTTAGTTCCTCTAGGAAAAAAAAACAGCTAAACTATAAGGGGTTTTACGCACATTTTTATTTTAATTCAGTTAACTGTGATATGGGGTTCGTTGATTGTAAATAAATATTGAGAAAATTACTTTATTATTTTCCTTATTTTTTAGAAGAACTGAAATTCAGTTCATTCTATCGCGTACATTTTTTTGACTTTACATGACATTTGTATAAGGTTTTCATACAAGCAGCTCAATACTATTTGCTATTACGTTATGCAACAGAAATTTCGTTAAGAAATGCACATGCGTAGTTAAAATTATTTGTAAAAATGATCATATTTCCTTAGGTATTTTATAATTTTGTATCCTGAATGAAGTACGTTGTATCTAACGTAGTATGTCAAGTTTCACGAAAATGACATTGTACTGGGTTTCATAACTTGTCTGTTATAGCTAAAAAGGTGATTTTTTTTTTTTGCAATTTTTTAAAGAAACCGTTATATTTCCTTAAACATATGTGTTAATCTCATAAAAGTTTATGCACATAATAAGAAGGAACCTCATAATCAATGCTGCAACTAGATCGTTTTTCAAGCATTACTTTTTACAGGGGAATCTCAATCATTTAAATTTATATTTAACTTTTTACTCGTTCCCCTTTTGCTTTCGGGGCAAAACTTTCACTGAAATGTATGAGATATAACATTTTTTTCATACTCTTGATGTTTCAAGATGATTCGTCTAGTAATTATTGAGATATTAGACAAAATGTCTAAAATTGAAAGTGCTCAGCCATTTATGGAAAGATAGTGTACATTAGTAATAAGCAAAAAGCTTTGTATGAACTCCATAAAATGCAACAAATTTGCAGCAATTGTCTACGGTTAAAAAAAAAAAAAACACGACCATTCGTTAAGCGAACAAAGTAGGTACGAGTGCTTCAATCAAAGCGGCCACGCAACCGACAGAATTGTTACGAGTTTATTGCATTCTATTGTGTTTGTTCAAAGTTTTGTATTTATCTTTAAAACGCCAGTTCTGCGGTGCTTTCTCATTATAGTGTACATTAGTGCCTATTATCTTTTGGTGAAAATCGCTCAACAGGTCGTCCATTTATTCAAGGAAAGACTATACCAGAGTTATTTCTAATACATAGTTATTTCTTAAAGATGTTTTCCAAGAACATTTTAATGCAAAAAAAAAGTTTTACAGTAATTTGAATAAATAGACTATTTTTTAAAATAAATATATATGTAACTTCATTAAAGTTATCATTCGTTTTTTATAGTTATTATTTAACCCTTTCTTAAAAAAGAAATTAATATAGTAATAATTATTATTTGATTTTAAAACATCTGTTTAGCTTAGATAACGTTTTATTACTGTTTCACATTTAAAACAAAAAAAAAAATTATTGGAAAAGAAAATTTTACACCGTATAACGTATGAAACATCAGATTTAATGACATTGTTGTAATTATAATTATTCATTAAAGAATAATTTTTTAAATACCTACATTAAATATCTCATGAAAAAAATTGTAGAAAGCTTAATATTTAAATTTACCTTTAATAAATATTCTAGTATATTCTATTATTACGCATTAATTTAAAATATAAAATTTAAGTTTCTTTTAAAAAAGACAAAGCAAAGTAAAATTTCTTTAAACTGAGTAATAAAAGTACAAACATTTTGCATTTCAAATATGCAAATGAAAATATTATGCAAATAAATCAAACTAATGCAATTACTTATAATGAAACGTTGGAACTCAAAATATATTCCTTCCCGGTGCTCTATTTAATAAATCTATTCTAAAAATAGGTACTCTGGATCTCTGCCAAAAGTGCAAATACTTTGTTAAATTAAGAACGTCGAAGGCATACGTTTATAAATTTCCATGTCTGCTTAATATTTCAACGGTTTTTTTAAGTTTCTTTTTCTAATTCTCAGTAGCATGAAATGTTTTGCAGAAAATCAATCTCAGTTTCTGCATCTTTCTTTCTTTTTTTCCCTAAGAAAAGACTTTAGTTGAATATTTTGACGAGTCTTAGTTCTCCCCTTTTAAAAAGAAAATAACATAGTTAAACGAAAGCGAAAATCAAAAAAGAAAAGTGTGGAAGGGAATAATTTTACTGAGTTAAATTTATGCATGTTATTTAAATTTCCTGTTTGAATATTCTGTAACGATTACTTATTCTTTCTTTTTTGAGTGGTAGTTTAAAAATTTCCGTGCTAATTTTAAACACTGCTGTGTATATGTAAGGTGGACAAAAGAACACACGAGGATACATAAAATTAAGAATTAATTTATGATATAAAAGATATATTGTTTCGTTTTTATTTGTTTAAATCTGCCTATTTAAATTTTTGGTTGATTTATTACTTCCATTACCCTACTACCGTAGGTAATGGAAGTACTGTATTCGGTCTGGAAATTCGATATCGGGTTTTCACCTGATTTACACGTTTGAAGGTCCCCTGAGTCCAAAAAAGTGGTTTTTGGCAATTGGTCAGTGTGTATGTATGTGTGTGTGTGTATGTATGTATGTATGTGGAGAATCTTCTGGCTATTATAGCTCAGAAACTAATAAAGATAGAGCTACGAAACTTTAGAATTGAAATACGTCTGGTGTACAGATGAAATTTCCAAATTTTGGTGAAAATTGAAAAACCGGAAGTGGGACCGTAAGTCCGTATCTCAAAAACGGCTCTAACGATTTTCTTCAAACTTGCTATATAAACACTCTATTAGATGTCCTTTCGAATGATATAGTTGGTTAGTGCAGGAAAATTGATAGGCGTCCTGTATAAATAGCTCAATTTCAGGCCTCGCAAAGGCGTTCCTTTAAAAACGGTTCTACGTATTTTTTTCAAACTCGCCATTTTAACTCACATTTAAATATGCTTTTGTATGTAATTATTGTTTTCCTGTCAATAATTCAGTTTAACCGGAAGTGGGACCGTAAGCCCGTATCTCAAAAACGGCACTAACGATTTTCTTCAAATTTGCTATATAAACACTCTATTAGATGTCCTTTCGAATGATATAGTTGGTTAGTTCAGGAAAATGGATAGGCGTCCTGTATAAATAGCTCAATTTCAGGTCTCCCAAGAGCGTTCCTTTAAAAACAGCTGTACGGATTTTTTTCAAATTCGCCATATTAACTCACTTTTAAATATCCTTTTGTATGTAATTATTGTTTTCCTGTCAATAATTGATTTTTTGTAAAAGTTGGTATCTCAAAAACGGCTCTAACGATTTTCTTTTTAGGTCACTTTTATGTTTTCTGATCACATTATCTCTCAAAAATGCATATAATACGTGCAATAGTGGGTAATGGAAGTCGTGTGGTTGTTTCACACCAGATTTTTTTTATTATCATTTTGAAGAAATTTATCGTTTATTTCTTCTTCTGTATTATAAATAAAACAGAAAAATATTAATAGATAGAAATGTGAAAGAGTTATACTTTTTATGTTAATTGAAGCACGTAAAATAAATTTATTATTAAAATTACTTTAACCCTCAGTTGGAGGGGCGGGTGTATGGTACAATTTTAGACGGGCGGCCTATAAAGTACGCCAGGTCGTTTTCGAGCCACTGAATGATGTTTGAAACTATTTAACCTTGTACATTACATTAATAAAGTGTATTGTCATAGTAAAAATGATATAATAAAAAGAATATTAGATAAAAAGCAGGAAAGATGGATAAAAATGATATAATAAAAAGAATATCAGAAAAAATCATGGTATTGGCGTACCCTGTACGCCGGTGCCTCCATTCCAGGGTTAGTAAGCATTTATGGGAAATAATATAGCATTTCTTACAGCTTTTTAAACACTGTACATTGTACAGTGCCAGCAAAAAAAAATGTTTACACTTGAGCGGCAAGAAAAAAACTTTACATGTTCAATTGCCGTTCCCGCCATAAAAATGTGTCAAACCCCAGTGATGACAGTGTTGATAGGATAGGGAGAGGTCGTCTGTGATCGACAACACCACGTGTCATCACTGGGGTTCGACACATTTTTATGGTGGGAACGGCAACTGACATGTAAAGTTTTTTTTGTCGGCACTGTATGTTAACCAGAACATCGAAATTAAAATTGTATAAATTTCAGAGTTAATTTGGGATGCAGAAGATGTTTTATTTATTGTTATATTAGATATTAATAGAATATATTGTACCTAATAAAGTCATAGAATACCAAGGTTTAACATTCACCGCTTCCAGTATAAGAAATCGAAAGCTACGTTGCTAGCAAAGTTCACTTAATATTTCAGGATTCATGATACAGTAGATACGTAGTTGGGAGTTTACTAATCGCAAATGATACTCAACTTACTTCTATTTTCAATAGTTATCGTATTTAATAGTTATATGTGTTTAACAGTTATATAACTATTTCAATAGTTTCTATAACAATAATTTTATGCTCTTTAAGAAAAAGTTCTGATATAATTCTGTCCCCCAGCTTCTACTTCCAAATTTAATGATAAATCTAAAATAGAATTCGCATCTAACGCCAGATATATTACTGTTAAACGTAGTAGAAAAATGTAACTTATTGAGAAAATTGGTATAATTTCTGGTCAATGTAATTTTACTGCAACCTCGAAGGTACACTTCTCGAAAATCTTCCTGGATTCCATGTAGAAGCCTATAAAAGGATATTCCTAGAAGCTAATAAAGAGATTGTTGATAAATTAGAGAAGGTGGAAGCTCAACCGTATCTCATGATTGTGAAACCATCCATTTTATTTAAAGCTATTATCGAGAAACTAACATTGCACCCCAATGTTTTGAATACCAAAGATGCTCTAATTAAATTAAATTTGAATGTGCTTAAAGTTTACCGGTTAATCTTAATATAAATAAAAGTCATTCTATGTATTGTCGGCATATCTTAAATCTCCTCCTAAACTAATCAGTCCATTTCAATGAAACTTCACAAGGTTACTGCTCTGATGGTTTTCCATTTCTAGCGCATGCACAATGGGAGGGCTGAGGAAAAAATCCTTTCGAAAAATCACATTTTTGTATGATCTCTGTACTAATAATGCAAACAGAAATTTCAAATTCAATACGTAGTTTGAATTTATTGTACACATTCTACCTAACTAGATGTTTAAAAAAATTCGAAATAAAGAAGTGGTGCATTGATTAATAAACTGTCTAAAATTACGCTTTAGTCAAAAGTTCTGGCATGCGATTTAAACATTTTACTGAAAATACGTCAGAATGTTGTAGTATTTTAATATAATTAAAATCAAAATAATTTTTAGAACATGTTAAAATGGCTTCAGTTTCAGAAAAATCGTCAGAATGATGTATTATCGTCTCCCGAACTGTTTCTAGGTAGGGTTATGAGAATATCCTATGTCTTCCCTTTCCCTTTGTAAAATTAAATCATTGCTCCCTTGAAGTACTTTTTCTATGTTCTATTTCATATTAGTTTTTCTTTCCGGATTCCGAAGATGCGTGACTGTTTTCATAGGTGGTTCTCAGGAACCCTCTCTGATCGTCTAATCATGGATTAATTATAATCCTATTACAAAACGTCAATTATGCTATCATAGAAAATATATAATGAAAAAAAAGGGCTCTATTTACATTTTTTAGTCAATGGGATAAATACTTATTAATTCGATATACTTGTGAAAACGTACTTTTTACACTCATGTCCATAAATCTATATATTAATTTGAAACAGGTTTTGGCTGTCTCTACTATATTGAGAGAACTACTTGGTGTAAAAATTTGGTTGAGGTGTCTAAAAAAAGGTCTTGGTCTGTAGATGTGCTATGAGAAGAGAAAAATAAAAAAAAGTCGAACGGTTTCCTCCCCGGGGGGAAAACCGTTTCCTCTCTGGGGGAAACGGGTGGGAAACCGTTTCCCACCCGTTTCGGGTTAAAAACACGTTTACGAGCTTAACTAAGCTTCAAATTACTTCACGGTGAAGAAATTGTACATATGGGGACTAGAGTCGAATACTAAAAAATCAATATCTGCGAATTTGGAATTTTCGATTTTAAAGGGGGAAAAAAGGGGGAAAGTAGATTTGGAGGGGAGGGGAAAGGGGAAAATTAGTTTGAGAGGGAAATCCGTTCTAGACCCACACATGTAGCACCTCATTTTAAAGGTCTTGAAATTTCATGTCGATTGAGTATGTTTGTATACAGTATAGTGCGACCCCTGGTGGTGAAAAATGGAACTAAGTGATTTTGCTGTAGACCCTATCATGTTACATCTTATTTTAAAGGTCTTGGTATTTCCTGAGCGTTGGTGATGTTCGTACAGAACACAGTGTGCCCCTGGTGGTGGAAAGTGCAACTAAAGGATTTTGCAGTTGACACCACCATGTGACACCTTATTTGAAAGGTCTTGGAAATTCAAGGAGATTGGTGATGTTCGTATACAACATACTGCGCTCCCTGTTGGAGGAAAGTGGATTTTGCAGTGCGTGCGTAGCATGCCTGCTATACGGTGCCGCAGCCACAGGCAGCGGTAACACGAGTCAGATGTTCTTTCGGTTCAAGGTTAATTTTTGAGAATTTTTTCATGTTAATAGCGGCCTGCATATACGTGCCACAGGCACTGGGATACGAACCCGAGTTCCGTTCTGTTTGAAGTAATTTTTTTTTTTTGTTACAGATGATGATTATTATTATATATATATATATATATATATATTTTTTTTTTTGTGATGTTTTCATTTCAAAATAAAAATTCAAACAAAATCGAGTTAAAGATATAAAACCATACAAATTTAAGTTGCATTTAAGGTTATTATCATGGGCCCGGGCAACACCGGGCGGGTCCATTCGGTTGCAGATTAATTTTTGGGAATTTTTTTATATGTTATTAGCGGCTCACGTATGTGCTGCCGCAGACACCGGTGTCACAAAACTGAGTTTCGTTCGGTTCAAGGTAATTTTTTTGTTACAGCTGATTATTTTTTTCGCGATGCCTTTATTTAAAAATAGAAATTCAAACAAAATCGAGTTAAAGATATAAAATCATACAAATTTAAGGTTCAATTAAGGTTATTATCATGGGTCCGGGCAACGCCGGGCGGGTCAGCTAACATGTAGCCTTAGTATTAAAAGAAACAGAAAATAAAAGATAGCAACTGTTTTATTTGGAGTCAGTTCGACGTCACATTGATAGTACTTTGTAGAAAGTGATGTCATATATAGTATTTCAATTTATAACCATTTTTCCGAATTTTTTTTTTTTTTTTTAAGTGAAATGTTGTAAATTATATTAGATGTTTTAACTTGAAATACATTTAAATAATGATACGACGATTTTTGAAACATTACGGTCAATAAAGTGACCGTCGAAGTCGACGGGTTCCAGCTAGTTAATGATAATTCAGATTCACACTGAAATCGAACTTTAATGCAAAAATTTCACCTGTAGAAATACCACACACATCTTTAAGAATAATATGCAAATTATAAGAAGCCATCAGATGACGCCGATATGATGTTACAATGACGAAAGTGTAAGAAGGGGGTAGATAAGGAATAGGAGGAAAAAAGGAAAGTGGTTCACAAGCGTTCTGTGTGCCGCTCAGTGCCGCAACTGAATAGTTATGACACAGAGGACGCATGCAGATTATTTTTTATGTGGTAGAATTATCGGCCGACTAGAATGTGGGCGTACTCAGATAGAAGTATCGGGGAAACTTAGAATCGGCCAAAGTGTCATCTCTAGGCTTTGGCTACGATTCCAAAATGATGGAAATGCCAGTCGACGTTACAGTACTGGTCGGCGACGAGTTACAATTCCGAATGACCACCGGTATTTAGTAGTAACTGCCAAAATAAGCAGATAAAGCACAGCATCAGACCTGTCTCGTCAGCTGTCTGCAGCCACGAAAGCCACAACGGATGCCTACAATCTGAAGTTATCACTCGCATGGAATGGCCATCTCACCTGACTAGAATCCGATAGAGAATGTGTAGGACATGATTTTCCGACGAGTTGTAGTCCGTCAACCACCTCCTACATGTGTACCGGAACTTCGGAGAGCATTGCTTACTGAGTAGAGTAACCTTCCCCAAGATAAGATCAATAATTTAATACTCAGCATTCCTAGGCGTTGTAAGGACTGTATTTCATCATCTGAGAGACATACAATGTATTAATCATCATACCAACCATGTAATGTTAAGTTTTTGTAAGGGAGATATTTTTTGAAATTGCTTCAGGGAGCAAAAATCGTACTTTTAATAAATGGTATCCTACATAAACCACCTTTTTTTGTTCGTGATCTTTTGTTTAATAAAGGACTTTATGAATATGTCATGCTTGTTTTGTTTCTGAACCTTTATTTGCCTCAGCTAGCATTATTACTTTCTTCTATATGTAATATAGAGAAAGTATTGGATTCGCGAAAATTTTTGACCTCCGTTTTTTGATGGATTTACATGTTTTGGGATGTCTAGATTACGAATTAATAGTTTTTAGAAAATGTCTGTCTGTCTGTATCATTTTTCTCTGGACGCTGTATCTCACGAACCATTGAATGAAATTTAACCAAACTTGGTATTTAGTTGGTCCCCGACATAAACTAGTGCTGATTATATTTGGGGATCAATAGCTCAACAGGTGGCGCTGTGATAGCATTTTATCTAAATTTTTAACATGGCAGTATAAGACAAAAATTCGTATAAATGTGCATAATAAGAGTTATTTTAAACTTGTGATTGTAAAATTAATATGAATTATTAATAATAGTAGTATGTAACTAGGAAAAAAAATTTTGTGCATGGGGGGGCATCGCTTCCCCCCTAGGGGGAAATACCCCCCAGGGGGGGTAAATTTTCACAATGGGTATCTTTTGAAAGATCTCGTTGATAATAGTAGTAGTTAACTAGGAAAAAAATTTTGTGCATGTGGGGGCATCGGTTCCCCCCCCGGGGGGGCAAAGTTTCAAGATGGATATCTTTCGAAAGAACTCGTCAATACCTTTAAAACGAATGGTTGAACCATAAATCTGTGATAATTTAAAACAAAGTTATCGATTTTTTTTACTTTTAACGAAAAAAAACTTAGAAAAAAAATCGTTTTTTTTTTTTTTTTTAACGAAATTTTACCAAACTTGGTATTTAGTTGGTCCCCGACATAAACTGGTGCTGATTATATTTGGGGATCAATAACTCAACAGGTGGCTCTGTGATAGCATTTTATCTAAATTTTTAACATGGCAGTATAGGACAAAAATTCGTTTAAATGTGCATAATAAGAGTTATTTTAAACTTGTGATTGTAAAGTTAATATGAGTTATTGATAATAGTAATAGTTAACTAGGAAAAAATTTCTGTGCATGTGGGGGCTCCGCTTACCCCCCTGGGGGGGAAGTACCCCCCCCTCCGGGGGTGGTAAATTTTCAAGATGGGTATCTTTCGAAAGATCTCGTCAATACCTTTAAAACGAATGGTTGAACTATAAATCTGTGATAATTTAAAACAAAGTTATCGATTTTTTTTACTTTTAACAAAAAAAAAAAAAAAACAAAACTTAGAAAAAAAAAATCGTTTTTTTTTTTTTTTTTTTTTTTTTTTTTTTTTTTTTTTTTTTTAAATATTGTTACTGATTGAATATGTATATAGGAAAATATAGAAGAAAGTCTTGTGGTGGCCACAACATACTAGTCCTTAATTTATGGACATGAGTGTATTTTATTATTTATTTAGCATTTGAATTTTTTCTTTCTTACTTTCAAATATACTCTTTTAAAATAATACTCATTACAAAATATATTATAATTAATTAGAGCAATTAACAGTTAAAAATTATTGATGAATTCAATAATTAAAATAGTAATATTTGAAATAATTAATCTTCTTTTAACTTCTTCCTGCATAAAGAAATAACCATGAAAAAATAAATAAATAAAAAGAAAATTAACATTATACAAATATGAATAAGTGTGTATAAATTATATAAGTATGTGCACAATAATTCTTCATATTTAAGAAATAAATGAAAATTTTGAAGAGAAGAGGGTGTACGTTTTTTTTTTTTTTTTTTTTTCAGCTTCAACAAAGTTTAAATGTGTTTGTAACTTCAGTTTGTCTGCCTGTCCGTCTGTCCACGCCTTAACACAGGTAAATATTAATGGAATTCTTTAATACTGGCATACGCTATTCAAGTTCACTATGGATGTTTCCTATTGAAATTGGAGTAAAATACGCCAATGGTTTGTGTACAGGGATCCCTAAAATTATTCTAAAGCATTGAGTTCTATGAGAGGTATTTCTATAAACCACATTTTAATACCTTTATTTTGCTCAGATCATAATAAAATTGACATTTATTATTCACAATCACAAAACAAATATTTTTTATATAATGTAGTATGATTAGCATTAAGATTTTCTGAGCCACTACAAAATATTCACATACATTAAAGTTCAAGTCCTTAAATTGCTGGAATTTCACTTTGAACTTTTTTAACACTTTCCCACAATGTTTAAGCGTGTCTATAGATTCAATTAACCTACCGGTTTGTCATTCTGTCCATCTGTCTGTCCGTTGTGTTACCAAATAGACAAAGTACATTGAAAGTTAAACGAGGCAAAAAGTACGTACATTTGAAAGGTGTTAATAATCTATGCGTTCCGCAAGTTTTTCCGTTCTTGTTAGCTGTTAATATATTTTATTTTAAAATTTTCATCTGTATGTGCTTATAATCCTACATTTCTACTTAAAATAATGCAAACATAAACTTTAAAAATAAATTCAATTTTTTTTTTCTAACTTCTTTTAGGGATATTATAATTGTTTGTATAAAAAAGCACGGAAATAAAATCGATCTAAAGAATAATAAACTCAAACATTCAAAAAACTTCAATCATTTAATTGAACTAAGAATTCCATTTTCCATCAACAATATTTATGAAACTTTTCTTTGCTGCAGAGTTGCGAATTTCTCTCTTGATTTATTTTTATGGTCCCCGGTCCTATACAATCTCTTTTTAAACTTCAGTCTCATTTCCGCTTCCTCAATTTTGAAGAAAGTTTTACTGATAAACTATTGTTAGCTGGGCGTCTCTCTAAGTGACTCGGATAAATGAATCTAACTGCAATTTCTTCGTGAAAGAAAAGAAAGTAAATACTATACTTTGGAGAAAAAAAAATATTTTTTTAAAAAGAGAGAGAGTGAATAAAAAAATGAAGCTAGCATTCTTTTTTTTTTCTAATTTTCTATTTGGTATTTAACAGAGAATAAAATTCTCCAAATAATTTACGATTATATATATATATATATATATATATATATATATATATAAATTTATCATCAGAAAAGTTCATTTATTTATTTATTTATTCATGCATTTTTTTTTTTTTTTTTTTTTTTTTTTTTTTTTTTTCGAATACTTAACTGAAAACTTAACTGATTGCCTTTTAATCTAGCAGAAAGTAGTTTGAAATTTATGTAAACCAGTGAAAGATATAAAAGTATATTTATCTGCATTGAGAAAAAATTCTGTAACTGACATCTAGAATCTAAATTGTGGTTCTAGAAAAATAGTATAAAAAAACTGATGAAATGGAATCAGTTTATTCCATGTCATCCTTAAAAATTCTAGTCCCCTTTGAAAGCGAGTTCAAAGATTGTGATAAAAATATAAGATTAGATTATGCAAGCGAAATTTATGATAAAAGTATATTTATCTGCTCTGAGAAAAAATTCTGTAACTACTTCTGTATCTAAAATCTAAATTATGGCTCTAGAAAATATAGTGTAAAAAACTGATGATATGGAATCAGTTTATTCCATGTCATCCTTATAAATTCTAGTCCCTTTGAAGGCGAGTTCTAGAAACCCGTATTATAATTCTAGAGCGTTTGCCTATATTCCCGAGGGCAAAGTTATTTAAAGGTCTCTGCAAATAAATGCGAATACAAGAGGCGGGTTTCAGCAACTATAATCTGGGTTTATTACCAAATTCTAGAAAATCAAACGAATCGCAATACAAAAGATTCAAAATATTCAGAATATTGTTTCGCCATCTAGAAATGTGTAGACTAGAAATTCTAGATTATTTCGTCTATTCAGTTTATTGGCGTGCCTTAGAGAAATCTATATTTCCAGCTTGGCAATAGCTCGGAAATCTATATTTCTAGTTAAGGGATTTAGAAAATGGCCATTTATTAATTCTATATGAAGGCAGTATATATATATATATATATTCCTCAGTGTGTGTGGATTTGTTACTTAGATGTAATTCGTGGATTTTGCAGGTTTGGCTTCCGAAAAAAAGTTATATTTGTTTTTTATTATAAATAAAGTACATCTTTCAAGGTATAGAAACTAGTTCTTTCTTGATGAATTTTGAATGCTTATTCATTTATATTAGGTAAAGTTTTATTTTTTTAAAGGAAGTGTACCTATTTGGTTGAGCCTTGAAACATCTATTCAATTAAATTATCAACTAAATGAAAAGAAGAGCTTTGATAAATAGCGAATGTATAAGCACCAACAATGAAAACAGCAGATATAAATTAAACACAATAATATTTAGTACTCTATTAAATGTATTCTGTATATTTATACTTCTATTTTTATATATAAAATATCTTCGGCACGTGAAATAGTTCATAATGCATAATGAAGCTCATCATTCATAATTTTTTAAATATAAATTTTGGCGCTTTTTTATATAAATAATTTAAAAGAAAAACTTTTATGAACGAAATTTTTCAACATTCAAAATATTGTAAATTTTTATATGAAAAACGTTAATAAAAAATTAAATTTTTATCTAATCTTTATTATATGAAGTAGGGGAGAGGGGGGCACCTTTGAACTGGGGGCACCTTTGAACAATCTAAATATTTTCTTAGAAAATTATGTTAAATTTTAATGTAGATGGTAGGACATTACTATTGCTTCAATGCAACAAACTAGCCAAAGCTTTACCATTTTACATGCACACTGCTGTCTAAGCAAGGTATGTATTTTTCTCTTTCCTGAATCTAAACTATACAAAATAAAGTTGTAAGCTTCTTATTGATAATCTTGTGTACCTATAATTTTAATTGATGTTTCAATGTTGAAATAAGGATTTTAGCTTTAGCTTATAATTTTTGTTTTATTCAAATTCTTAAACCTAACTGAGTAAATTGTTCTAATGCCAAACTCCATATGATGGGGCACCTTTGAACAAAAATGTTGGGGCACCATTGAACAAACAAAACTTTGAAGAAAAGAGTTATAAATCAATCTCAATACTATTATTTTATTTTGGATTTAAAAAATAAATGTGACAATGAAGACATACAAATTATTTATGAGCTGGTTTATTGTTTACTCAATATTAAAGTTCTACTTATATGCATATGAACATCACTTTTGATTACTACTATTGTTTTTTTCAATCTTGCATATTGTCATTTTTCCTACAGAAAAGTTTGCTTTCTTTGCAAAAAGTTAAAAATATTTATAGTGAAAAAATTTATTTTGATTATGGTCATCTACCATCATACTTAGTGGTCGTAAGAAAGGACGATCCAGGATACTGACTTTGACTCCTGTGAAAAATGCAATTGAAGCTGAAGACAAAGCACGTCAGAACAAGAGAAAAAAATCTAAACAGTATAACTCTGCTTTTGAAAAAACAACTAAGAAGAGACTGCATACATTTGTTGATTCAAGCAGCGATGAAGATGCCACATTTTCTGAGCATGATGAAACTGACTTTGAAGATAACCGTTATGGAGGATGAAGAAGGAAAAACTCTTGTTTTAGAAGATTTGAATGTGAATGATTTTATTTTACTAAAATTTGCTACAAAAAAAAAAAAAAAAAAAAAAAAAAAAAACTATTCTTCACTATGTTGGTCAGATTGAATTGCAATTACAGGATAAAACAGAATTTAATGTTAAGTTTCTCTGTGAAAAGAAAATGATATATTTTATTTTCTGGAAGCACCAGATATCAGTTTTGATGTCAATTTTGATGGATAAAAATTTGGTTAAATAATAACAATTTAGTAATTTCAGTAAATGTATATGTATATGTTTAATTTTATTCTTATTATTTTATAATCCTTAAAAATATTCAGCATTTGATAAAAACTCTGTATAATTTCTCTTTGTTTATGTTTCTTCAAAGGTGCCCCTGGCATGTTCAAAGGTACCCCTACATGGGGCAGGTTGGAACAGAAATATTAACAATTTTTAAAGTCTTCTAACATATTTAATTTATTTAATTTTTTTTTTTTTTTTTTTTTAGCTCACATGATGAAGAAATTCCTACTTTGTCTTGCGCAACAATTAAAATTAATAATTATCATCTAAATAAAAAAATATGTTGATTTTCCAAAAAACTGTTCAAAGGTGCCCCCCTCTCCCCTAACATGCATGCATTAAGATTTAACCTTAAAATAAATATTTTTAAGAAATAACTTGTAAACTACCGAACATTCACTAACATTTAACTAAAAAAAATAAAGAAAGAAATAAAGAAATAAGAAGAAATATCTCACTATAGAAAGCAGTCATGCATTAAAAACAAAAAAATTGCATAATAAAATTTAGTTATTGAAATGTGATTAACATGAAAATTTTATACCTTCAACAGACTTATCTGCATGGGAAAGATTATTAAAACGATTTTTAACAATTTTTCTTTAGAATATAAATCTATATAATAACAATATCTGTATTGAAATGAATTACCTTAATGCTGTATCCTCCTACTGTTCAATTGATAAAAAAGACTAGAATTTTAAACTATATTTTAAACTAATTACTTTTCAATAATATTAAACTATTTTAAGGGTATTTAAAATATATAATGGTAATAATTATTCATTCCATGTATGAAATAAATTTGAAAATAACAAATAAACACGAGTTTAAATGATTTCTTTCGAACCAAAAATAATGATTTATATATATATTAAACTATATAGCATTTTATTAATCAAAAGGAAATATTTATAGGCGTAGGAGTTTTACTATATTTTAAAACAAATTTTGTCATTTAAGTTTATTTTTTGAAACTAAAAAAGTGTAATATTGTGTTTAAATTTTAGTAATATAAAGATAATTGAAATTCTAATATAAAACAGAGATATAATAATTCATAAATTAATGATAGTTTAATTTTTAAAGGTCAGATTGTAGGAGATGCCAGAAGATATTAATTCTTTGTTCAGATTTTAAATTTTTAATGTATTGTGACTGATTTTAAAAAATTCCTAAATTAATGTAAATAAAGTAATATAAAATTTCTTTCTTTTTTTTTTTTTTCAAAGAGTAGCAGTGATGTTTATTTTATTTATTTATTTTTTAAGTTTTACAAAATGACTCTTTATACAGGGTGATTCTACGGTCATGGGACAAACTTCTAAGGAAGGTAGAGAACATCTCAAGAATTGAGAATTATGTAGGAGTCCATGGCCGCAAACGTAATTTTAACCCTTTAAGAACCGGATGTTTTTCGTTATTTTTTAGCAATAACATCCAGAAATAGGCACACTGTAAAAAAAATTCTAAAATAGGTAAAAATTTGTAAGATATTTGGGTAAAGCAATGTTCTAAATTGGAAAGGTCTGTTTATAACCCAAAATGGGTCAGAAAATCTATTTATTTTGAGTTTACAAACTTGTTATGTATGGTTCATTATCTTATTTTATATTTTTGTCTATAATAAATAAAGACGTTGTAAAAAATATTGTATCACTCACCTCTTATTTAAAAAGAAAATAAATAAAATAAAATAACATGCGTAGAAGATCTAAACAAAATGTGAATATTTCGTATGTATACGTATGTACAGGGCAAAAAATAAACCCCAAAACAATTCTATCCCAAATTCGTCTCGTATCCAATTTATTAGGTTGAAATTTTGGGTTATAAACAGAACTTTCTAATTTGGAACATTGCTTTACCGAAATATCTTACATATTTTTTTTTACATGTATAGCTCTTGAATGTTTTTTTTTTTTTTTTTTTTTTAAGGATAATGTTTACTTAAATAACGAATTAAAACGTTGCCAATGAAGTAAAAGAATTCTGTTTTTTATCGATGTAATTTACCGCACTGATTACTTTAATGCAAATATTGTGTAGGATTTTGCGAAATAATGAAGTATCCAAGATTATAATATTTACACAGTAGGTTATCTGGATTTTATTGTTAAAAACTAACCAAAAACATCCAGTTCCCACACAACCACTTACATTCATAAGACATCTATAAACACATTTGAAAGTTAAAAAATGATTCATTAAACTTCTGTAAATATCCTACAGATACCTATTAGCAGGACAAATGTCACTCTTTTTTACATCCACCAGATGTCCAATAAATCTTCAAATATCAAATAACACTCGGTATGAAAATTGCTTCTGACACCATTTCAGCACATTCTTATGTAAAATGACCTCCTCAATCCGAATATGACTCCCATTTTGCCCCTTCACCCACCGTTGTTTAGAAATGACCCCTATTTTTTATCATTTTTCGGTGATTTTATGGCTATAAGTTTGATTTTTAGGAGGGGGATATTTTAACTATTAGATATCTTATGAGGGGCTACAGAATTGGAAAATTCTAAAACATGGTCATTTGCGACAAGGGAAAAATTTTGGAGGGGATTTGCCACTGAAATTATGTATTACATATCTTGTATATTTTTTATCTGTTATTAATGTTATTTTTTAAACTTTATATATATTTTTTGTTTTTGGGTGTTAAATTAATTCTTTTTCATTCTTCAAATCAAATTCATGGTCATAAAATTGTCGAAAAGGGAAAACATTGAGGGAAGGGGTGGTGTTTCTAGAAAACCTGGGTAAAATGGGAGTCATATTCGATTCAGGAGGTTATTTTACATAAAAATCAGGAAGAATGGTATCAAAATTCCATTTTTTTTTTTTTTTTTTTTTTCAGAATAGTATAATTGGACTTGTTAGATCTAATAGATATTGAAAATATCTAAATCTCGTTTTGATATAAAATGTTACATCTATTTGACATCGAAAAAGTCATGTCTGCCTAAATTTCATCTATATTTAACCATCTAATATATATCTATGATTAGTACAAGATATCCAGGACTTTTAACGGACATTCTTTAGATATTTTGTACCTTTTATGGATCATTGAATTAATTTAGATGTCTAATGGATATCAGTAGCTGTATGGGTTTTTAAAGGGTTAAAAAGACATTTGCAGCCATGAACCCTTATACAATTTTCAATTGTTTTGATTTTCTCTATCTCTCCTCCAAATTTGCCCAATGGATGAGCGTAGAATCACCCTGTATACATGTGTATATGTATATACGTATGTACATACAGAGAGAGAGCGATATTCACGAGTCATAAAGTAAATAAGTTAGATAAAATGAAGCGTTTAAAGCAAATCTTTCGTATGATACAGTAGAGACTCGTTAATCCGAGGAAATGTGGACCGAGAGTACAACGGATATTCGAAAACTGGAAACACGAATTCAGCCGTAAATCAACAAGCAGTACTACACTTGCCAACAATCTCATTAATAATGATAACATAATTACGCCCCCTTTTCCACGCCCCTCTTTTTTTAGAGTAAATTTTTTTTATATGTGTTTACGATTAAGTAAGAATAAAATTACTTTTAAAAAAGACTAGTGTGCGAAAGAAAATGCGGGTACTAAAAATGTTACGATTCATAGTGAGATGGTTCGGGAAACATACAATAAATTTTAAAAGGAATGGATACATAATCAATGAAGTAAAAGAATATTTCTGTTACATACTTAACACTTTCACAACCGCATGTTTTTGTCTTTCTGAAAATAAGATCCGCCTGAAGGCGTAATTCTACCGAGTTACAATATATTTCAGAACCAAATTTTTTATATTCAAATTTATATTACAAATAGATATCCGTCATAATTGTATTATTTCTAATCAAAGTATTTGTATCCATAGTATATTTCATTGTAAAAATATGAATATTTCGTATATACTTAAGAAATAAATAACCATAGTCTCCTAAACTAGATGTCTGTCGCGTGGCTCGGAAACTTGGCAACAGTTGAAGCGGTAGACAGCGCCACTTGGTACAGATTGCACGACTTTCTTATTCAACAGACACCAAAAATTTCTAAAAGTGGGATTTGACATACAAAAAAGGCGAATA